>NW_021024837.1:1158559-1188230 GCF_004153795.1 Camellia sinensis
TAGCTCAAAACATGAGGAAATAAAGCATGAAAGGGGGTAGATGACCCCAAACAGAAAAATGCCCTTAATCAATGTTGAAGAGGGGCTCAAAATAACACCTCGTTTCCCACTGTAAAACGCCCAAAAATGGAAGCATAATGGGCTGCCAAGGCATGCAAGAAAATAGCATTCAAGGAAGATATTGAAGCAAGTGCAAGATGGGGGGCTCAAACAGGGTTGAGCCCTTAAGAAAAAGTGGAAAAGAGCTCAAAAGAAGGCCACTTTCAGTTATGGCCGGAGCTCAAAACAATAAGCATGTATGGCTAAGAAATGTTGCAAAAAAAAAGCTCAAAAAGGGGAAAATGGTACTCACCCTTGAAGACAAGTCTTTTGTTGCTTCTTGGCTTGATTTTGTGGCTCCTTAGGCCTTGGAGAACACCTTCAAACTTCTGGAATGGAGGATGGAAGGGTGGGGGTTGGTGGTGTAGAAGAAATGGTAGTGTTGGACTTGGAGGTTCTTCAAGGAAATAAGAGAGATGGAGGGTGATTTTTGTATGCAACCTTGAAGGTGATTTTTTCTAACCCCTATCCCCAATGCCACCTGTTGGTTATATGGACAAAAAAGAGGGAGCAAAGGAGGGGCAAAGGGTGGAGGAAAAGTAGGCAAGTTTTTCCCCACAAAATATCCCCCGGATTGGGATATTTTCTGGGGGAAACAGCTATACAGCTGTAAAGTGTGCTGTGTGAGGAACTTGACCGGCCAAGTTTTGGGACTGCAGGTGGCCGGCCGGCCACCTACCCTAGCCGGCCGGCTAGGGGTCAAAAAGGCCAAGTTGGAATAGTGGCCGGCCACTACAAAAAGGTGGCCTCCCAGGTCCCCTCATCACAACCCTGTGGTTCGAATTTGGAAACTCTAAAACAGGAGAGAGAACAAGCCATTTTGAGGAGGGGTTCAAAAGGTTCAATAGTGGCCGGCCACCAACTTTTAGGATCCTCCCAAGTGTGTACATCACAGATATGTGGTTCAAAGTTCAAGAAAAAGGGCCCAGGTTGTTCAACATTGGCTCGGAAGGAGGGGTTCAAAAGGTTCAATTGGATTTTCTGGCCGGCCATGAACTTTTAGGGTCCTCCCATGTGTGTATATCACAAATATGTGGTTCAAAGTTTAAGAAAAAGGGCCCAGGTTGTTCAACATTAGCTCGAAAGTGAGAAAAACGGGTGTCGGAGGGCGAAAATGGAATATAACTGGTTGCTAAGATAATTGCTGGCCTCCCACCCTCCAGTGACCTTCCCGGTGATGAAACAGAGGCACCTGCCAAAAATGAACGAAAACCGATGCAAAACGAATGCTCGGGGGCCAAAACACGCAGTTCGGGATCCCGAAAATGGGCTGCTAAGCATCGAAAGTGGCGTTCGGCCACGAAGTGGGTTTCTCAGACCCCAGTGTCCCTTGAAAGGGAGAAAATAAGATGTATGCCAAAAATCAGAGCGAACGGAGATGGTTAGGCGGTTCCGAACCGAGGCACACGGCCAACGGTCCCGAAAAACTGGAAACCGGACTCCGAAATGGGCAAAATGGCCTGCGGCCGCAAAATGTAGCCCACGGCCATTGAGAGATGGTCTACGGGACCTCTCCCTCCCCTCAGGAAAAGAAACAGAGAAAACCGAGCCTGGTTCGCAAACTGAGGCAAGGCACAAAAGAGGGTTCGGAAGCTTGGAGGCAAGGCTCACGGCCGCGACTCTGAGACTTCTGAACGAGCACATTATGCAACATCACCAAGCGCTCAATCGGTGACGTCTGAGTCTTAAGGTCGGTCAAAAATGGGGTGTCTACAGTGCTGCTTCTGGATGGCCTGCAAGAAGAGAGATTGATCAGAAAGAAAACCGAACAAACACTTGGTGAAATTTTGGGCACAAGTTTGAGATTCTTACCCTAGTCATGGATTTGACCGACGACTTCACCAACTGGGTGTCTGGAACATGGTTGCTGCCGACCACGTCGCTCGGTAGGAGAAGGGCCTTGGTGAGGTCAAAGGCGAGAAGATGCTCCTTGACGCCCTTAACAGAAGCTGTTGCCGGGATCTCCTTGCCCCGGTGTTTGAGCTGGGGCCTCCATGTCGGTGTTGGGTCGACGGTGACAGCAGGCTGCTCGGTGTTGAGCTCGGTTACTAGCTCGGCAGAAGGGTCTGCACGAGGCCTTTTGCCAACCCGGCGGGAGTCTCTGCTGGCTTGCCCGGCGGCGGGAGAAGCCAACGCAACCACTGTCCCACTGGATTGACCGGCAGTCGGAGAGCAGGCTGGAATGCTCGGGATCTCGGACGATGTGGCAGTGAGCAAGTTCTTAATGCGGTTCCTCTTGGCCATTTCTTCTGCTTCGATTAAACGAATGAAGGGAATATCTGGCAGTGTGGGATCTGGCAGCGGAGATGGAGCGCGGAGAAAGTCAGTGACTTTACTTCGGCGCGGAGCTGAATACCGGTATGTTGGAGTGTAGCCGAGGAGCTCGTTACAATCTGTAGACGTCCCGAACGTCTTGGGAGGGTGAGTCCCGTTCTGTTCGTATTGGGCTCACTACAGTTCGGACTCTCGAATTGTCACGGTTCTTAATCTGAACCAAAGAGTCCAAATCCGGCAAATCATTTTGAGAAACAGATTTTTGAAAAGAAGTGCCAAACATGGACTGCTTTGTCAGATACAGAGTTGCCACCTAAATATTTTTTATGGGGGAATTTAGGAAACCCAGACTCGGTGCCAAAGGCCACGTGTCCGTCATCACCGAAGTTGCCTCGGCTCGGGAACTTGGGTACGATTGGGGAAGGTCAGCTATGAGCACCCCCTCTCGCCCGATCCGAAGATCGGCCTCTACTGACCATGATATCCGATTTTGAAAACGTCATGTGTTCTTATTCCAGTTAATTAGCTAGAATTACTATGTGATGCGCACAGCACAAAAATATAGACTAGATCGCCTAATTTGGAACGAAGCATTGCATATTCGTTTGTTTGAAAAACAGTTTGAAATTTGCTACTCGCAAGTAGACTAAAGCACGGATTTCAACGAGTTGTTCCAACTCAAACAATCCAACCTTCACCCATAGGCATTCAAGCAGTTTATATCACATAAGCATCTAGCCACATGGTAAGCATGCTGTCATGTTGACATTCACACTCATGCGAGATGCTAAAGCATAAAAATACTTACAATGTACTCCGAGCCAAGATAAGAACATGTTAGCAATCAATGCATGATCCAAGTCCATGTTAAGTGGCTATTGCAACGCATACAAAATGCAATCTAGAATAGGCTCGGCTAATCTAAGGATAACATGTGAAAATGCACAGATAGCATGTATTTAAGCTAAATTTGAAATACTTTATGCAGTTAGCATGATGCGCCGAGCCTGGTGCATGCAAGACTAATGAATGATGCACGCATGCATAGTATAAGGTATGCTAAAGTAAACATGTCCTAATACTAACCATCAAAAGCAGGTAAGTAAAAGGGAGAAAGAAGTGGGGGTTGGAAGACATGCACACATGCACCCACACTTATTACAAATTTGCCCTCGCTCGGAGGGACCGAAAGAATAATACAAATTAATTAACCTACAAGCTAATTAAATATTACAGACCAATTAATTAATTAACAAATTAACTAATCTGATGAAAGCAGTAAACAGCCTCGGGAAGAGGGCCCAATGCAATGCGCGCTCGGCTCCGCTTGGAAAGCCACTGCCATACACAAGTTGCCTCTGCTTTGACTGTTATCCTTCTCTGAAGATTGCACAAATCTCAGGGTTGCTTCCCTGAATTCTGTGGAACACCACCGGCTGAGGGAATTGGTCACCGGCCATGGAGAATGGTCACTGGCCACAAATTAATCCATCGGCCACTTATGGATGGCCGGTCGGCACTACAGATTGCCGGCCGGCCAAATCTTCCTGCAGAATCTGTTTTTGACAGCAGCAGAGGGCAAAACATAGCATGGCAATGCATTTCAAGCAATGTATGCACCAATCACACCCCATATCATATTCATGACTCAAAGGGATATGATTCTCGATTCTCAGACCACCAATTGCGCATTTCCATGCATGATGGCCCAAGGAACCAAGTATGCATTTTGATATGGAATGCAATGCACATAATCAAGCAAATTGAACTCAACCTCTATCACAAGCAATTCAAGAGGCGAAGCATGCATGCCAATGCAATGCAGTCCTAAGCATGTTGACTAGTATGCAATATGGCAATGCAATGTTTAATGTAGGTTAGGTACATAACCTAAGTAAAGAAACATGCAAGGCATGAAGCAATGCAACCTACAAGTATACAAGACACAATATGGATGTTCAAGCATGCAAGCAAGCATGTGACTTCATTCAATCATGCAACACCAATCATGCAACAATACACAAATATGCAACAACATACAAGGTGGACATACAACAACATGCAAAGGGGTGGACTTAAACTAATTTAGGCAGCCCTCAAACAAGCCTAAAACAGTGGCCAATGCTATGGAAATGAGGGCCTACACACACACACACGTGTACATGTTGATGGGCCAACACTTAAGCATCAAACAAGCAATCTTTAAGCACACTTAAAAAGAGTCTAAACATGGACAATTAGCATGCAGTGTAAACTCTGGAAATCATGTTAATAATGGTGCCAAACCAATTTAAACAAGACAAACATGGCATGCAATTGGTCCAGGTATTTGAGGCAAGTCAAGGAGACTTAAACCACGGCTAAGTCAACCAAGCCTCACAAGGCCAAGAGGACTTAAAACAGGTTCAAGACAGACTTAGGCAATGCTGAGAGAACACCTAGATGGCATCTAAGTGGCTTAAACATGCAAGCATACAAAGAAGCACATTCATGGAGCATGAGGCAACAACCTTCTAAAACAACAAAGGAGTATCAAATACAAGTATGCAAGCATGTTATAAGGACTGAAATAAGATGGTAAGTGGTTCCAAACCACTGAAATAATACAAGTAATGCATGCTACACACTCACACACCTAAGGCTAACATGCCAAAATGCAAGGTGGCTATACTAAGCATGCTATGGTCGACCAAAATGACCAAGAAAAGAACTTAAGCATGCTAAAACAAACACAAAAGCTTCACAAAGCTTGGCCAAAATCATGCTAGAACAAGGATCAAAATCTAAAGCATATTAAGGCGAAAACATGGCATTACAAGACATGTATACAAAGCATGCAAGGTATGTCTAAACCAACTTAACACAATGCTATATCATGGCAATATAAGCACAAAAATCAGTTCAGACATGATCAACATGAACCTAAACTAGGTGCTCCCTCAAGAGGCAAAAATGGCCATTTTCAAGGACACCAAGGAGAGGGGGTGGCCCTCTCCTTCTTAGGATCTCAAGGCACCATCCTCACCACTGAAATCCCTCAAGATTTCAGTGGTGAGGAGGCCCAAACACAATGGTGCCGGAGCTCTCCAAAATGGCACAAAAAAAAAAGGGTCAAATAAGCCCTAAGAGGGGTCAAACAACCTCAAGGCTCAAAACACCCTTAACCAACTATTTAGAGTAGACAAAAACAAGACTTTTATATGTTATACACTGAGTCTAAAAACAGTTGCAAGGTAGTCGAAAAAGCTATGCAAAAATGGTGTAAAAAAAGCAAGAATGTTACCCTTGAAGACCCTCTTCACAAATGGTGGACCAGCTGCTTCTTTGAGCTCAAAACCACCCAATAACACCAAGAACAGACCTCTGGCCCCTCAGGAACCAAGAAAAGGTGTAAGACTAGGTGTTTGTGTGCAATAGTAAGACTAAAACACACACAAGGCAAAGAAAGAGAGAGATATAGAGATAGAATGGATACAAAACCTAACCTTAATATCAGAGGTCTCTTTGGAGGTTTTTTGTCTAACCTAGAGGAGGGAGGAGAGGTCTTCTCTTATAGAAGGTTCAATCTTGCAAGCTTACAAGACAAGCTAGATAAGAGAGAAATCCCTCCATACACGTGTATGGAGGGGAGCAGAGTGTATGCCAGCTATCACAGCTGGCATGAAAATATCTGCAAAAGCAGATGAACGGTGGTCGGCCAGCCAAAAATGCAATTTGGCCAAAAAAGATGGCCGGTCGACCATCTATAGTGCCGGCCGGCCAAACATTTGGCCGGTGGCAACAAAACATAGCCGGTGACCTCAAGTCATGGCCGGTGATGTGTGGGGATGGCCCACAAGCCATTCCCTGCCCCTCCAAGGCAAAACACAAGTGTTTGGTGCAAAACCAGACACAAAACAGTCGAGTCGAGAGATCCTGAGGCAAGGCGCGTAGTCAAGACCTCCGGGAACTCAAGACAAACACAAACAAGGATGATCACTGGGTGCTCAAGCGGTGACGTCCAAGTCTTGAGGACCGTCAAAAATGGGGTGTCTACACAATCCCGGCTGCGGTAACGAAGCACGGTCCTGATGGCTGCTTCGTTGGGGTAGTAGTAGTTGGCTTGCAAGGCTTGGATTGCTGTAAAGGAAAGAAGAAAAGTGTCAAGTACAGAATAGTGAAGAAAGATAAATTGACCAAGCAGTTAGCACGGCTTACATGTCTCGCCGAAGTTCTTGCTAATAAACCTGTCCGGTACGTCAGCCGTTTCATAGTTGCCAGACACCCAGAAAAAGTCGTCGTCGTGTAAGTCCTTGTCTGGGGTGCCGGTCACTATTTTTTCTTTGCCCGGTCGAATTTTTAAGTAATAGGCGAGGCCATCGCCCGTGTGCCCAAGGGTGTATTGACGGAGTATCTCGGCTAAACCTAAGTTGGTTCTTAGTCAGTTGTTCAACTCGTGGACCCCGTTGATTATTCGGTAAGTGTTGGTTGAGACTTGAGTGGGTGCTAGCCCGGTGCGGCGCAAGAATTCAGTCATCAGTGGGTTGATCGGGAAACGGAGGCCTCCTTTAATGATGGATAGCACGGTGAAGGGGCACTGGTCTAATTTGCCCCAAGGGATTGTCTCAATTTCGCCGATCTCTAGGTGGACATCGGCCGGGATACCGTACTCTTCCCGGAACGCGGCCAGGGCAGCCGGAGTATCAACAAGGAAGCGGAAGCGCCCCATGTGTAGCCGGCTGGTTTAGCTCGGCTGAGGTGGTTTGGCACAGACTGGTGTTTAATGATTGCTCGGTCTTTGAGAGCCTCGGTAATTGGTCAGTGGTCCCCTAAGACTCTGCAGGAAAAGGATGGCAAGTGTAAGTGGAAGTGCGGTCGAGCAAAACGAGCTTGACTTTAGCTCGGTCATGAAGAGTGCTAGACCACCTCGGTCGCGAAGGCAAACCAAGGAGCTCGGTCACTCAAGCAGACCAGTTGTTAGCTCGGTCGAGCGGCCAAGTCCTCTGACTACCTCGGTTTCTACTAAGGTTTTGACAAACTTGTAAATTGCTCGGTCTAATTGTTTTTTGGATCAAAAGGCGACCTAGAGCCCAGTCCGTTCCAGTTCTTCGTGTGTTCATGTGTTTATCACTGAGATTGAAGAACAACGAAGAGAACAGGGGCAAGTGTGGGTTTTGGGAGGGTTATGTCCTAAAACCTACAGATTTTTTGCCCTAATATGTGAAATACCAAATGAAAATAGCAAAAAGGAGGCTCGAAGGACTTACCAGTTAAGGGCAGGAGCTTCTTCCTCGAACACAAATGCAAGGAAGGCAGGAGCGAGGCTTGCAAGAGGCACAGGAGCTCTGGAACGCTTGGAATGGAGGAGGAACAGTAAGAATGAAATGAAAAGGAAATGGCGTATATATGGGAGGAAGACCGCCAAAAATTTGAATGTAAAGGGACGGTTGGCTGCTCGAGGCCAATGAGCGAGCGACACGTGTCCCTATTGACGGCGGCGTCAGTACTAAAGAGACAGGATGGCAAGTCAAGGCGTCGACCGGGCAAGTTTGAAGACAGGTATGTCAACTAGCCCGATCACCGTTTAGCAGACTGTGAACCGAGGAAGAGTTATCTCGGACAGAACAGGTAATCCCACTCACGCTTGCGCGGACGGAATTAAGGGGCAATTGAGAGGGAGATTTATGATTTGGATTGGGTCGTGGTAAGGGCCGGACAAATTATGGGCCGAACACATTTGGGCCGTGGCAGCCTGGGCCCATCTAGAAAGGATTTTCGCTCGATAATGGCACAGTTGCTGTGAAACTGAGCTACTTGCTCGGTAATGGCATAGTTGCATAATTGATGTCGTACTAGCGGTCAAGTGAGGTTCGGCCGAGATGTCCGTTGCCTCACTGGGTTCCACGGTTCATGCGTTAGCTCGGCAGGAAGGCCGACGGCTAACCAGCATGACTTATCCCGAGCTCGGCTAAGCCGGAATGCAATCGAGCTCGGTCGTCATTGAGCTTGGCGAGCGGAGCGCTTTGGCTAGCTGCGCAGCACGGTCGTTGACAGCCGAGATGCTACAGCCTGGCTGCCGAGCTCCCAGTGGCGTGGGCTAGCAGTTAGGTGATGTTCAGCTAGATTTGTGTTGACAGATGGGATAACAGCACCACGTGTCGAGAGACTAATGAGAGTAGATTTGGGGCGCAGAAGGTATATAAGCGAGTCTGCGCCCCCCACGCTGAGGCAGATGAACATTTGGTAAGATTTACACTAAACACTCAATCCTCTCTCTCTCTCTCTCTATCCATGTGTGTGTCTAACTTGATCGTCGGAGGGGTATTCCGGCCACACACCGCCGGGTAGCTTACCGCCGTTGTACTCGCAGATCGATCGGACAAGCAGGAGCTTGAAAGAAAGGAGTACGGGCTTGCCGGAATATTTGCTCCCCGTATACTTTATATTGTAGGATTTGAAATCATTAATGCTATGTTTGGTTAAAGAATTTGGAAAATAATTTTAAAAAGAAAATGAAAAAAGAATGTGAAATGTCAATAAAATATACGCATATTTCACTTATTTTCACACATTTTTCTTTTTATTTTTTAAATCCTTCTTTAAATTTCTCGACCAAACACAATATAAAAAATCTAACATGTGTAGGACAACGTTAGCAATCGAAAGGTTTTGCACTAATGTGAGAAAGTGACATGCAATATATGGTTTTCTAACATGTGTAGGACAACGTTAGCGATAGAACGGTTTTGCACTAATGTGAGAAAGTGACATGCAAAAAGAATGAGTAGCACAGCAAATATATGGTTTTCATAGCAAGGCAATGGCTATGTATAGTTTGGTTTTCATAAACTTGTTTCATAATTTTTTTTTTTTAAATTAAAAATTTTAGTTTTGTGAAAGAAATAAAAAAAATAAAAAAAAACTAATCATTTTTATATTGTTTTATCTTTTGAGAGGTCAAAAATAATTTTTTAAAATTTTAATTTTTTTAAATATTTATTTTTATTAAACTAGTTTCTATTTTTTAAAAAAAAATTATGAAAAACAAATTGGTCTCAAACTAGTGATAAATCAGTGATAAATTTGTTTAAACTAATGATAAATTTATCACTATTGAATTTTTGTAAATTTATTTTTGTGAATTAGTGAGTGTGTATGTACGTGAGTATGAAATTTATCACTGATAACATTTTATCAGTGGTAAATTTATCACTGCTAAATTATTTTGAATTTGTTTTTGTGAATAGTAAGTGTGTGGATGTGTTTTTGTGAATTAGTGAGCGAATGTGTATGTATGTGAGTATGGGAGTAAGAAAGAATAAGTAATTTAACTAGTTTGGTAAATACTGATAACATTTATCAGTGTCTGTGTGTTTCTCACGAAGACGGTGGCTGGATGTTGGGTTATAGTGTTGAGTCTAAGGGTAAAAATGAAAAACGCTGTTTGATTTTTTTGAATAGGACCTGCTAGATAATAAGATCGGTCCATAAGATCGACCCGTAACTTTCCCTTAGTCTTTCTCATTGGCAATCATAAACAAAGTTGTGCCAAACTATGTAAATTGACTAAATTTTAGGGTTGCGTTTTCATTATGAATTTTGGGTAAAAATTTTAAAATAAAAAGGAAAAGATGAGAGAAATAAAAATGAAATATAAGTTTTTATTTTTTATTTTTTTGTCCATTTCTTTCTTTTATTCCCTTTTTTTTTTCAAATTACAATTTAAATTTTGGAGAAATTTCAAAAAAAAAAATCAAAAAAAAAATGTGGGATTGGACCTTTGTAACAAAATAAACCCTAAAATTTTATTTTTGTCAATTTAAGCCCAAACATTTTCATTTGTTTTCAATCTAAACAAACTGCCTATTTCTGTTAAGTAAATTGATGAAAAAAAATGTAATTTAGTCATTAATCTCAACGGAAAAGAATATTTTAGACATTCGATATACACCAATATTAAGTTTAAAAATTAAAATATTATTTTCTTATTGATTTTACTTAATAAAAATAGGCAAATAGTTAACAAATCCGAAGAGTGGGTTTAAATTGATAAAATTAAAAATTCAATTTTAATTTGTTACAAGAATCAAAATTTGAATTTTTTATTATTTTTTTTATTTTGTAGTTTTTTTAAAATTTATTATCCAAACGCCGTCTTAAAATTAAGATTATGAGTTATTTTGGAAAGTTGGTTAAAAGTTGATTTTTTAACTTTTCTTTTTAAATGTATAAAAAATAAAAGAAATGATGTAACCCAAAAAATTTCAAATTCAAAAAATTGACTTTTAACTAACTTGCCAAAATAGTCTTATGTATGCTTTGTCGACCTACATAAAACCCCCAAAATAGACATTGGAAAATGTTAGAGGTCCTAAAATTTGTATCAAATATCTCACATGGATGTGGATCCCACATATGTGGGGTCCACATCCATGTGAGACATTTGAAAAAACAAAACATTTGATACAAATTTAAAAATTCTTAACAGTACTATTCTCTCCGACTCAAAATATTAGTCATTTATTCCATTTTTTATTGTTCTAAAATATTAGTCTCTTTTCAAAAATCAAGTACAAAAATAATATAAATTTCTTATTTTTCCCTTATTTTAAATTTATTAATAACATAAAAGTACAATTATGATATTGATATTTTTCAAAAAATATACTATTAAAGAGTAATTTTAAAAAATTAATTTTTTAAAAGTGAAATAATTATACTATAAAAAAAAATTAAATTCTCTAAAAAGGACTACTATTTTGAGACAAGTGGAGGCAAATATTGTGAACGCAGTCCATGTGAGAGTCCAACATCAGATGCATGCATTCCCCCCACCCATTTACTGTGAAATGCAATTATTGCAACCACCTATTACATCTGTGGCACCTCACTACACTTCATATAAAAGTAAAATAAAAAATAGAAATTAAAAAAATAATTACAAACTTATAAAAGTAGAAGCGATTTATATATTAAATTATGTAAATGAGTATTAGACTTTCATAAATTTATAATTACTTTTTCTATTTCTCATTTTTTTTAAATAATTTTCTTTTCATATAACAACTGGAAATAAATATTAAGGAGAAAATAAGACACATAAATAACCTTAATGGTCTGTTGAGGAGTAAAGATTTGAGCATAATATCTAAAATCATGAATTCGAGTTATTTCAAGGGGTCACTGGAGGTTTGTCCAGTCATTAATTTCAAGATCTTAGAATTAATTAAGGTGTATGCAAGATGATCTGGGCATTCAATTATTAAAAAAAAAATACATAATTACAAATTAGTTAAAATAAATAAATGAGTGCAAGTTTTAAAAGATCATTTCGATGAACTTTTTGATCGTTTATTGGGTAGATCACACAAACAGGCCTTCAACTATACTATCTATTTTATCTTGGGGCAATCACACTGCAGCGGGATTTTAAAATTTAATTACTTATCAATGGAAAAGGTTATGATTTTATAAGTTAATGTATATATACAAAAATGTTAGAGGTCCTAAAAATTTTATCAAAAGTTTTATCAAATGTCTTACATGGGTGTAGGACCCACATGGGACGCACATTGTGTGGGTCCCACACCCATGTGAGACATTTGGTAAAACTTTTGGTAGAATATTTGGAGTCTCTAGCATTACTCTCATATATAGTTTATCATTTATTTAAAAATAATTTTAGAAATCTACACTGTAATGATATTTCTCCTTTTATTTTCTACAATTGGATTGAAAATGTAGACGTTATACTTCTATCAGGTTTTGAAGGCATACTTTTGCCAAATAAAATTAATGAAAAAGTCAAAATAAAGTGTATTTGTTTCTCGGCCATTTTTGGGTTGGACGTAACGGACTATGCTTTTATTGTCAATGAATCTTCTTAAAGATAAACACTATTTGAAGCTACAATGTCTAAAGAAGAGACAAATATTTGATAGGCCAAGTTAATCCTTTATTATCTGAGAACTTTTCACATATATTAAAAGGGGAGGAGCACGGTCAAAGTGCCGAGCTCTTTTCATTTGGTAATAATTTCGTTTTTAATTTTCAGTTTATATTTATAAAAATTTAAAAAATTGTCATAAAAATTTGTTTGACAAATTTTTTTAGTTTATAAATGGTTGTCTCAATTTAAAAATTTGAGAAAAAAACGTAAACTCAAAAAATGAGTTTTTCAATTAATTTTTTTTTTCAAATAATTTATTTTCAATTATTTTTTTTCAAATATTTTTTCCCAATTAATTTTTTTTCAATTAATCTTTTTTTCAATTGATTTTTTTTTCAAATTTTTTTATTAATTTTTTAATTTTTTTTCAAATATTTTTTTCCAATTATTATTTTTAATTATTTTTTTTTTCAATTATAATGTGTGTAATCCCATTGTCATAAATAATAAAAATAATATAAATATTTTAAGCCTGAACAAACATTTTTTTTAGTTTATGTTTTTAAAATTTTTTAAATATTTTGTTCAAACCAAACGCATTTGTAGTTTATGCTTTTTCTAAAAATAAACAAAAACCAGTTTATAAAATTTTTGTAAACATAAACAAAAAACGTAAACGTTATCAAACACTACCTTAATGTTTACGTTTTTTGTTTATGTTTACAAAAATTTTATAAATTGATTTTTGATTATTTTTAAAAAAACATAAACGATAAATACGTTTGGTTTAAACAAAAAACATGTTTGTTCAGGCCTAAAATATTTATATTTATATTTTATTATTTATGATAATGGGATCATACACATTATAATTGAAAAAAAAATTAATAAAAAAATAATTGAAAAAAATAATTTGAAAAAAAATTAATTAAAAAAAAATTTGTTAGTTAAAATTTTAAATTTCTGTTTAAAAACAACGTAAACTGATTTTTTGAGTTTACATTTTTTTCCTCAAATTTACAAACTAAGACAACCATTTATAAATCAAAAAAATTATCAAACAAATTTTTATGATAATTTTTAAATTTTTTGTAAATATAAACTAAAAATTAAAAACGAAATGGTTATCAAATAGACCCATATTGACTACTTCAGATTTTATTTTACTTTCTGATGTTTAATCTATTAAATTTCTTTAACTAAAAATTCCAATCTTGAAATATGCAAAATAAACGCGACATTGACAATTTTAAAAATAACAAAGGCATGATGTAAGCAAGAAGAAAATGAAAAGAAAATGCATGATTAATGTGATATGGATTCATGGAATGAATATAATTCATGGTCGAGAGTCCTTGTATTGCTGATTTATTAAAGCAAAATCAAGCGATGTTGAGAAATGGGTAGAGTAGTTAATTTGAATAAAAATTTTAAAAAAATAAAAAAAGGGTTGGTTTGTTTATAGTGACCTCATGTGGAGCATGGGTAACATAAATAATATGGACCACTTTATATGGCCTTTTTGGAGATGAATGGAGACCAGAAATGAGGGAAGAGTCCGTGTGAGAGAGAGTCCAACATCATGCATTTCATTTCCTCTCTCCCATTACTGTCAAAGGCACATCACTGCTCTTTCATGGAATAATTTGCTTTTTTGATTTTGTTACTCTTACAAATGAGACAACACTTTAAATAATCAATCTCTTGGAGGATTTAATTGCATTACATCAGCAAAGAAAAGATCATTTCGACAATATTATAGAGGTTGGTGTGTGTAGCATTCAACATTATTGTTGAAATCCCCATTTATATCATGGATGTAAAATGAATAAATTTTAAAAGACTTACGTGTAAATCTTAATAAATATTTTTGTTATCTAATAGGTTTTATAATAGTTAATGACTTTTTTTTTTAATCAAACACTATTAAAAAATATAGTTAATTGTTAATTTCAACGACTTTTTGAAAATTTTATCACAAAAAAGTTAGGGGTGAACATGGTCCGGATTGGGGTAAAATCAAGGCCAATCCGTTATCTACAGTTCTTGAAAATTTGGAATCAATCTAATCCGTTTAAATCGTGGAACCAATCTGAACCGATCCATTTAAACACGGATTGAATCGGCTTAGGATCACGGATTCACATAATCAAATAACAAAAAAAATATAGAACATTTTAATTTCATAAAAATTATAAACATAGCATCAAACAAAGCAATAAACAAAAGCAACAAACAAAAGAAATAAAACTGGATATACATCACACAAAATGGAGTTTTCCTCTGTATTAAACTAAACATAGCATCAAACAAAAGCAACAAGAAAATTGGTTTAGCTTTTATATGAAATAAGAGATGACATTATGTGAGAGGGTCTATAATATAAATAAAGACTATTTGTATATGGTTCGGATCGGTTTCAATTCGGAACTGTGGGGTTCAATTCTGAACTGATTCGTGGCCTACGGATTTTTAAATTTCTAATCTGGAACCGAAGTACGGATTCAAAAAATCGATCCAAACTTACCGGATTGAATTGGACCAGATCGGATTACGGATTATACAAATTTCTTGCTAAGCCCTAAAAAAAGTCACTAAACAGTTTAAAAAATCATCACCAAAAAAGTACTAATTTTTAACTTTCAATGACAAGTTAAAAAAATTTATTACAGAAAACATCATTAATTATAAGTTTTAGCAACAATTTATACAAATTGTGACAAAAAAAAAGTTACTAATTGTCAATTTTTAACGGCATACACAAAAAATTATTTTTAACAGTAATTTTATTTAGACTTATTTACAATAATATTTGATGACAATTTAAATTCAATTATTATGATCTGTTGATAATTTACTGTAAATAGTAAATCCTAAATTATAAATCTTCAATTTTAAAAATGTTTGTAACGATGTCCATTCTTCTATCAAAATAAATAATTGTTTTGGATGAACGTGTACACTTAAATAGACCTTTCCATTCCACTAGTATTAGCCTTCGTTTATTTCTCTCGCATCATTATCTACTATTTAAATAGTGTTACACAATAATATATTCTTATCATATTTTTTTTGGAGCAATGATATACCATATATAAATTATGACATTTGTGTTGTTGTTTATCAAAACAGTCATAATTTAATAATTTTTGAATTACAACTTAAAAATATATATTATCATAATTAAATATTACATAAAATATAATTAAATATCTTTTGAATTATAATCAAGTCATAATTAACATTCAAATAGGCCATAATAAAAAACAACTACAGTCATGACTGGAACTTATCATAAATACATATAATTAAATATCTTTTGAATTATAATCAAGTTATAATTAACATTCAAATACGTCATAATAAAAAACAACAAAAGTCATAACTAGAACTTATCATAAATACATATAATTAAATATCTTTTGAATTATAATCAAGTTATAATTAACATTCAAACAGGTCATAATAAAAAACAACATGCAATGAGGCCAATAAATTTCTCTCTTTTTTTTACACAAAAGTAATGAGGCCAATAGTAATAAATACATGCAAGACTTAGTGATAAAAATAATAATAATGTGTCGTTTGGTAAACTTGGTTTTTTAGTTTTATTTGAATTTTTTAGCCTTGAATTTTTTTGTTCGTTTGGTTTTTTTGTTTGGCTTTTTTACATTGGAATGACAAAATTGCCCTCCACTTGGAAATGATGCTTTTTTAACTTTTTGTTTATATATGGATTAATTTGGTAATTTTGTATCAAAAGTCAAGTGTTTTGTCATTTTGTGATTTTTTGACTTTTTTTATCCTTACGTGCTTATTTAGTCCCAATATGTTTACCAAACCAAGGCTAAATGTATTTATATATAACATTTTTTTGTATTGTTTGGGTCCTTGTAATGGGAAGTGGGCCTATTACTACTCCTCTTTAGTCCACTAAGCTCCAAAGTCCAAGGACATCTCAGACCATCAAAAACAAAAAGATTTATAAAATTAGATCCGTAAGGCATACTAAGCCTTACTAATTGAGGCCCAACCATTTTTCTGCAAACGATGTCTAAAATTATGGCAAGATAGTGTTGTAGTACTAAAAATATAGCACGATAATTTTTTTTTTGATAATTTGGTATTTAATTTACTGGATCGATTAATTCAGTGGATCAATCCCAACATCTAACAAGTAAAGATGTAAAACTCAAAAGAAAAATACTGGGGGGAAAAAAATCATAAGTAATGAAGGAGAAGAATAAAAATCTATAGATGATTTGAGCTTTTGTTTGACTTCATGAGACCTCTACAAAATTATCATAATTTTCGAAAAATATTCATGCCCCTCTATAATTGGAATCTCAATATTTATTTATGATTCGAGATCTCATTATATATTTATGAAAATGTCAATAGA
This sequence comes from Camellia sinensis, assembly GCF_004153795.1. Classification (NCBI taxonomy): domain Eukaryota; kingdom Viridiplantae; phylum Streptophyta; class Magnoliopsida; order Ericales; family Theaceae; genus Camellia; species Camellia sinensis. The sequence goes on from NW_021024837.1 coordinate 1,175,203, forward strand.
TTGCTTATTGCAAGCAATACTAAGCATATGTTGGGTACAATAAAATGAAATAAAGTGGGGATGAAATATATGATTAAATAGAATGTCTTCCATTATTTGGTTGCTAATATAGAATAATATAAGAATTATATGATAATTCTCATTCTCATATTTAGTTATACTTATTAAACTCATGAAATAGAATAAGTTTTTATTATTTATTTATATTTTTAACAAGTTAGTAACAAATGAACGAAAAATTCATATAGATTATGATAATATTAATAGTTGTAGAAGTGATGGTATGAGTTGTAGTGCTGATGGTAGCAGGGTCAGCCTTGGGCATAGGCCAACCAGGCCATAGCTTAAGAACCCTCAAAATAGACTCCAAAAAATGGCCCCCCTCCTATTATAGTTTAATGTAATAGATTAAGTATGTTTTAAGTCTAAAAAAAAATTTTAAAAGCCCCAAATTAACTTAAAATAAATTGACCTAATAAAAAATTAAAAGGCCCATTCAAAATAAAAAAGGGCTCATTCTCTCTCCCTATCTAATTCTCAAATTCATGGGTTGCTTATAAAATACTTTTGACTATTTCAGTTGCAGTTGCATCGGGGGAATTTTTTTTTTTTCAAAGTTGAAAATGATCAAATATTACCCTCGATCAACTATGTCACAAGAAATATTGAATGGATTAATATTGTTATCCATTGAAAATGATTTTGCAAAAAAAAAAAAAAAAAAAAAAAAAACTAAATTATGCAAGTATGATTGATTTGATATATTTGTTTCTAAAAATGCAAAAAAAGCGAGGATCAAGTAATACTTAGTAGTTGTTGTAATGTAATGCTAAGTATTTTTTGTGATTTTGACACAAATCTTTTTTCCTTTACCTTAAAAAAAATTGTTGAATGAAAAAAAATATATGTAAAGGGCCTCAAATGATCTAGTGATATTTATTAGTTTATTATTGACTTTGAACCCTGGAAATCTCAAGGCCGGGCCTGGATGGTAGTGATAGTGGCCGCATCGGTAGTGGTGATAGCAATGATAGTAAGATGGTGGTTGTAGTGGTAGTAGGTTGTTGTCGCCTTATAGTGGCGGTGGTGGTAAGGCGGTGTTGTAGTTGTGATGGCGGCAACCAATGGTAGTAGAGCGATGGTTCTCGCAATGGTGATGGTGGTGGTGTGATGTTTATGAAGATGGTAGTAATGGTGGTAAGGTAGTGGTTGTGGCGGCAGAGGTAGTGGTGGTGGAATGGGTGGTAGGAGAACGGAATGATGGTAGTGGCTAAATAATAATATATATTTTTTTTAAGTGCCAACAAAAAAAAAATAATAATAAAATTTTATAATAATTTCATGATGAAATTGAATGACCATTTCTTAAGTTAGAATAAGGAATAGACATTCTTACATTTTGTTCGAATAACCATTCTCATGAAATGATTATTCCCCTTAGAAAATGCATACCAAATAAGAGAATGGAAATACAAAATTATCGTACTAAACATGCTCTAAATATTCTGAGAGAATTATTAAAAAATTTCATAATACTCAAAAAAATAAAAATGAAAATAAAATTTTTAGATAATATTCAATACAGTATTATCTAAAAATTTTGATAATTTTTTTAAAAATGAATTACAAATATACCTCATGATATTTGTTTAAAATATGAATTGTCCCTATGATTTTAGAAATTACATCTCGTCTCTTGAAGTTTATAAGTTCATAATAAATGATCCATTTTAATAATAAATTATCAAGTTAATTAATAATTTTTAATTATGTCAAAAAATTATTTAAATTAATAATTCAAATAATTTTATTATTATATTGGAGAGCAGTTAAAAAATTTATTTTTTCAGTTAATTCTATTAAATAAAAAATTATGATAATAAAATATTTATAATTTTCTGAACTATACAAAACAATTTTAAGTAAATCAAGAGTTATTTTGTTTTGTTTTTTTATTCTTGTTTTTTAAATCTAGAACATTTTTTGTGTACCATAGTCCAAGGGTTACCGTGCCAACACCCATAACAGACACAATATCTCGTCCTTTGCGTGAAATCTACTCTAAGCCAAAAACTATTTTGGAGCCTAGCAACTCCTGAAACCTATCCAATTTATTTAAGATTAGGGTAGTTAAACACGTAGCATTATTAAAAATTGGGTAATAAATGTTTTAAGATTATTAACAAAAATCATGATATAAAATGATAGTATACAATGTTATATAAAAGTAAAAATAAAAATTTTATATGAAATTTAATACTTCCTCCGTCTCAAAATAATTGTCTCTTATTCTATTTTTCATTGTTTAAAAATATTAGTTCCTTTTCAAAAATTGAGTACATAAATTATATAAATTTTCTATTTTGTCATTCTTTTAAATTCATTAAAAACATAAAAAGTACAATTATAACATTAATATTTTCCAAAAAATGTATTATCAAAGGGTAATTTCAATCGCGCTGTTTAGCGTATCGCACTATCTAGTGCATTTCAAATCAATCGCGCTGTTTAGCGTATCGCACTGTTTGGTACATTTCAAAATCAATCGCGCTGTTTAGCGTATCGCACTGTTTGGTGCATTTCAAAATCAATCGCGCTGTTTAGCGTATCGCACTGTTTGGTGCATTTCAAAATCAATCGCGCTGTTTAGCGTATCGCGTTGTTTAGTGCATTTCAAATCAATCGCGCTGTTTAGCGTATCGCACTGTTTAGTGCATTTCAATCGCTCTGTTTAGCGTATCGCACTGTCTAGTGCATTTCAAATCAATCGCGCTGTTTAGTGTATCGCACTGTTTAGTGCATTTCAAAATCACTCGCACTTTCTTGCGCATTGCGCTGTTTTGTGCACCTTACTTGCATTTTGCATGCATTCCATCGCGCTATCTTGCGCGTTTCACCTGTACTTGTTAGTGCATTGTATCGCGCTATCTTGCGCACCTTATCTGTTTAGCACTGTTTTGTGCATTCACTCGGCATCGCACTGTCTTGTGCACTCACCCGGTCTAGGAGACCTTAAATCCCCTAAAGGTGCAATTCCTTTGGTATTTGTCGTGCCCGAACGACTTCTGGTGGTCTGGTGTAGCCACCTGCCTGTGTTCGCGGTGAGTTCCTAGGAGACCAACTGAGACGGTGGAAACTAGAGTTCGATTGGCTCATGCCTAGAACGCAAAGGTTCGGGATTTCCGGGACTAAAGTCTGGTTTAAATACCTAGAGGCGTGTCCTCGGCTTGAAATCTGTATGGAAGCCCCATAGGTTGAGATAGCGTGTATGCACCTCAATTCTGGATACTGAACCAACCTAGTCTGTCACCCCGTTGGAAAATAGGAAAAGCTGCGACCATGGTCAGGGAGAAAAGTAGTACCTGCAGTTCAATCAAGAAGAAGCGAAAGATCCCCAGCAACATGAGGTTAGTTATCGCTAATTACCCCTGTGAGGTACCTTTACCTCTTAGCCATTACATTGCATTTTAGCCACTACATTACAGTGCATTGCATGAATCCTCAATTTTCAAAACCGGCTTCGCGTAGCGTATAAGTCCAACTTTCAAAACCGGCTTCGCGTAGCGTATAAGTCCAACTTTCAAAACCGGCTTCGCGTGGCGTATAAGTTCAATCTTCAAAATATTTCCGCATATCTTTTGCACTTTGCCCCCTTTGCCTGCGGGCACATCTCTGTTTATTTTGTATGTTTGTCTAAGTCTTCGGCCTTGTCAAAAATGGGTCGTCTCTAGGCTTTGACATTCACTCCCGTCATTTTTATGACTTCCGAGTTCTGTCAAAGAGGGGCAACTGTAGACACCCCATTTTTGACCGACCTTAAGACTCAGACATCACCGATTGAGCGCTCGGTGACGTTGCATATCGTGCTCGTTCAGAAGTCTCAGAGTCGCGGCCGTGAGCCCTGCTTCCGGATTTCCGAACCCTCTTTCGTGCCTTGCCTCGGTTTGCGAACCAGACTCGATTTTCTCTGTTTCTTTTCCTGAGGGGAGGGAGAGGTCCCGTAGACCATCTCTCAGTGGCCGTAGGCTACATTTGGTGGCCGTAGGCCATTTTGCCCATTTCGGAGCCCGGTTTCTGGTTTTTCGGGACCGTTGGCCGTGTGCTTCGGTTCGGGACCGCTTAACTGTCTCCATTCGCTCTGAATTTTGGCATACATCTTATTTGCTCCCTTTTGAGGGACACTGGGGTCTGAGAAACCCACTTCGTGGCCGAACGCCACTTTTGGTGCTTAACAGCTCATTTTTGGGGCCCCGAACTGCGTGTTTTGGCCCCCGATCATTCGTTTTGCATCGATTTTCGTTCATTTTTGGTAGGTACCTCTGTCTTATCACCAGGAAGGTCACTGGAGGGTGGGAGGCCAGCAATTATCTTGGCAACCAGTTATATTCCATTTTCGCCCTCCGACACCCGTTTTTCTCGCTTTCGAGCCAATGTTGAACACCTTGGGGCCACTTTCTTCAACCTCGAACCACATATTTGTGTTGTACACACATGGGAGGACCCTAAAAATTCATGGCTGGCCACTATTTCCATTTGACCCTTTTGAACCCTTCCTAGAATTGGCTTGTTCTCTCTCCTGTTTTAGAGTTTCCAAATTCGAACCACAAAGTTGTGATGAGGAGACCTGGGAGGCCACCTTTTTATGGTGGCCGGCCACTAATTATTCTTGACCCTTTTGACCCCTAGCCGGCCGGCTAGGGAGGGTGGCCGGCCGACCACCTGCAACAAAAATACCTGGCCGGCCATGATCCTCACACTGCACACTTTACAGCTGTACAGCTGTTTTCCCTAGAAAATATCTATATCCGGGGGATATTTTGTGGGGGAACAAAAAGCTTCATTTTGGCTCCACTTTTGCCTAGACTCTTCTCTCCCTCTCTTACATATATTGCTGGCCTCCCAACTCAAGAAAGAGGGTTAGAAGGATTGGTTGGAGCATATACATACATATCACTCCATTTCCTTCAAGTTTTGGGCTCCATTCCTTCATCATCTTCAAGCTCTACCATCACCACTCCATTCCAGCCGCAAGGGGAGGAATTCCAGCAGCTTAGAGTCATCAAAGTTGGTCCAAGAAGCAACAAAAGCATTGGCCCTCAAGGGTAAGTCCACTTTCCCTCTTTTCTAGCTCATTTTTGCACCAATTTCTTAGCCAACATGCTTACTGATTTGAGCTCCGACAAAAATTGAAAAGGTCATTTTTTTGAGTTCATTTTCTTGTTTCATTAAGGGCTCAACCCTGTTTGAGGCCCCCATATTGCACTTACTTCAATATCCCCTTGTATGTCAATTTTCTTGCATGATTTATTAGCCTAGTGTACTTCCATTTTTGGGCGTTTTACAGAACTAAAAATAGGCTTATTTTGAGCCCCTTTTCAATATTGAAGAAGGACTCATCACTGTTTGAGGCATATTTTATACACCTTGTGTTATACCTCTCTTTTGGCCCCCATTCTTGCATGCTTTGGCAGCCCATTATGCTTCCATTTTTGGACGATTTTCAGAACTGAAAGTGGCCTTATTTTGACCTTATTAACATGTTTTATTAAGGGTCTTTGCTTGTTTGGTGAATGCTTTGTATACTTCATGTTATAGCCTCTTTTGAGCCTCATTTTGCATTGCATTTCTAGCATGTTTGTATACTGTTTTGGGGTTTTTACAGTTCTGTAAATATGCTTATTTTTGGTCCCTCTTCAATGTTGTTGAAGGGCCCTAACCTGTTTGGGCTGTGCATATACCACTTGCCTCTTTGGCCACCTTTTGGCCCATTTTCTTGCATAAGAGCTTAGCCATACCTGTGTCTGTTTTTGGGCTCTTTTCAGAACTGTAAAATATCATATTTTGGGTCTGCATAAAATTAAAAATGGAAGTTCATTCAAGAAACCACTACACCTTAACGATCTGTTTGGAAATTAAATAAAAAAGGAAATTGAATAGAAAAGGAAATTGAATAAAAATGGAAGTTGAATAAAAATACAAATGGAAGTTGCATAAAATTAAAAATGGAAGTTCATTCAAGAAACCACTATACACTACAACAAAAGTAACCTATGATGACGAAAAGCAGTGAAGAAAATAAATTTCGTCACTAAATAAGAATAATCCGTGATGAATTATAAACTTTTGTCACATATAATAAAAAAATAAAAATAATAGGTGACGAAATTTATTTCCGTCAATAAATACTTACTTTTAGGTGAGAAAAAAATTAAGTTTCGTCACCTAAATTTTTCCCACTAATTTTTTTTTATGGTGCCAAAATTTTGAAACTTTTGGTGAGAAAAAAAATCGTCACAAATTATAAAATTATTAGTGAGGAATATATTTTTGTCACTAATTTTTTTTTTTTTTTTAAGAAACTTGATTTTAAATATTTTAAGACCATTTGGTGAAAAATATATTTTTGTCACTAATAATTATTAATATTTTGAGATTTTTTAGTGAGGAAATTATTTTGTCACTAATTTTGGAGGGAAAATTTTGACATATTGGGCGGTAATGAAAAAAAATAAACTACTTACTTCCCCCTCTTTTTTTTTGTTTATTAGTTTTCCTCCTCCTCCTCCTCCTCCCTCTCTCTCTCTCTCTCTCTCAAAACAAAACACAAGTTAATTAGCTCTTCAAGAAACCTATGGTGACGAAAAATAGCGAAGAAAATAAATTTCGTCACTAAATAAGAATAATCCATGATGAATTAAAAAATTTTGTCACATTTAATAAAAAAAATTAAAAATAATAGGTGAGATAATTTATTTTCGTCAATAAATACTTCTTTTTGGGTAAGAAAAAAAAATTAAATATTTACATTTTTCTTGTTTAAACAAATACGATGCAATGCTATTTTGACACAACCCCAACCAATTTTTTAAGTAGCTTTTTCTTTTCTTTTTTTTGACTTTTTAAATTTTTTTATAAAAAAATTAAATATTTATACTATACCTGACCAAACAAAAACTTAAAATTAAATATATATATATATATATATATAATTCACTCCACATTGAAAAATAAAAATCACTTGGAATTATTATTTGAAAGAAATAATCACTTGAATTTTTTTTTCTTTTTTTGGATCAGCAGACCACTGGTCTCTCTCTTTCCATCCTTTTCATTCTCTCATCTCTCTCTTATTTGTGCTCTCCCAATCCAGAACGTTCTCATCACCGACCCCCTCTCTCTCATCAGCGACTGTGAGTCTCTCTCTCTCTCTCTCTCCATTGTTCTCTTCGATGAGCAAGGGACTATCAGCAGGGGTCTCTTCTCGTCGCCGATCCCCATCACTCTCTCTTCTCGTTGTCGATCGGTCTCTCACAGTCGACATCCTACCCCTCTCTTTTTCTCCATCTCTTTCATCTCTCTCTTTCCCTCCATCTCTTTCATCTCTCTCCGGTGAACATCAGTTGACGAGGATCTAACATCACAAAACCCCTCTTCGGTGAACATCAGTCAACGAGATCAAAGATCACAAACCCTCCTCGCAGATCGTAGCTTTATTCATAGATCACATATCACAAACTCAAACTCGTAAGAATATTGAAATATAGATATTTCTTGTTTAAAATTTACTTTAGATTTTCGAATCTTTGCTTGAGATTGCTTGAGATTGTTGTTGTTTGGTTGAGATTTGTTGAAATTTGTTTGAGATTACTAATAATTGTTTTGAAATTGATTGTTGCTGTTGTTTTTGGTGAATTTGTTTAAAAAAAATAAAATTGTATGATGCATTTATGTATTTAAGCAGAATTTAGGGGATAGTAGGATGCTTGATAGATTCATGAATGGAGTATACACTGAGTTTTTGATTGGTTTGTCAAACATGTGGAATGGCCATCTCATTTGCAGGCAAGCACACCCAATGCTTGTGATTTTTATCTCATACATGCAAGCATTTTCACATTTTATTGGAACTAAACCAATGTAGTTTGTTGGAGGGTCTGTAAAAAGATTAATTTACCTACATGAATTTAAGTCTATTGAACATATACAAACTGCCAAAACATAGGTGGTCACCCCAATTTGAGAAGATCTGGTGTTGATTCAATTTTATGTTACCCACCTTGAAGCTCATTTCCCAATTTTGAAACCTTGGAACTAATTTTTAGGACTTGTAAATGAATCATTGAGCCTCTTCTTGTTCTTCTGAATGTGTTTTCCAATCATTGCTCGATACTGCTCCTTTGTAATATGCACATTGTAATTGCCGTTTTCATCCTCATCACAACTATATGCTTAAATTATAATGAAAAAAAAGTTGCAGACAGTGATACTGCAACTCCATGGCCTGGTATAACAAGGGTAATATTGTCCTTTTATTTATTCAATATGGTGGAAAAACTGTTGTCCAATCATTCAGTCAATTTCTAAGTATGTGTGCATTACCCTCTCTGTTAAAATGCATTCAAAAAAAATGATTATTTCTTTTTTTAGTCATGAACACAGGGTTTAAGTGTTGCTTTTGAAGTTCAAAGAGTGTATGTGTTTTCAAGGTAAACCACATGGGAGTAAAGTGAAATTGACCTAAAAAGATTCTCCCAAGTTGCTTTATTTAAGGCTTCAGGTTTTCTTACTACCCCAATAAACATTCTTTCAAGTGGTCCTTGTACAATAGGACCAATTGACTGGAACAAATTAGTCATTAATCTTTGCAAATAGCTGATTAGATTGACCACTTCTCTCATCTCATACATTAAATGGTTGTGCCTCACATTCTCATGTGATTAACTTGTACCTTAATGTTATGCAACATCTATGAGCTTTTGCTAGTGTTTCTCAATGTTTAATCTTCCTTGTATTTGTTGTTCCATCTATACACTGGACATCCAGGGCGGATTATAATCCAGATTAGTATTTATGGGAAGAGGATTTTACTCTTGCGGGCACAAAGTACAAAAGACAGGACCTTGAGGCAAGTATGGACATCCATTACCAAACTTTCAGCTTCCATTGCCACTACCTATGTGCAATACACATTCTGTTTCATATTTATTATGGTTTAAGCTTCGTAGACTATGTATTATTTCAAATTTCCAGCTAAGGAATCAAAGAGGCCACACCTTGTAATGCAGTCATTATGTGGGTTCACCTTTCCCAGAGGACACTCCTTTACCTTGTGTTGTATACTGCCATGGAAACAGGTTTGTCACAATCTCAATTTCATCTTTTCAGATTCCAAACCTCTCTCTCTCTCTAAAAAATCATTTTCATCTTTTCCGATTCCAAACCTCTCTCTGTCTCTATGTCTCTCTCTCCAAACCCTAACCTTAGTCTTCTACATATCCTTCGATCGGTCGGCACTGTCTCTATTCTTCGACCGGTGAAGAGTGATGAGCAGTGGCAGTGGCGGCGAATGAGCTCAGTCTCAAATCTAAGTCTACAATCAATGTTGAGTTCACTAGCAAAAGATTGAATGTTGATGGCAAAGTTATCAAAGCTCGGATTTCGAACACTGGTGCTGGCTAAGAAAGGTAATTTTTAGTTTTAATTCATGATATGGGTTGGTTTGATTAGAATTTAATTGGTATGAAGAGATCTGAAGTGTAAGGAATATAAAAAAACTCGCACTTTTTATTGGGATTTTTCTCGGAAAATGCCTTTCAAAGTATTTTCTTAGGAAAATTAGCAGGTCACACTTTTTCACTGCAGTATTCTGGTCTTGGGCTTACTGGGTCAATGGGATACCAGCTCGCAAGTTTGACAGCAGTAACCAATTTGTAAGATCAATAGCCTTCTAAGATGATTTGCTGGTGTTTTCATCTTTCTGTTTGATAATCTTGATGTGGTGATTTGATGAATTCTGCAATTATATAAGCAATAATAATCTTGGAAACCAGATACCTTATCAGCTTCCTCCAAACTGCACGCAACTGTATGCTTAATACCTACTGATTTTTCCTTCTCTTCTATTTTAGTCCTTTAATTTCATTTATCAAAAAATAAAAATAAAAAATTGCACTTTTTAGTTTTCTTATGGTTGTTTCATCAGCAATCCTTTTATAATGCAGAAACCTTGCTGGAAATGGCTTCACTAGTGGCATCCCTTATTCAATATCTTAGATGACTTCCCTAAAATACCTATTAGTCAAGCATCCGAAATTTGATTTTTATTGTTCGTGTCAAAACTATTTAAAACTTCACACTGAACCACTGGTTGTTACATTGTGCTTTGATTGTAGAAATGTTGGTCACAATCAACTTCAGGGCCAAGTGAATGACATGTTTGGTGAGCTTTCATCCCTCTCCACATTGTAAGTTTACCCTCCATCACCTTTTTTCCTTGTGGAGTTCTCTCAATTATGCATACCTTGACATACTTGAGGCGTTATCAGCAGCATTGTCTTTCATTATGATGTACAAGACTAAATGATTATAGTGTTCAGCCTTTTTCAATTCTTAAACACTTTGGTAATCATTACTTTCCATGCCACAGATGAGAAGCTTTATTTTGTGTTTTGTTTATTTTTTTGGGGCACAAATCAATATTGGTTGTTATAGCATTCTAAAGTATGTACTTTAGAAAATGTTACACGTGCTAACTAGCTCTTCAAAAGGTGGGGTGGGGTGGGGGAAGTAATTCAACCCCTTAAAACTTTTTTTTTTGGGCCTTTTGTATTATGTAGTTTCCATGGATTGAACTAAGCATTACAGCTTTTTTGTCCATCCTGGATATTGCCTGCTAAGATTTCATAAACAGCTTATTGGGATAGATGTGGATGAATAAATAATACGCCCCATAGACACATGTAGGAAGTTTTCTCCCCATGCCTTTCTTTGTTCATGGTTCAATGTTCTAGTGTCCAAGGAGCCATTTTCAATATGTAGAATAGTAATAGGGTACCATGATTGTTTTTATGTACACTAAGGGGCTACAAGATATTAAATTACTTATTTCCCCGTTGAGGTTTGTTCTATGGTAAAGCCTTCAACTTAACTTAAATGTAACATTTTTGCTCACAAACCTTGTGTACTCAGAAATAATTTGGTTGAACTAAAAAGACATAGGAAGTAATTAGCTGTTTTGATAGGAGCTATTTAGGTAAAGAAAGACATGATTAATCCTGTTGAACCTATAATTGTGTGCTTTGACTTGTTCATTTGAGTTCTTGTTTGTATAAGAGTGGCAACCCCTCCGATGTTGTTTCTTTAATCAATTATTATTTATCAAAGAAAAAAAATTGAATTTTTATTTGAAGACATATTTCCATTTGCTTTTAGTAGAAAAATTAGGATTTTTGTACAAGCTACTTGCATGAAGAATAGCACTGTGATGTTTCTGACTTCAACTCAATAGTTATGAACTGCACTATGACGTTTGTGACTTTGGCTGAAGTTTTTAGAACTCCAAACTAAGGGTGGTTTGGGTATGACTTATTTAGTGGCTTATTGGCTTTTTACGAAAATACATGCACAAAAGTAGAGAATTGATGTGATAACTTGTAGTAAATAAGCCAATAAGCAGCTTATTTAGGTGGTACCCAAAATAGTTAAGACTTCTTGGCTGTTGCAAATTGGAATATGTATATAGTGTTGAGCTTCCCCTTGCACTGCTATTTTTGGGGTCCTTTACTTATTTTAGATCTCTAAATTCTTATCGATTTTGTTTTTTGGACAGACATATATATATATATATATATATGGCAGTGTAATGAACTTTAGTTAGTATTGGCATAGCTGAATGTTAACCGTAGCATAACTTCTCTCCTTGTGTAGCAGGTTCTCTCTCCTCCTATGTTTCTTTCCATTATTTTCCCCTCATTTCTCTTTTCTATACTCTATTTACTTACTCTTCGTTTCTTCTTCTCCCTCTCTGGTTCTTCTTTGTATTTCTTCTCTGCTGCTTCTGCTTATATTTCCCTTCTCTATTTCCCCATCATCCCCGATATAAGGTAACCTTTATTGCCTTTCAATTAATTACAAGTTCTTTTTCTTTGTATGTTTTTCCTTGTAGGTTGTTTTGTATTATTGCATGATGCTACTTTTTCAATTTTATCAAGGTTTCTTGTTATTGATGATGTAGTTTCAGTTGAGCATGGTCTAAATAGCCAATTTGTAGCCATAACATCTAAATTCAAACTTGACCACCAATTTAGTATACTAGCCTATTGCGTCCAAGGAACTTTTTTTTTTCTTCATCAAAATGGCTGAAATGTTTTTGTTTCCTAAGAAACCAACTTGAAACATGAGTGCAACTATGAAATTCTAACTTTTCCATTAAAGCATAACAAAACATCAATTTTTTTAAAAAAAAATATCTTAGAGATCAAGCAGTAGATCATTCAGGAGAGATAAATACTATATGTTAGAAAGTTTCCTGTTTTTGTTCCTAACATAAAGTTTGACTATAGTGATGGATCGGTACACATCATTGGTATAATGATTTCATTAATAACATCTTAATTGTTCTCAATTTAGTTGCCTTAAAACACCTGCCAACCAGACGGACGGACGGCGGCGGCAGCGCGCGTGTGTGGTGATTTTTGGGTCTAATGGGTCTAGCTCATTTTGCCCATAACCTCCCTCTCTAAAACACTTGGATACCCATTGGGGGCACACCACAAGTTCCAATCCCATGCCTTATAAACCCATTCAAAACTTCCCACCAAATCAACATGGGACAAGCCTTCTTCAAACCTTAAGGAATTTCCACCAAAACTATTTCCATGGAGCATGCTTTGGATTCAATTTTCCATTCACTCGATAATGGTTTTGAGTAACCAAATATACCACGTGAATCACAACATGGCATAGAACGCGTTACCACTTAGACCCGCGAAAAACGACGCTCAGGTCCCACCTAAATATTAGACCAAAGTTAGGAAAAAATCTATTTTTTACCCAGATTTTCCAAACCATTTCCAATAATCCCCCACATGAATGGAATTTGACGACAACGAAAATGCAACAATATGCAGACTTTATCGAAAGAGTATAAGTCGAAAATATCTTGTATCAGAATAAGTAGCTTTCGGCCTTGAACCTTCCCTAGTAATAACCTATCGGACTTACTAGCTAACCAATGGACGCGATGCCAT
>NW_021024837.1:1200635-1213297 GCF_004153795.1 Camellia sinensis
TTAGAATTCTTAACCTCTAACATCGAAGTGTTCGCCTGACGCCCTACGACATGCCAGGCATTGATCCAAACTTCATCTGTCACCAACTCAATGTCCACCCATCAGCCAGACCAGTCATTCAGCGCACTCGCAGATCGGCACTTCACCATGCCGAAATAGTGGCAGAAGAAGTAGGTAACCTGCTGGAGGCAGGGGCAATTAGAGAAGTGCACTACCCAAAATGGATCTCCAACACGGTCGTAGTACCAAAGAAGAATGGCAAATGGCGTGTCTGCGTCGACTACAAAACAGTCAACAAGGCATGCCAAAAGACAGCTTTCCTCTACCAAGAATAGATCAGCTGGTAGACTTAACGGTGGGGCACAATCGACTTAGCTTTCTGGATGCATACAAGAGGCTACCACCAGATCGCCATGCATGAACCAGACCAGGGGGTCACTCCTTTACAACTCCAGAGGGACTATACTGTTACAAGGTCAGTGCCTTTGGCCTAAAGAACGCAGGGGCAACGTCCAACGGATGGTCACCAAGATGTTTGAACCATTGTTAGGCAGAACAAGGAGGGCTTACATCGACGACATAGTGGTCAAGAGCAAGGATGAGAATGACCATCTCAAGGACTTAGGAGAGATGTTTGAAATCCTGAAGAAGCACAAGTTGCACCTTAATGCGTCCAAGTGTGCATTCGAGTAGGATCTGACAAATTCCTAGGCTTCTTGTGACCAACCGAGGTATAGAAGCAGATCCCTCTCAGATCAAAGCAATCCAGGATTTGGAAAGACCAAACTCAGTCAAAGAAGTGCAGCATCTCACCGGCATGATGGCTCAATCGATTCATAAGCCGGTCATTAGACAGACTACGACCATTCTTTCAAGCTTTAAAGGCCAAGTTTGAGTGGGATGAAGAATGCGACCAAGCTCTGGAAAGCTTGAAGGAATATATGTCTTCTCCACCACTACTTGTTACCCCAGTACCTGGTGAAGAACTCTTCTTGTACCTGGCAGTGTCTCTATCACGCAGTTAGCGCAGTGTTGGTTCGTGCAGAAGGAATCCAACACCTGCCCATCTATTATGTTAGCAAGACATTGCTGGGAGCCGAAACAAGGGATTTGCTACTGGAAAAACTGGCATTAGCCTTAATGATGGCCTCCAGGAAATTGGCACACTACTTTCATGTCCACACCATAGTCGTCCTCACAGCTTTTCCACTAAAAAGCTTTGTTTGAGAGGGCGAACTTTTTCTGGGCGAATCATGAAGTGGGCAGTAGAGTTGGGACAATTCGACATCAAGTTCTAACCCAGAACCGCAGTAAAGGCCCAATCTTGCAGATTTCGTTGCAGAGTTTACTCCTGGAAGCCATCATATCTACCCAGTCGACCTAACGACACAACCGAACTAGGGATGGAAGTTGATGCCGGAATAGCACAACCCCTAGCAGAAAGCACTCGATCAGAATCCAAGGCAGACCAGACTAAAGACTGCAAGAAGAAACAGACCAAGACTCACCAAAAGTACCATCAGAAGGCGAGGGCGGACAGCAAGCATGGACCTTGAAGAAAACACCATTCTTGACCCACGACATCATCTGACCCCTCCACTTGCTGGAAGTTGTTCGTTGGAGAGATGTGGAAGCTCTTTGTGGATGGAGCATCCAACCGACATGGTGCAGGACTGGCATAGTCCTCATCTCACCAGACGACCTGGTTGTTAGAGCAAGCAATTAACCTTGGCTTCCCAGCATCAAACAACGAAGCGGAGTATGAAGCGCTTCTCGCAGGACTCAAATCAGCATACTACATGAAGGCCACCGAACTAATGGTCTACAGCGACTCACAGTTGGTGGTAAACCAAATTTCTGGTGACTATGAAGCAAAAGATGAAAGGATGGCCAAGTTCCAAGAATTGGTCAGAACAGAGATCAAGAAATTGAAGTAGTGAGGATAGAACAAATCGGCAGGAGAAAAACAGCAGAGCAGACGAACTAGCCAGGCTTCGCCTCATGGCAGATACCTCCATACCTCATCCACTACTGATCGACCTACCTACCTAGACCAAGCATAGAAGACCCCGAAGCAGAAGAGGTATGTTGCGCAGAACTAGGCCCTCTTGGATGGATCCCATCATCCTGTTCTTAAAAGACGGCATCTTAACCAGAGGAGAAAAAAGAAGCCAACAGAATAAGAGCGAAGTCGCAGCGATTTTGGCTTCTCCCATCCTTGGCATTATACAAGAAGTCATTCAGGACCTTACCTAAAGTTGTCCATCCCAGCAAAGGAAGCATTCTTTGTTTGAAATACACGAAGGGGGGTGCAGAAGCCATCAAGGGGAAGAATCGCTAGCTTACAGGGCCATTTCACAAGGATACTGGTGGCCATACATTCAGGCAGACTCAAGAGAAATATGTGAAGAGGTGGTAGAGAATGCCAAAAATTCGCACACCAAATACATCAACCAGCAAGAGAACTCCAACCATTAACTAGCCCATGGCCTTTCGCAATGTGGGGCTTGGACATAGTAGGACCACTTCCAACAGCACCTTGGCAACAGAAAATTCTTTCTCACAGCAACAGACTACTTCACCAAAATGGGTGGAATCGAAGCATTGGCATCGATCAAGGAAAGAGATGTGAAGAAATTCGTCTGGCAGAACATCATCACTTGGTTTGCATACCAAATGCCCCTAATTTCAGACAATTGGACACTAGTCAACGCAGAATCTTCAGAAGCTTTTTGTGAAAGTACAGATAGATTCTACAATTCTACACCGGCATATCCTCAAGCAAGATGGGCCAAGCAGAGCATCAAATAAAGTCGTCTTGGTGGACTGAGAGAAAAAGGGTAGGAGAAGCAAAGGCAATCGTGGCAGAGAACTTCCTCACGTTTATGGCTTTACCGCACCACACCCGACGATCAACAGAGACACATTCTCCTTAAGCCTACGGATGGAAGCAGTATCTTCACTGGAAGTTGGCCCTCCCCACAATTCGAAGCCGAAAAATTTTGATCCAGACTTGAATGGAGAAGCCATATAGCATTGAGAACTCGACCTTCGGAGAAAAGAAGGAGAAAGAGCAACTGGTTCACATCTCATACCCAACAAGAGTTTATCCGAAAAAAAGAAAAAGAAGAAGAAAAAGAAGAAGAGGAAAATACAACAAAACGTGTCATCAAGACAATTGCAAGATTGGGAGATTGGGTAGCTGCGCAAAGTGATGGGAAACACCTTGATACCAGGAGATGGCAAGTTAGGCCAAACTGGGCAAGTCCTTACAAAAGTGGTTGGCTGTTACAGCAAAGGGGCATACCACCTAGAAACAAGGGACGGCAAAGCAATCCCAGGCTATGGAACATGGCCAAATCTCAAGTTATTTTATTTTTAGCTTTTCAAACATATGTTAATTTCTCTTTTTCCTCAATAAAACATCCATTTTCAGATGAGTTGTTCTCTGTAAAAAGTTTAGCTTTAGTTGAAGTTTTTAGGCACATTACGAATATTTTATTCTAAGTTAGCTGAAAAAACTACTTAGAGGTGGCTGAATAAAACCAACACCCCTCTTAGCCCGGATAAGGATCCAGGCTGCAGACGTTTGGTGCGGAAACCAAACATTATTTAAGTGCCTAGAAAAACTAACTTAGATTGTTGGCTGGAAGATAAACCAAACACCCTCTAAGCCCAGGGATAAGGAATCCAGGTGCAATGACGTTTGGTGGTAATAACCAATACATTTTATTCTGAAGTTAGCTGGAAAAACTAACTAGAGGTTGGCTGGAATAAAACCAACACCCCTCCTTAAGCCAGGTATAAGGATCAGGACTGCAGGGACTTTTGTCGTGAATAACCAACTCTTTATACTCTTCAGCGGATATAAGGGTATGGCTAAGAGTAAATTGCTTGGATTAAAACCAACTCTTGTGTACCTTCAGCCAAAAGTAAGGGCAGGCTGAAGAGTGGTTGGCGTGTATTAAACCAACTCTTTAGTTCTTCATCCGAAAGTAAGGGTATGGCCTGAAGATGTGGATTGGCTGGATTAAACAACTTCTTGTAGCTCTTCAGCGAAGTAAGGGCTATGGCTGAGAGAGTGGTGGCTGGTTATTAAACCAACTCTTGTGTATCTTCGCCGAAGTAGGGCATGGCTGAAGGAGGTTGGCTGGATTAAAACCAACTCTTTGTACTCTCAGCCGAAGTAAGCGGTATTGCTGAGATGGTTGGGCTGGATTTAAAACAAAACTCTGTGTACTCCAAGCCGAAGAATTATGTCGGCTTAAGGAGTGGTTGGTTGGTAAAGCATGCGTAGTGTTTGACCAGCAAAAAACCGAGTAAAAAGTTGGAAATGAAAAATTATTGGAAAAATCATTACAAAGTACCAAACATTCACATCAACTGAAGTAAGAGTTTCAAGAACATTTTTATTTATCCGTAGCCCGTTTTACAAAGTCAAAGCAAACAAAGAGAAAAGCATAAAAAGAATCAGTTGGAAAGTCTCAATTTCGGCATCAATAACGCAGCGCATCGGCATCACACGAAAGACCGGGTATCAAGCGGGAGCTTGCTCTCGGTCACAAAGGGCATGGTTGCGGTCGGAACCACGGTTTCACCTGGTAGTTCAATAGTCAAAGTCTTCCACCTGTGGCTCCAGCCGAACTGGACTGGTCCGCATTGACAACCGGAGTATCCTCAGAGGCAGAGTCTTCGTCGAGTCATGAAGCCTTCAAGAAATTGCTTGCTGAATGGCATCAGCATACTCCACTAGGGAGTTCGGATATGAAGTAGGCTGGAGGGTTTGAAAACCTCGGTCTGTGGATCGTGACCCGAGCTTTCTCAAACAGTTCTTCAAGCCGCAACTTTAAAAAAGAGTTCTTGGCGGCTTCGCACTCTGGGTATAAGCATCCTCTACCTTTTTGAAGCCTTGCTTTTCGGCCTCCTTTTGCGCTCTCCTTCACTGGTTAATCTTGGTATCTTTCTTCTTTATCGAGTTCACCAGCTCGCGCAGATACTTAATCCTTTAGAGCAATGCAGCTTCTGCTTTCTTCTGCGTCGGCCGAACTAACCAGTTCCAGCCAGTCGGACGTTCTCAAGCTCGTAAGCTCGGCATTTGCTTTTCTGCCCTCCTAGCCTCGGCCGTCTTCTGCTTCGGCTTCTGCCAACGGCTTGCCTTGTTGGTTTCCTGAGCTCTTACACTTTCCTGTGAGTGAATGTTGTTTTTTCTGATATGGCCTGACAAAACAAAGATTCCCTGAGCTAAAGGAAAGTTGGAAAAAATTAGACAGAAAAATGGAAGAGCTACTTAACCAGGATCATGGATTTTGTGAAAGACCAGATGACCTTCAGTTCGTGTGGTTAGCTGCTTTTGGTTTGGTGCTCCATCATCTTTGGGGGAGCACCACCTTGGCCAGGTTGAAGCCAATGGTATCCTTATCAACAACAACCGAGTCAGAGTCTTGATTATCTCGTCTGTGTTGAGGTAAGTTTTTGGTGGCTCCAGCAGTGGTAGTTCGGTCAGAAGGCTTCGGTTTGGGGGCATGTGGCGGGCTCGGTGAAGAACAGTTTCGATCTTCATTCAACCCAAGGTCGTTGTTCAGCTTTCGGTAGTCCGGGCAGCTGGTTCGGCGGGATGAGGTATGGTTGTTGCGTAGGAAGGGCACACACCGCTTCTTGGGTTTGACTGATGGTGGTCCTTTCGGCCCGTTTGGTCTCCGTCAAGAGGGCCCTGACTCTGTTTCTTTTAGCTTTCTTCTTCGGCAGTTAGTGGAATTAGGTCTGATTTGCTGGTAAGGTTGGGGTTCCGGCTCTGGTGTGCGTCTCTCAAGAAGAAAATCAGTCACTCAGCTTTTCGGCGACACTGTATCTGTAGGTCGGCATCAACTTGAGCAGCATTGCGCCCAACTACGTTCTGTGATACCGTAAGTGCGGCGTGCAAATTGCTAGTTTGGGTAGCTGTATAAAGAATGAAGGGGGCAGAATCTGCGAAAGAAGAACTGTTAGTCCGGCTTGAAAGGATTAAAAATCGAAATATAAAAAAAGCAAGCAAGAAAACTGAAGAAGTGTATTACCGGGCTCTCCCTTTTCCAATTTATACGTCGGGCCAGGAATCGTGGGCTTGATGCCTCATAAGTTCCAGACATCCGAAAAGTCATCATCATTTAAGTCTTTATCCGGTGTTGTTTATTATCTTCTCTCGGCGACGACTGTATTCTTAAATATAAGACCCATTCCATCTTCTCTTTGAACCAATGGATGTATGGTGAGATTTCGGCCAGGCCAAGGTTTAGTCCGGTTCTTGGCGGTCAGTTTGGCGTGATCCCATTATGATGTGTTAGGAATTGGTGGATAGTTGGTTGTGCATGTTGTTTTGATCAAAAAACTCACAATTCAAGGTTTGGACTGAAATCGTAGTCCGGTTTCCCATATTATGGATAAGAGGTGAAGGGTGACAAAGCCTTCTATTATCCCAAGATGACATTCTTTTTCGGCTTAAAATCAGGTGGACGTCATTGGATCGGGGTTATATTTAGTCTTTCTGAATTCGGCTTAGGCCCTGGAGTGTCTTACTAGATGTCTTACTTCCCCATTTATTGTTATAAATTACGAATAAATTAGTTCGGGTTTCTCAAATAATGTTCTCAATTAGCTCGGTTGAGCACGCAGAGGAGTGCCTGGGCACCTAAGTCTGCAGGTAGAAAACCAAAGGTGTTAAGCACTAGATCATCTGGACCTGCTACAATATAAAAAGTATAAAAAAGATAGGCCCTGACTCGCTATGAGAGTACAATATCTAATCTAGGTTCTCTGCAGGAGTATGCTAGCTCGTAGTTTAGGGGTTTGATTAGTTCGGCTTGGCAAGCGTCTGGATATCTGTTTTTTGTTTGCGGAAACGGTTCTGTTGAATCGTCTAGGGGCAGCTTTCTGAGTTTCATCTTAAAAACTAAAAGTGGCATAGCCCCAAAGCCTAAATCGGTTGGGTTCAGGTCACTCAGGTATACTAATGTAAACCAGTTCTGTTGGTTACCTCGGCCAACAGGGGTCTTATCAAGAAGTGATTTCTTATTTAAAGGTTACTGGCGTAAACATGAAGTGTTATCTTCGATTGTAAGCCAGACTACTCTTCACCTAGCTTAAACAGTATATTCCTAGGTTCGGTTGCATCATGATTTATGGATCAAAAGCTAGTTTTTCTACAGATTGTACTGCATGATAGCTCATTGTTCTACTTGTTAAGTTTTTTCCACAAAAAGTACAGAGCGAAGCAAGATAGAAAGAGTGTGTTTGGCAATGAAAAAGCACACAAAAAATCAAAATATAGCAGAACGAAAGCAAAACAGAGGAAGAAAAATGATATTGCTTACCAGATTTGAAGAAAAGGGACTGGAGATGAAACAGTGTAGCAGCAATGAAAGGCACCGAGCTGGTAGTTGAAGAAGTAGAGCACAGAAAAAGAGAGCGAAGAATAGTGTATGATGAATGACTTCAAGACAGAGGGGTTGTTTTGTGAAAAGGACGAAGAGAAAAGGGCGGGACTGTACCAATTCGACGAAGTACAGAGACGGCGGTGGACAGCCGTCCTCGGTCAATCAGAGCGTGCACGTGTCATAGGAATGGGAAGCGTTACAGATCGCTGTGATTGGAAGAGACGTTTTTGACCGGACAAGTAGAACCTGGAGGTGAAATAAAGCTCCTTGGCCGGCGAAGGCCCAAAAAGAGTTTTTAGCTCGGTGGAGAGCTAAAGGTTTTTCTAGGCTCGCTGGAGAGGCTAAAGGTTTTTTTTAGGGCCCGGCTGGAAAGGCTTTTAAAAAATTCAGCTCGGCTGGTTAGGCCCAGGGTAATCCCAATCATGCTGTGCAGATGGAATTAAGGTGGCATTGAACGAGGGTAATTTTAGGTGGAAAATTGGGCCGAGCTATGAGATGGACTTATATGCCCAAAAGTACGTAGGACTGGGTAAAAATGGCCGAAAAGTTGCTCCGGCCAAGAGAGATTTTTTTAAAAAAAAAAGTTACTCCGGCCCAGAAAGAGAATGTTAAGTTACTTCGGTCGGGCAACTTGGGAGTTAGGCCGTCTTCAGAGTTAGTTCCGCGTTCATGACGTATGTCTGGATTAGCATCGGGGTCAGACCTTGCTACTCGGTGGCTCGGTCCAAACATACCATGGTATCGTGCATGAGAGAACCGGGATAGGTGTAACGAGAGGAAGAACCGAAACTAATGATTTAGTACGGCTGATCTGTGGCTTAGCATTAGCCGGGTATTCGGTCATATGGGAGTTCGGCCATGGATAATAACCCATCTCACTCGGTTAAGCAGTGAGGGGGTGTTAAAGGATAAGCATTATTCTTTCAGGGGAGTATAGAATCTTAGGAGGACTCTGCATGGGAGGAATAGAAGTCCTACTAGGATCTGTGCCACACAAAAACCTATTAAAAGCTCACAAACATCACCTTTTGGGAGAGGTAACACACAACTTTGCTTTTAAATACACCAGAGCTTGTCATTTGTCCAAATTTTGCTGACTTAAGGGATCGAGGGGTTTCCGCACAACACCCGCCGGCTAGCTCCACGTTTGTAGTTTTCAGGTGACTAGGCGAACGTGTACAGAGGGCGCAGACTTGGTCAACAGGATTATACCGAGGAAAGTTTTATTTCTTTCCCGTACATATGGGCGTTTGACGGGTCTGAATCATTCAAACAAACTGAAACAGGCCATGGAACAAGTTGATCGAGTTAGGTAATAAATCAAAATTATTTGTCTTGGGCCATGAGTACCGCTTCTTGTTGTGGGGAAAACCCCCTTAAAGTGTACATATATCTCAATATATGAATTGTGACACTCAACTACCACAAGATTTGTTATTTTAAATAAAATAAATCCAATCTATTGCTTCCAAGGCCTGTTTGTTTTGCGATGTTTGGTTTCCATTTTGGATGAAGACTATAGGTTCCATAGGTAATTTTCTAATTTCATTAAAAAGGGATTAGTAATGCCACCTACACTTGGGTTATAGTTTTGTTTGTGAATATGAGTTTGGATTGGACTAATAGTCCAACCAAAAATTATTAATCAAATATTTGGTTAAATAATTAAAGTACAGACTAACAAAATTTATTCGGATTATGATATCCCAATATGATGGACCTATTCAATCTCACATAGGGGGATGAATATTAAATTAAAAAGATTAACGTCAAAAGTGTGAACTTTAGTCATTTCTATAATCTTAACTTCAATCTAAACATAGGAAGGATATACCAATCTAAAGGCGATTCGTAATTCTAAGACTATTAGGTCATTGAGAATGTTTAATCCAACCTAATCAGTCCACCCAAATAACAACATGGCCTTAATTTACTTCTTACCATGTTGGAGCGGCATTAGGATTTACTATTGGCGTAGGCAAATTCGATTGCCGCATCCGGATTGTTACTAATTGGCGCCAAAAGTAAGTGTTTGTTGGTTTTAATTTTAAGAATTATAATTGAGTGATGAAGTTATATTTTGAATTTTGAGTTTTGAATGATGATGTTAAAAAAATTAAAATTTGTTTAAATTATGAGTGGAAATGATTTATAATTATTATTATTTATTTAATTTTGGCATGACTTGATATATTACAATGTAAGAAATGTTGTGAGAGGAGAGAAGGGTGAGATAAGAGAGAAAATGAGTTGAATTTATTGATTAAAAATAATAAAAAAAAAAGAGAAGAGAGGAGTTGAAAGTAATTTGAATTGTATTTTTAAAATATATTTGGTTTAATATGTTTTATTTAAATCATAATTTAAGAACAAAATTAAGTTTTGAAAAGTTAAACCAAATACTTTACAACTTTCAACAAATCTAAAAATAATATAATTATTAATTAATAAATTACTATTAATATATGTTTTTAATGAATATAAAATATATTTGACCAACTTGAATTTTCAACGGAAAATAATAAGTTTTTAGTCTAAATAAAATAATTATTTTTTTTTTTAAAAAAAAAAACCAAAGGAAAAAACCTTTGGTAAGCTATATGAGTAAGTTAAAAGTTTGTGAGATACCTCCAAATGTTGATGCGTAAGGAATCAAACACTTATAAGAGAATTCTTACCACGTCATGTAGGTGAATTAAACAAAACTTACAAGTAAAAATATAAGAAATTTGGTAAGGGTGGGGGAAGTATTAATTAAGATTATATAAATTTATAAAAGAAAATATATATAAGTTTCACCTTTCTAGATTTATTTTTTAGACTATATGCTAAAGTAATATTATTAGTTGATAATTGAGAATATTATTGAAAGGAGATATTGATTGTAATACTTAATTGATTGCCACATTATTGAATTTGGAAAAATGAATATAATTTTTATCCTGAATAACAAAATGCTTATTATAAAATTTTTTATACACAAACATAATATAATGTGGAAACTTCGCAACCCTCCGGCAAATATAATGTGGAACTTCGGCAACCCTCCGTCCAATCAAGGAGCCGAATAAAATAACAAGTATCCCAGCCAGTAGAACAGACGCCGAGTAGAGGTACATGTGACGGAACAAGGATGGGCCCAGCCTAAAGGCCTAAAGAAAATACTATAAATATGGGATCACTCACCAGAGAAAGGTATGTGAGAATTATTATACTTTACTTAAAATATAAGCAATTCAGAGATTAGAGACTGACTTGCCCGTCGGAGTGCTAATTCCGGCACCCCCGACCGGAGTGTTTATTCCTTTTCAGGTGACTGGAAGAGGATCACCAGCGTCCCCCTGGATCATGAGAGTATTTCTAAACCACATCTCCATAGCTATGTATGAACCAAATTAGGAGGTCACATCGTTTACAACACCTAGAGGACTATATTACTACAAGGTCATGCCCTCTGGCCTAAAAAACGCAGAGGCTACATTCCAACGGATGATCACCAAAATGTTTGAACCATTGTTAGGCAGAACAATGGAGGTTTACATAGATCATATGGTGGTCAAAAGCAGAGATGAGGGGGACCATCTCAAGGACTTAGATGAAATGTTTTAAATTTTGAAGTTCCATAAGTTGTGACTGAACACGTCTAAGTTCACATTCGGCGTGGGGTCAGGCAAATTCCTGGACTTTCTAGTGACCAACCGGGGTATAGAAGCTGATCCCTCTCAAATCAAAGCGATCCAGGAGTTGGAGAGACCAAACACAGTCAAAGAGGTGCAGCATCTCACCGGCATGGCAGCTGCACTCAACCGGTTCATAAGCAGGTCATCAGACAGACTACGACCATTCTTTCAAGCATTAAAGGCCAAGTTTGAGTGGGATGAAGAATGCGACCAAG
This sequence comes from Camellia sinensis, assembly GCF_004153795.1. Taxonomy (NCBI): domain Eukaryota; kingdom Viridiplantae; phylum Streptophyta; class Magnoliopsida; order Ericales; family Theaceae; genus Camellia; species Camellia sinensis. The sequence continues at coordinate 1,211,940 of NW_021024837.1, forward strand.
CTCTGGAAAGCTTGAAGGTGTATATGTCTTCCCCACCACTACTTGTTACCCCAGTACCTGGTGAAGAACTCTTCTTGTACCTGGCAGTGTCTCATCACGCAGTTAGCGCAGTGTTGGTTCGTGCAGAAGGAATCCAACACCTGCCCATCTATTATGTTAGCAAGACATTGCTGGGAGCCGAAACAAGGTATTTGCTACTGGAAAAACTGGCATTAGCCTTAATGATGGCCTCCAGGAAATTGGCACACTACTTTCATGTCCACACCATAGTCGTCCTCACAGCTTTTCCACTAAAAGCTTTGTTTGAGAGGGCGAACTTTTTCTGGGCGAATCATGAAGTGGGCAGTAGAGTTGGGACAATTCGACATCAAGTTCTAACCCAGAACCGCAGTAAAGGCCCAATCTTTGGCAGATTTCGTTGCAGAGTTTACTCCTGGAAGCCATCATATCTACCCAGTCGACCTAACTGACACAACCGAACTAGGGATGGAAGTTGATGCCGGAATAGCACAACCCCTAGCAGAAAGCACTCGATCAGAATCCAAGGCAGACCAGACTAAAGACTGCAAGGAAGAAACAGACCAAGACTCACCAAAAGTACCATCAGAAGGCGAGGGGCAGACAGCAAGCATGGACCTTGAAGAAAACACCATTCTTGACCCCACGACATCATCTGACCCCTCCACTTGCTGGAAGTTGTTCGTTGGAGAGATGTGGAAGCTCTTTGTGGATGGAGCATCCAACCGGCATGGTGCAGGACTTGGCATAGTCCTCATCTCACCAGACGACCTGGTTGTAGAGCAAGCAATTAACCTTGGCTTCCCAGCATCAAACAACGAAGCGGAATATGAAGCACTTCTAGCAGGACTCAAATTAGCATACCGCATGAAGGCCACCGAATTAATGGTCTACAGCGACTCACAGTTGGTGGTAAACCAAATTTCTGGCGACTATGAAGCAAAAGACGACAGAATGGCCAAGTACCAAGAGCTGGTCAGATCAGAGATCAAGAAGTTTGATGTGGTAAGGATAGAACAAATTGGTAGGGAGGAAAACAGCCGAGCGGACGAACTAGCAGGCCTTGCCTCAATGGCAGATACATCAATCCCTCATCCATTACTCATCGACTTCTTACCAAGACCAAGCATAGAAGACCCCGAAGCAGAAGAAGTATGTTGCACAGAACTAGGCCCTTCTTGGATGGATCCCATCATCCTGTTCCTAAAAGACGGCATACGCAGATCGGCACTCCACCACGCCGAAATAGTGGCAGAAGAGGTAGGCAACCTGCTGGAGGCAGGAGCAATAAAGGAAGTGCACTACCCAAGATGGATCTCCAACACAGTCGTAGTACCAAA
>NW_021024837.1:1225481-1251293 GCF_004153795.1 Camellia sinensis
TATATATATATATATATATATATGATTTTGTGGTATTCTTGGTTCTTGCTTTGTGGGTTTTGATTTCCATTTCCTAATCTTAATTGGATCTATCATAAATTTTGGGCTTGGTTTGATTAGTCTGTAAATGAAAATGTTCTAGAATTTTTGTTAGATTTTGTTATATACATACATATATATATATATATATATGTATGATTTTGTGATATTCTTGGTTCTTGCTTTGCGAGTTTTAATTTTCATTTCCTAATCTTAACTAGGTCTATATCAAATTTTGGGTTTGGTTTGATTAGTCTATAAATGAAAAATCTTCCAAAATTTTTGTTAGATTTTGTTAAATTTAATGTTGGTGCCATGTATTAATTTTGTTAGATTTTTTTGTTTTAGTGTTTTCAAGAACTGGATTTCTGGAATCCTTCATTCTTCTCCCTTCTTTCTTCTTCTCCCTTCTCTGGTTTTGCTCTTGTTCTGTTCTATTTTTTTTTTAATTAAAATTTGGCCCCAAAACGACGTCGTTTTGGGGCGACACACGAAGGGCCGCAAGAGAGTGCGGTCAAGGATCCAAACTCGTAATTAGTTCACCATATAGTCTCTTTACCATAAAGAGTAAAAAAACGAAACATGAGTGTCAACCCAAATAATCATGGAGGACTTTCCAGTAATTTACAGATCACTCTCTTTCGTCAATCACAATGAAATTTAGGACTTAAATGTCATTATCAAACATTTTGCCGGAAAACCTGATTTTCTCTCCCCGCGTTTCTCTCTCTCTCTCTCTCTATAGATTTTTCTCCTAATCAAAACATATATATAACCTCCAATTTCACACACACTCTCTCTCCCTCTCTCTTTCTGTCTAGGGTTTTCATAATCTGATCGAGCTCAGTTCTTTGCCCTAAGGGAGCAAATTCATAGCTGTGTTTTAAGCTCTGTTCAATGCTTAACTCTCTCTGCTCGATCTGTTGAAGTCCTCACTGTAAGTCTAGGGTTTTATTCTTCACTGCATGCATTGCCTAATATATGTGTATTTGTATACATAAATGTATATTGTATGTGTGTAAACATATGTGAATATAAGAAATGTATGCACATTTTGGAAATTTTTTGTGATTTGTTTCAGTTCTGTTGACTCTGTGTTATAATTTAGCTGTACTGAGGTGTGAATTAGGTAGGGAGGAGAAGAGTTTTATTTCAGTTGGTGGAATTTTTTGAAGTGGTTTTCTTTGATTGATTTTTATGAATTAGGGTTTAGAATTCAAGGCCTCGGAAATATCGAAACGTAAAGTAAATGAGCAAGACAGAAGTACTTTCGACGATGAAGCCAAAGCCACATCTTATTCCTCTTAGGACACTGATCGGTCGAGAGCTGAGGAACAAGAAGGTCAAGAAGCCTATTGTACGGGGAGCAAATATTCGATACCACCCGTACTCCTTGTGTCCAAGTTGCGCCTTCCTCCGATTGACCTACGTACACAATGGAGGTGAGCTACCCGGCGGTATGTTACCGAAAAACCCCTCCGACGGTCGAGTCAGCACACACTCAGAGAGCGAAAGAAGAGAGAGAAACGATGTGTTAGTGTTTCTCTCACCAGAAGGTGTTCCATCATCAGCATGGGGGGCGCAGTCACGCTTATATACCTTCTGCGCGTACCTCTGCATCCATTCACCTTCTAATGTGTAGACCTGTTCTACTATCCTGCTCTCCCACGTGTTAGCGTAAATATAGTTAAACACCACCTAATCAAACTGCCAAACGGCGTTGGCGCGAACGGACAGCCCGACGGCGCTACCCCAACTTCCTACGACCGTATTACTTTCCGAAACATACAGTGCTCCTAGCCGAGCTCCGTTTTGACCGAGCTTTGCAGCCCTCCGTTATGACCGAGCTCTTGCTCGGTTGGGCCGGTCTGCGGAGGATCTTGCTCGCCGATCTAAACAAGCAAACAATATGAATCGGGCAGACAGAGAATCATCCCGGCCAAATCGGTCTTGGACTTTAACCGAACAAACTCCCCCTAGATCTACCCAGCCCAACTCGGCCCAAACACGCTCAGACCAATTTTCGCCCAGCCATTACCACAGCCCAAAACCAGATTATGAAATCTCCCTCTCAATTGCCCCTTAATTCTGTCCGCGTTAGCGTGATTGGGATTACATGCTCCAGCCGGGGTCATTCCTTTGCCCGGCCTTATACCGCAAGATATTAGTTGCGCTAAGCCCCATGTTAGGTCTCTCAACTTGCTCGATCGGCGCCTCTACTTACCAACCTGTCTTTTCAATACTGATGCCGCCGTCACTACAGACACGTGTCATTTATGCATTGGCCTCGAACAGCCAACCCAGCCGCCTCTTGCTGCCTCTTCACATTCAAATTTTGGCGCTTCTCTTACCTTCTTTTACCCGTCGCCCTTCCTTTCATTTGCCTTCCTGTTTTGTTCATCTTCATCACCAAAACCACCCTGTGAACTAGAGCTCTCGCCCTCACCAATACTATTGAGATTAGAGCATACTCGCGTGCCCATTCTACACCTTCGCCGTCGTTGGAGGCCCCGTCCCAACACTTCGAGCCTCCATTCGTGCTCTAGCTTGTAAGTTTTCAACCCTCCATTGCTCTTCATTTGTTACTCATGTTTTCATCGTATAGCTAGGCCCGTGATTGTCATAGTTGAGTTTAGAGCACAATGGCAGTAAGTTTTAGGACTTCATATGAAGTTAACTTAGGATGTAGCCCCCCAAAACCACCTCTGCCCTTTCTTCCTCAACTGTTCATCATCTTCTGTGATGAACACGTGGGGATCTGGGACAGATCGGGCTCCAAGTCTTAATTTGACCCCAAAAAATACCAAAATCGAGCAAGTTGCAAGTTTGTGGGACATGGGTGGGAACCGAGCTAAGAGAATGTGAGGCCGCTCGACCGAGCTAATATCTCGTCTGCTTGAGTGACCGAGCTACCGAGTAATGTCGCACATCCAGTGTCTGGGTTAAAGTTGAGCTCGTTTGCGCGACAGTATTTTCACTTATACTTGCCTTTTACTGCAGAGTCCTAGGAGACCAGACACCAACACCTAGGCTCTTAAAGGCCGAGCAGCCATCGCATAAAACTCTGCCAAACCAACATAGCCGTGCTGAAACCAACCGGCTTCACATGGGGCGTTACTGCTTCTTCGTTAACACATCGGGCGCACTAGCCGTGTTCCAGGAGAAATATGGCAACCCTGCAGACGTCCACCTTGAGCTCGGCGTAGAGGACATCACTCCATGGGGTAGACTGGACCAATACCCCTTCACTGTGCTGTCTATAGTCGAAGGAGGCTTACGTTTCCTGGTTTAGCCTTTAATGTGTGAGTTCCTGAGGCGTACCGGACTGGCGCCAACACAAGTTTCGACCAATACATTCAGAATAATAAACGAGGTAGCCGAGCTAAATAAATGGCTTGGCTTGAACCTAGGGTTAGCCGAGATTTTGCGCCAGTACACCCTCGGGCACACAGCCGACGAGTTTAACTATTATTTAAAGATTAGACCGGGCAAAGAAAAGCTGGTAACTGACACCCCGGATAAAGATATGCATGATGACGATTTCTTTTGGGTATCGGGGAATTATGTGACGACTGGTGTGCCCGGCTAGTACATCAGCAAGAACTTCGGTTCGACATGTAAGCCGTGTTCACTGATCGGTCAAATTACTTTCCTTTATTATTTTGCACTAATTGTTCTTTTCCTTGCAGCTATCAAAGCCTTGCAAGCGAATTACTTCAACCCAAACGAGGCTGCCATCAGAGCTGTGCTGCGGTATTGTCACCGAGATTACCACAACCTTCTCGGTTACGTACCGAGCTATCGATACACGGCACCTCACAGAAGTAGAGTCACAGACTTTCTGCGAGCACCATCCCCACCGCCTGATCTAACGCTTCCAAACGTGCCTCTGATCCGGCTAACAAAGGAAAAGGAAATGGCCAAACGGAGCCGCATCAAGAATCTCATCACCGCTACGTTAACCGAGTTACTGAGCATCTCTCCCCGTGCCTTAACTGCCGGTCAAACATCTGGGACCGTGATTGCCTTGGCGTCGATCACTACGGCGCCAGCTAGCAAGGAAAGTCGCCAAGCCGGAAAAGGCCTCGGTCTGTCGACCTAACTGCTGAGTTGTGGCCGAGTTGAGCGCCAGAGGGATCTGAGCCAACACCCCCATGGCAGCCACAGTTGAAACACTGGGGTAAGGAGATCTCGGCCAACGCCTCGGTCAAGGGCAATAAAGAACATCTCCTGGCTTTTGACCTGACAAAAGCATTATTTCTGCCGAGCGACATGATCGGAAATGACCACGTGCCCGACACCCAGCTCGTGAAGTCCTCGGTTAAATCTATGACCCGGGTAAGAGCTCTGTACGTTTTTTCAAATTTGTTCAAGTGTTTTCACGGTTTACTCTTCTTATTTGAACTCTAACACGTCCTTTTATAGGCCATCTAGAAACAACATCTTGTGATGTACCGGATTTATAAACTCTGGCAAAAGGTGACCGACGCCGCTAGTCAAGTCAAACATCTGGAGACCGAGCTGGGGCGGTCAAAGGCTTCGTTGGATATTGCCAACGCGGACAACTCCAAATTGCTCGGCTAACTTGGATCCGCCGAGAAGGAAAGAGACGCTCTCCGAGCCGAGCTGGAAGCGTTAAAGCAATCTAGGAAAGATGAGGTTGACGCGACGAACAATCTCGGTTTCAAGGAGGCCAAAGACAGCTACACCAAGTAGGTCGAGGCCACCAAGGACATATTCTTTAAGTCCGGTTAGAAGGCTGCTTGTGAACAGCTCGGCCAAGCATCTGGAACCGAGGTGTTTGCCTCTTCCCCCGTTGCCTTTCTTCCGACCTACATGGTGCCATATGCGAACGAAGTCTTTAACGCTTTTCAAGAGGAGGCCGAGGAAGAGGTAGAACAGGACGCGGACCCCGAGGAAGCGGGCCGCCCAAATGAGGCCCACTAGGTTGGTTCCAGCATCCGTGAAACTACCTCCACGGTTGACCTGGAGGCTACTGCAGAGAGCACCGGGGACGACTTCGCTGACCTTTTCCCCCTGGATTAGTCTTTTTTTTGTGTGTGTTTCTTTTTTGAACTGGGGAAATGTAACCGGGCTGCCTTCTTGCCCCACCATTTGTACTACAGTTTATCATCAATGAAAAGTTCTCATTTTGTTTACTGTTGCACTGCTTGTTATGCTACATTTCATCATCTCGGCAGGAACCTTTGAGTTGGGCAAATCACCAACCCTTTTAGCCATGGTAGGTTATCTTGGTTAGAGCCTTGAGTTGAGCCAAACATCAACTCCATTAGCTGGGGAAAAACATCTCGGCTAGAGCCTTGAGTTGAGCAAAACATCAACTCTATTAGCCGGGACAAAGCATCTCGGCTAGAGCCTTGAGTTGAGCAAAACATCAACTCTATTAGCCGGGACAAAGCATCTCGGCTAGAGCCTTGAGTTGAGCAAAACATCAACTCTATTAGCCGGGACAAAGCATCTCGGCTAGAGCCTTGAGTTGAGCAAAACATCAACTCTATTAGCCGGGGTAAATCATCCCTATGGGTGACATAATTACCAAAATATCCTTAATGTGAATGTTCACACCGTCAACGTAAATGTTCATATCGTCAATGTGTAGGGGCCCGGCCCATGTAGATCCTCGTGGGTGCCTGGAAAAATTCGAGTCGGGCCGGGCCGGCCCACAAGCCAAAAAAATAGGCCCGGCCCGTTGATAATGTGAATATTCACATTGACAAGTTAACATTCACATTGATAGGAGTGTAAAATTGGCCCGCGGCCCGTGGGCGGCCCGAAGCCAACCCGCCGCCCGGGGCGGGCCTGGGATGGCCGGTTCATAATGCAAATATTCACATTGACATATTAACATTAACATTGATAAGAGTGTAAAATTAGTCCGTGACCCGTGGGCAGTCTGAAGCCAGGGCCCGGGCCCGGCCCGGCCCGGTCCGTTGACAATGTGAATATTCACATTGACATGTTAACATTCACATTGATAGAAGTGTAAAATTAACCCGCGGCCTGTGGTTGGCCCGAAACCCACCCGCGACTCGTGGGCTGCCCTGGGCGGGTCCGGTCCGACTCATTGATAATGTGAATATTCACATTGACATGTTAACATTCACATTGATAAGAGTATAAAATTAGCTCGCGCCCCGTGGCTGCCCCTTACACGACGATGACTTTTTCTAGGTGTCCGGCAACTATGAAACGGCCGAGGTGCCGGGCTAGTATATCAGCAAGAATTTCGGCGAGACATGTAAGTCGTGCTAATTGCTCGGTCAATTTGCCACATTTCATTGTTCTGTACTTAACATTTTTCCTACTTTCCTTTGCAGCAATCGACGCATTGCAAGTCAACTACTGCTATCCCAACGAAGCAGCCATCAGAACCGTGCTCCGCTACCACAACCAGGATTGCCACGACCTCCTCGGTTACACACCGACATACAGATATTCAGCACCACGCCAGAGTAAAGTCACAGACTTTCTTCGCGTTCCATCTCCACCTCCTGATCCCACATTGCTGAACATGCCATTCATCCGGTTGACCGAGGCAGAAGAGATGGCAAAGAGAAGCCACATCAGAAACCTCATCACGGCTACCTCCACCGAGCTACCGAGCATCCCAACCCGAACAGATGCTGCCGGTCAATCGAGTGGGACCGTGGTCGCACTGGCGTCTCCTACCGCCGGGCAAGCAAGCAGAGATAGCCGCCGGGCTGGAAAAAGGCCACATACCGCCGACCCCTCTGCCGAGCTAGTTACGGAGTTGAACACCGAGCAACCCGCGGTGATAGCTGACCCAATACCGCCTTGGAGGCCACAACTCAAGCACCGGGGTAAGGAGATCCCAGCGAATGCCTCAGTCAAAGGTGACAAAGAGCATCTACTCGCCTTTGACCTATCGAAAGCCTTGCTTCTGCAAAGCGATGTGGTCGGCAGTGACCATGTGCCGGACACCCGGTTGGTGAAGTCCTCAGTCAAGTCTATGACCAGGGTAAGAATTTTTCTAGCTTTTATAAAAATTTTCAAGTGTTTGCTCGGTTTCTAATAAGACTCCACTTCTATAGGCCATCCAGAAACAACACTTGGTGTTGGAGCGCATTTATAGACTCCGGCAGAAGGCGTCCGACTCTGCCAACCAAGTGGAGCACCTTCAGACCGAGCTGGGGCGGTCTAAGGCATCCTTGGAGATAGCAAATGCTGACAACTTCAAACTGCTCGGTCAACTTGGGGTAGCCGAGAAAGAGAGAGACACTCTTCGAGCCGAGCTAGATGTGCTGAAGCAGTCCAGAAAGGATGAGGTGGACGAAGCAAACAACGCCGGTTTCAAGGAAGCCGAGGAGAACTACACCAAGTAGGTCGAGGCCACCAAGGACATATTCTTTAAGTCCGGTTGGAAGGCTGCTTGTGAACAGCTTGGCCAAGGATCTAGAACCGAGGTGTTTGCCTCTTCCCCCGTTACCTTCCTGCCGACCTACATGGTGCCGTATACGAACGATGTCTTCAATTCACTGCAAGAGGATGCCGAGGAAGAGGTCGGGCAGACCGCCGGGAAGGATGCCGAGGAAGAAGGCCGCCCAAATGAGACCGGTCAGGAGGAGTCTAGCGTCAAAGAAATTCCTTCCACGATTGATCTGGAGGCTGCCGCGGAGCAAGCTGGGGACGATTTTGTTGATCTCTTCCCCTTGGTGTAGTTGAAGTAGTTGCTTTTTTTTTTTTTTTGCGTATGTAACCGGGCGACTTGCCCCACCATATGTACTACATTTCTTTATCAATGAAAAGTTTTGCATTTCGCTTATACTTCTGCTAATGTTCGCTGTTGTTCATCTTGCAACCGCACTATTGCTAACCGGTGAGTTACAGACTGACAGAGTCGGGATAAACATCTTGGTCAAAATCCTGAACTCTTCAATTCTTCGACTCCACTAGCTGAGGTAGAACATCTCGGCAAAAATACTAGAGTTAAATAACTCATCAACTCCATTAGCCGAGATAAAACATCTCGGCAAAAATGCTGAGTTGAACAACTCATAAACCCCATTAGCCGAGATAAAACATCTCGAGATAAAGCATCTCGGCAAAAATGTTGGAGTTAAACAAATCATCAACTTTGCTAGCCGAGATAAAGCATCTCGACAAAAATGCTGGAGTTGAACAAATCATCAACCCCACTTACTGAGATAAAACATCTTTACTAGAATGCTGGAGTTGAACAAATCATTAACTCCACTAGCTGAGATAAAAGCATCTCGGCAAAAATGTTGGAGTTGAACAACTCATCAACCCCACTTGCCGAGATAAAACATCTCCGCCAGAATGCTGGAGTTGAACAAATCATCAACTCCACTAGCCGGGATAAATCATCTCGACTGTAAAGGTGGTTGCCTCTGGTGCACTACTGTCCCTCGATTACAATACACTATGTAAAATAATTCGTTTCTATTACATATTGCAATCATGGATTCACATAATGACTGATAGGATTACATTGGTGGACAGGGGGGAAAACTTGGCCTTTTACAAAAAAATTACATTCAAAAGACAAAGATTAAAAATAGTACAGCTTGAGGTTGGCTGCATTCCATGGTCGGAGTACGCTTTTGCAATCCAAATCCTCTAGGTGGTATGCCCTCTTTCCCGCCAGACCGATTATCTTATAAGGCCCTTTCTAGTTTGCTCCTAGCTTGCCTTCGCCCGGCACCAGTATGTTGCCCATCACCTTCCTTAAAACCCAGTCCCCGACTTTAAGCGGTTTGGGTGCACCATTTTATTGTACTTTCTGGATAATTCTTGTTGATATGCAGCCACGTGGATTAGTGCATTTTCTTGGCATTCATCGGCTAGGTCTAATTCCAAGGTGATGGCTTCAGAATTCAGGTCGGCTTCGAAATTCTCGCTGCGGATGGTGGGCATGCCGATCTCCAATGGAATAACAGCCTCTATGCCATATGCCAGGGCACAAGGAGTCTCCCCGGTCGAGCGTCTCGGGGTCGTCTGATATGCTTAGAGGACACTAGGAAGTTCCTCAGCCCACTTGCCTTTGGCCTTCTTCAACCTCTTCTTCAACCCATCTAGAATGGTCTTGTTCAATGCTTCAGCTTGGCCGTTGTACTGAGGGTAGGCCGATGTGGAATTGTAGAATTTTATCTTCAATTCTTCACAAAATCCTCTGAACAGCCGCCTGTCAAACTAGGTGCCATTATCAGATATCAAAGCCTTGGGGACGCCAAACCGCGTTATCACGTTCTGCCAAACAAACCGTTTGACATCCTTCTCTTTGATGGTCACTAAGGGCTCGGCTTCAACCCATTTGGTGAAGTAATCTGTTACTGCAATGAAGAACTTCCAGTTGCCTGGCGTTGTTGGGAGTGGTTCCACTATGTCTAGCCCCCACATTGTGAAAGGCTAAGGACTTGTAAAGGGGAGAAGTTCTCTGGCCGGCTAGTGAATTTGGTGGGCTAATTTTTGGCATTTTTCGCATTTTTTAACATATTTCTCCGTGTCTACTTACATGCACGGTCACCAGCATCCTTGCGAAATAGCGCGGTAGGCCAACGATCTCCCCCCGATGTGACTTCCGCACATGCCTTCATGGATCTCGTAAAGGAAAGCTTCCACGCTGTTTGGATGAACACACTTGAGGTACGGACCGGTGAATGACTTCTTATATAAAGCGTTAGACGGAGAGAGCCAAAATCACTCTGACTTCACCCAAACTTTATGTGCTTCCCTTTTATCGGCCGGAAGGGTCCGTTCTTTTAGGAAAAATGATGATAGGGTCCATCAAAGAGGGACCAAGCTCGGTGCAGAATACTTCCGTCTGCTCCAAGTCCTCAATACTAGGTCTTGGAATAAACTCGATCAGGAGAGGACTAGGAGTTGAACTGTCAAACATGGAAGCTAGACCGGCCAACTCATCCGCTCGGCCGTTTTCTTCACGACCAATTATTGGACCCTTATTGCTTGGAATTCCTTGATGTGTTTTCTCACTAGAGCTTGGTATTTGGCCATTCTGTCATCTTTGGTTTCGTACACTCCAGATACTTGGTTTACAACGAGTTGGAAGTCGCTGTAGACCATCAGCTTGGATGCGTGCAATTGGAGCGCACTTTTAAGTCCGGCCAGCAGTGCTTCATACTCAGCCTCGTTGTTTGATGCTGGAAATCCAAGTGTGATAGAGTGTTCGATGGTTAGACCGTCCGGCGAGATCAAAACTATGCCCAGCCCGGCTCCGTGCCGATTCGAGGCGCCATCTACAAAAAGTTTTCACATTTCACCAATGAAAAGTTTCCAACATTCTGAGGGATCCTGGGAGGCTTTAAGGTTGATGGGATCACGGTCGCTCGGCTCCTTGGCTATGTCTGTTAAAAGCTTGCCGCTGATGATTTCGACAGACACGTCTTCATCTTCCCTCGGCGATGTAGCGCCAGACCCAATAGGTTGATCTGTTATTCCCAAGTCCATCGTCACATTGCTGGGCTGAAGTATACTTCCGATTGAAGGTTTTGTGAACGGGCGCGCAAGTTTCGCGTCGCCGACATCACTCTGCTGTGCAATTTTCGTTGGGCTTACATTCGCCTCCTCCGCTATCGCAGTAAGATCCACTGGGCATACTGGGTGAATTCCAGGCGAGAATTCAGCAACAAAGTCAGCCAATGCTTGGGCTTTGATGGCGGTTCGGGGTTGAAACTTGACGTCGAATTGCCCCAGTTCGACTGCCCACTTCAGAATTCGACCGGAGAAATCCGCCTGCTCAAATAAGGCTTTCAGAGGGAATTCGATCAACACCACGATTGTGTGAGCATGAAAGTAGTGCACCAATTTCCTAGAGGCCATCATTAGCGCCAAAGCAAGTTTTCCAGCGGCAAGTATTTCGACTCTGTCGGTAACAAGGTTTTTCTCTCGTAAAAGATAGGGAGATGTTGGATGCCTTCTGAAAGGACAAGTGCCACACTAACAACATGTTGAGAAACAGCCAGATAAATGTAGAGTTATTCGCCGAGCTTGGGTGTCACCAAGAGTGGGGCGGAAGACAAATACGTCTTGAGCTTGGCCAAGGCCCTGTCACATTCTTCGTCCCATGAAAACTTGGACTTCAAGGCTCAAAAGGAAGGGCGACAACGATCTGATGACCGGTTGATGAATCGGTTAAGCGCGACTGCTATACCGGTAAGATGTTGCACGTTCTTTGTTGAGTTGGGCTTCTTCAATTCTTGTATGGCTTTGATTTGTGAGGGGTCTATTTCAATGCCTCGATTTGTGACTAGGAAGCCTAGGAATTTCCCTAATCCCACGCCGAAAGCACACTTGGACGCATTCAGGCGAAGCTTGTGTTGTTTAAGAATAGCAAACATCTTGGCTAGGTCGGATAAGTGGTCGGCCTGCTGCTTGCTTTTGACCACCATGTCGTCAATGTAAGTCTCCATCGTGCGGCCTAGCAGAGGGGCGAACATCTTGGTTACCATCCTCTAGAAAGTCGCCCCGGCGTTTTTCAAACCAAAAGGCATGACTCTATAGCAGAATAATCCCCTTGGGGTCATGAAAGAAGTTATCTCACGGTCAGGCGCATGCATGGCAATCTGGTGATAACCGCGATAGGTATCTAAGAAACTGAGCCGGTTGTGTCCAGCCGTAAGATCCACTAGCTGGTCGATTCTCGGTAAAGAAAAGCTGTCTTTAGGGCAAGCTCGGTTAACTGTCTTGTAATCAACGCAAACTCGTCACTTTTCATTTTTCTTGGGTACTACGACCATGTTCGAAACCCACCGAGGGTAGTGCACTTCCTGGATTGCCCTAGATTTTAGCAGGTTCTTAACTTCCTCTGCGACTACCTCAACGTGGTGAAGGGCTGATCTCCTCGTTCTTTGAATGACAGGACGCACATCTAGGAAGATATTGAGTTGGTGGCAAATAAAGCTTGGATCAATGCCAGGCATGTCGTATGGCATCTACGCAAATACTTCGATATTCGCCACCAAGAACTCTACCATCTCGGTCCTTTCTTAGGCGGTCAGGCTAGATCCTAGCAAAAAGAACTTGTCAGGATTCTTCGTGCTGATCCGTACCTCCACCAACTCTTCAACAGCCTTTTCCTCAGCCCTGATGCCCACATCATTCAAGACACTTTGGTCTTCTAGACCTTCGATCATTTGCACGAACCCTTTGACTGGGACCTCAACTTCCCCCATAGCCGAGAGGAACCTCACGACCTGGTGGTAGGTTGACGATACTGTCTGCATGGCGTGAAGCCATCCCCTACCAAGGATTAGATTGTATGTGGATGACACCTTCAATACCCAGAACTCCACCTGCTTGACCACAGATCCAGCTTTGACCAGTAGGATTATATTTCCTATTGGCCACTCCAGTTATGAGTTAAAACCAACCAGTGGCGAAATTACTGGAGCCAAGTCTGTATCTTGGAGTTTGAGCTGCTTGAAGGCGTTGTAGTATATGATCTCAACCGAGCTGCCTTGGTCGATTAAGATGCGCTTAACATCGAAGTCCCTGACGCAGAGGGTGACCACCAGGGCATCATTGTGCGGCGTTTGAATGCGCTCAAGATCCCTACTTGAGAAGCTAATCACATTTTTCTCTTCGGACTTGCCACTTTTGATCGCGGGCTGGACTGACAAAACTTCCCTTATATGTTCCGCCTTTTTTATTATCCCTCAGAGCTCGCATACCCACGCCGTCTCTACTATACCCTGGATCACATTGACCACTCCTTGAGGGGGGGGTGCCTCTAGGTCTTCTGAACTACTTGGCTCAGCTGGTGCGTGGTGCGCGGCCCTAACGCCCCCATCGATGTAACAGTCCAAGTGACCGCCTGCGACTAACACCTCCAAGTGTTGCTTCAAGGGCAAACAATCCTCCGTCCGGTGCCCTCGCTCCCTATGAAATGTGCAGCGGTACCACGGATTGAAGCCCTTTTGCGCATTGCCTAACTTAGCGGGAAATTGGACGTAAACCTCGTCGCGGATTTCACTAAGTATGCGGTAGATTGGAATTTTAAAAACCGTGGTGATGCCCGTCCGAGCGTTCAACTTTCTGTTTGCATCTGCTGTGTCATTGCAGGGATATTCTGTTTGGTCATTGCGGCGACCTTTACCCCGGTTTCTATGATCCGGACCACGGTCGGATTTCGTTGCGCGGTCATTTGGACAGTTTGTCTCTTATCCGATCGCGTGTACTTTTCCAACCACCCTTTTGTCCGTTGCCACCGGATTTGTCTTCACGGTGGACACCGCCGCATCATCCTCTACTCAGATGTGCTCATTGATGCATTGCATCAGCTGCCCCATAGAAGTCGGTTGGTTCATCGTGAGCGAGTCCTTTAGTCTATGTCCGACCGGTAAACTGCGCTTATATTGGGTGATTGCCAGGTTGGTCGGGCAATCTAGGATCTCATTGAAGGTTTCCCAGGAGGTGGTCCACTTCCTTTGGCGTTTTGGTGTTGGTTTTGAATCGAGTCACGAATGCTTCCGCCAACTGCTGCCACCTTTCGATGCTTTCCTCCGGAAGCCTCTCAAACCATTTCAAGCCCAACTCGCCCAAACTCGATGGGAAAATAAGGCACATGAGAGCATCATTATGCCTGTGTCCAGCCATGACCTGCCGGAAGTGGCTTACATGCATGTATGGATCGATTTTCCCGTCATAAAGCGTAAACTTAGGCTGGTGAAAGCCCGTTGGGAGCGGTGTGGTCTCTATCTCAAGGGAGAAGGGGGTGCCGCTCAGCCTCGCCAAATCTTTGTCCAAAGGGACAGGCACGGCTGAACGGGGTGGCGACATTATGACTTCCTTACTGGCGTGACCTCCGTAGGATAACTACTAGAGCTCCGGCACCCTTTGAACCTCCCGTCGGTGAGCTCGTTCCTTCAAGATGTCCCTCAGGTCCACCGAATGAGCGGAGTAAGAATACCTCAATGTCATCGGCGAACGTGAGGGATGGTAGCTACTATCTTGCGCGCTAGACTTCTCTGCAGGCGGGTCTGAGTCTCCAACCCCATAGCTTCTGGTGATGGAAAAGGAGGGCGTGTGCCGCTGGCTCTGGCTGCCTGAGCAACGGGGTTGGGTGCGCTCACTGTGGTCACCCACTCCAGCAACACCCTTTCTTTTGACTTGCCATTTGAGAGCTTCCATCTCTGCCCCCATTCTCTAGATGATGGCGTCTTGATCCCTCAACTTGTGCTCCAGGCGTTGAGCGTGCGACTCTCTTCGCTGCCTGTATCCGTCTAGACTCTGCGAGTGACCAAAGCTCTTGGCGCTTATCTTGCGCATCTCTAAGAAGTCCTCCTAAGGAAGTCTCCAAGCCCGCCATGTTCGGAACAGCAGGAAGTTCGTCTCTCCGTCAGACTGACTCTGGGGTAATACCATCGATGGCAGACAATGGTACTTCGTCGTTGTTTGCTATGGAGGGTGATCCGATGAGCTTGGAGGGCAAGGTTGTGTCTGCTTAAACTTCCCATAGACGGCGCCAATTGTACGGGGAGCAAATATTCGATACCACCCGTACTCCTCGCGTCCAAGCTGCGCCTTCCTTCGATCGACCGACGTACACAATGAAGGTGAGCTACCCGGCGGTGGTCAGAAAACCCCTCCGACGGTCAAGTCAACACACACTTAGATGTATTAGTGTTTCTCTCACCAGAAGGTGTTCCATCATCAGCATGGGGGGCACAGTCACGCTTATATACCTTCTGCGCGTGCTTCTGCATCCATTCGCCTTCTGACGCATGGACCTGCTCTCCTATCCCGCTCTCTCACGTGTTAGCACAAATACAGCTAAACACCACCTAATCAAACTGCCAAACGGCATTGGCGCAAACGGACAGCCTGGCAGCGCTACCACAGCTTCCTACGACCGTATTACTTTCCGAAACATATAGTGCTCCTAGCCGAGCTCCGTTATGACAGAGCTTTGTAGCCCTCCGTTATGACCGGGCTCTTTCTCGGTTGGGCTGGTCTGCGGAGGATCTTGCTTGCCGATCTAAACGAGCAAACAATATGAACCGGGCAAACAGAGAATCATCCCGGCCAAATCAGGCCTGGACTTTAACCGAGCAAACTCCCCCTGGATCGGCCCAGCCCAGCTCGGCCCAAACACGCTCGGACCAATTTTAGCCCGGCCATTACCATGGCCCAAAGCCAGATTATGAAATGTCCCTCTCATCTACAATTAAGTATGGGCAGGCTGCTCTGGCCAAGAAAGGCGAGGATTATTTTCAGATCAAACCCGACTGCCTAAGGATTCCGGGCAATCCGACGACATCATTTTCAGTTTTTGCGGTAGTTGCTTTGTCAATTTGATTTTTTATGAGCTTGTTTAAAAGAATTATATTGGGTTTATGGTATCTGCATTGATTGTAGTAGAAAATGACATATTGAATTGGGTTTATATGATAGATATTTGATGGGCATAATGGTCTATCGGCTGCTATATTTTCAAAGGAGAATCTGTTGAACAATGTTATGAGTGCAATTCCTCAAGGCATTGGTAGGCAAGAGTGGCTTCAAGCCCTTCCTCGGGGATTAGTTGCTGGTTTTGTGAAAACAGACATAGAGTTTCAGCAGAAAGGCATGTTCTACTTCCATCATATTAGTGTTTCTATGCTCCATTTTTTTTTTTTTTTTTTTTTTTTTTTCTTTTTTGTGTTCTTATTTTGCCTTTTGATATTGATGATAGGAGAGACATCTGGGACAACTGTTACATTTGTTGTGATTGATGGGTGGACTGTGACTGTTGCATCTGTTGGGGATTCACGATGCATATTGGACACACAGGGGGGTGTGGTTTCTCTGTTAACTGTTGATCATAGGCTGGAAGAGAATGCAGAAGAGAGGGAGCGTGTCACTGCAAGTGGGGGTGAAGTGGGGAGGCTCAATGTTTTCGGGGGCAATGAGGTGAAAAATAAATCTGTTGTTCACTCGTAATACTCGTAGATTAAGGAATCTAAATGACAATTTCTCGATTGTTGGTTTGGTTCATAGGTTGGTCCACTCCGATGCTGGCCTGGTGGATTGTGCCTTTCTAGGTCAATTGGTGACACAGATGTGGGGGAGTTCATTGTCCCAATACCTCATGTTAAGCAGGTGAAGGTGTGTAAATCCAATTCTCTTGGTGATCGTTTCTTGACTTTTATGGGGTAGTAGAATGTGGAGTTCAAGAATTTTATTTTCTTTTTTATTTATTGGCCTTTTAGCTTTCAAGCGCTGGAGGAAGACTTATAATTGCATCTGATGGTATATGGGATGCGTTATCATCTGATGTGGCAGCACAGTCTTGCCGTGGTTTACCAGCGGAACTTGCTGCAAAGCTGGTTGTTAAGGTGATTAGACATGAGCTTTCTTCTTAACCACCTATCGTCCTCCTCGTGACAAGGTCCTGAAAAAGACAATGATCAGGAAAAAATGTCACACTACAATTCAAATCCTTTGTAATACGACTCAAGGATAATAGGTTAACAGAAAAATTGGGAACATAGAGAACATAAGAGAGAGGTAAAGTAGGAGTGACATGGATTAAACTTTTCCCAGAAATAGAAGAAACAGTACCGTCTGCAATCCTAACTTTGTCCTGACCTGAAGAGGGCTTATAGGCAGAGAAAAGTTCAGAGGAACCTGACATATGATCTGAGACACCAGAATCAATAATCCAAGGCAAAGACTTATGAGACAGGAAAACACAAGGAGAAGAGGCTAAGTTACCTGAGCGGGCAAATGACGAGGAAGATGTACTGAGAGCAGTAGAAGACCGGCGGTCCAGCAATTAGCGCAGAGCATCCTCAAACTCAGAATCAGAAGCTTGGCCAACGAAAGCAGAATTAGAATCAAGTGTATCAATGGCACTAGACTGATGAGCCCGGGAAAATGAGCCACATCCTCTAGACTGGCCTGACCGACCTCCTCTAGAACCAGACCGATCACCTCGACCCCCGGATGGAGTCCCATTATCATCAAAAGCAGGAGATGGCAGTGGAGGAGCAGAAGTGGTCTCTTGTATTCAGTTAACTTTTTATCTGTCTTTGTCCCTGACATAAACTTGCCCTTCTCTATCCTTGGTGACATTGGGTTCTGTAGTCCCACTAGTAAGAGGTTGTGGTGCAAGAACAACTGGTTCTACCATAGGAATCGCTTCACACCAAGGCTCCCCCTACAAGGAGGACTGTGACACCAGAGAGGACAAGAAATAGGACTGAGACTCAAAGAAAGTGACATCCATGGACACAAACCACTTACGAGGAGGGTGGTAACACAACACTTGTACCCTTTTTGAGTAGGAGAGTAACCTAGTTACTCTGAACCGGATCATACTCCACGTTGAGACCGGCTAGAAACTTAAAGACCCTTTCCTGTGCAATAAACTTCCAGTACCCGACTAAATCAGCAGTGCAAACAGGCTTATAGTCCTACAGGTGATCAAAGCATTTCTAGCCATTGGTGAGGAAGGTGAAGTACTGAAGAACTGTCTGCTCCCCCTGAACAGAGCTCTCAATAGAGCGGCGTAACTCAAATGCTTGTGAGAAATTCCATTTGCAGGAATAGGTGGTAGCCACAGCATCCCAAACATCCTGGGCAGTCTCCATAGATAAGTAGCCCTCGTCAATGTCTGGCACCATCGAATGAATAAGCCAACCCATAATCAAAGAGTTGGTAATCTCCCATTGGTCATAACCCGGGTCAGTTGTGCTGGGTGCCTGTATCCGGCCATCCACATACCCCATCTTCTCTCTGCTCTTTAAAAACATAGTCAAACTCTGCGACCATGCGAGATAGTTCTGACAATTAAATAGATAGGTAGTGATTTTAAGACTAGGGTTGGGGTTATCAGTCATAGTAATAGGTATAGGGAAACTCTCACTCCTAGGTGTTTGAGAAGTAGTGGACACATCGGTAGAATTTGCCATAGATACTATACTACTGAACCCTCAACAAAATTAGTGTCAATCACAAACCCGAAAGGTGGAGGAATACAAACACAATGACTACTAAGAAAATTAAAGACTTAAAATCTCATTAACCTCTTTTTTTATTTATTTATTTATTTTTTTACAACATTGATTTATATATATATATATAAATAAAAAATCTATGTATATATATATATATATTTTAAGATGAAAGGGAAAAACGAAGCAGCTGTTGAATATTGAATTTAACTCAGATCATCACGTAACTCAGCGAAGCAGAGGTAGGCGTCGACAGGGACAGACGACAACAACAAACCTTTTCTCGTCCCTCGCCGACGACGCTAAGGCCAGGAGGCCTGACGTCAGGGCCCGACTGGGTTGGGAGAGCCCAACGACTGGCTCTGTGATGGCTCTGTGTGTGACGACTGGTTCTTTGACGATTGGCTCTGTGATGAGAACCAGAGGGATGTGACGCTTGGTTCTAGGGTGGCGATGGCGGTGATTGACGACTGTATGGGTGAGTAATTTAGGTTTTAGGGTTTGGCTTGATACTATGTTATTTTAGAGAATTCAAGATTAGGGAATGATTAGGATATCATTCCCTATTTATATTAATAAAGATTAGTAATTACAAGGAAACCTTAAGGCATAAAATAATTACAAAATAATAACCCAAATAATCATATATTATTCTAACATGAAATGCCAGCTATACAAAATAATCATAGAAGGCTGCCGTAAATATTATGAACTCTTGATCTTGTCTTTGTCATTCCTATTGTTGTCGTGGTTATTCTAATATTAGTGTACTGGAAAGAGATCTTTTATAGGTGTTTATTGTTGTTTATCAAAACTTGGTTTAGGTATTTTCATTTGGGAGTAACCGCTCTGCACAATTTTCTAATAACTGGAAGAAAATTGGTATGCATTTCTGATATTAATTGTTGCATATATTTATTGTTGATGGTGTTTTTTACTTGTGTTATATCTGTCTGCTTGCCCTCTTTTATTACTATATTTTTTCTTTTTTGATATGTTTTCTGCTTGTCTTCTTTCCTTTGTTATACTTAATATGCCCATGATAAAGATGTGGAACCTATATTTGTATAAAATGAATCTCTTTTCCATAGCTTGTGCTGCTCATTATAGGAAACTTAGTTCATTGAAAAAGATATGGGGTACAAAACCCAATAAAAGATTTTACTTTCAAAGTAAACTAAGCCGTTAGGCACGAGTTGTATTTAAATGAAACTTAAGTGAAATGATTTGATTACAATTTTGTGAAATAACAAACTAAAAAATTATTTTTTCTCATAGTCAAGACATGTTTCTCCAACACAAGGCTGAGTAAACCTATTTACCTAATTAGTTTATTTACTTTTGTAACAGAATAGGTCTATCTGCATGCAAAATCTGACAATTCATTGAATCTCATTCATCCTTATTGCTCTTCTTGCATTCGAGTATGTGGCCAGCATAAGGTTTTTAGATTTGGATGTAAAGTGGGACTACTTGGGATTTTCGGAATATGGATTAAATGATATTGTGTTCTATCATTTTAATTATTTGAAACATTTCATTTGTGTTCACTTTATGTTGGATAAGACAAAGGTGGTGTTTGGAAACAAATTTTTTGGGTTTTTTTTCACTAAAGACAAGAAGGTTACAAAACCAAAAAAAACAAATCCAAACAAAATATCACATCAAACCCCATAATTATTTCACTTTTTCTCTCACAAACATCACATCCAACCACAAAAAAACCAAACTATCTTCTCAAACACAAAAAAAAATTTCTCCAATAATATCCTACAACTAAAAAAACCTATATAAAAACCCACTTCCCAAACACCCACAAAGAATGGGAGCAGGTATTCCAGTTCCTCCTTATATTCTTTCCAACCATAAAATTTAAGTTACAGTTGGACTAAAATTAACTCTGAAAGCATCTAAATGTTCTCCATCAGCCACTGAATCAACAGCACTCCAGGATAGCTTTCAAAATTTCCAAACCAAAAAATCACGGCAATGTAGTTTCTACAACGGTCCGACATGACCCCATAAACTGTTTTTCTACAACGGTCCGACATGACCCCATAAACTGTTTTTCTACAACGGTCCGACATGACCCCATAAACTGTTTTTCTACAACGGTCCGACATGACCCCATAAACTGTTTTTCTACAACGGTCCGACATGACCCCATAAACTGTTTTTCTACAACGGTCCGACATGACCCCATAAACTGTTTTTCTACAACGGTCCGACATGACCCCATAAACTGTTTTTCTACAACGGTCCGACATGACCCCATAAACTGTTTTTCTACAACGGTCCGACATGACCCCATAAACTGTTTTTCTACAACGGTCCGACATGACCCCATAAACTGTTTTTCTACAACGGTCCGACATGACCCCATAAACTGTTTTTCTACAACGGTCCGACATGACCCCATAAACTGTTTTTCTACAACGGTCCGACATGACCCCATAAACTGTTTTTCTACAACGGTCCGACATGACCCCATAAACTGTTTTTCTACAACGGTCCGACATGACCCCATAAACTGTTTTTCTACAACGGTCCGACATGACCCCATAAACTGTTTTTCTACAACGGTCCGACATGACCCCATAAACTGTTTTTCTACAACGGTCCGACATGACCCCATAAACTGTTTTTCTACAACGGTCCGACATGACCCCATAAACTGTTTTTCTACAACGGTCCGACATGACCCCATAAACTGTTTTTCTACAACGGTCCGACATGACCCCATAAACTGTTTTTCTACAACGGTCCGACATGACCCCATAAACTGTTTTTCTACAACGGTCCGACATGACCCCATAAACTGTTTTTCTACAACGGTCCGACATGACCCCATAAACTGTTTTTCTACAACGGTCCGACATGACCCCATAAACTGTTTTTCTACAACGGTCCGACATGACCCCATAAACTGTTTTTCTACAACGGTCCGACATGACCCCATAAACTGTTTTTCTACAACGGTCCGACATGACCCCATAAACTGTTTTTCTACAACGGTCCGACATGACCCCATAAACTGTTTTTCTACAACGGTCCGACATGACCCCATAAACTGTTTTTCTACAACGGTCCGACATGACCCCATAAACTGTTTTTCTACAACGGTCCGACATGACCCCATAAACTGTTTTTCTACAACGGTCCGACATGACCCCATAAACTGTTTTTCTACAACGGTCCGACATGACCCCATAAACTGTTTTTCTACAACGGTCCGACATGACCCCATAAACTGTTTTTCTACAACGGTCCGACATGACCCCATAAACTGTTTTTCTACAACGGTCCGACATGACCCCATAAACTGTTTTTCTACAACGGTCCGACATGACCCCATAAACTGTTTTTCTACAACGGTCCGACATGACCCCATAAACTGTTTTTCTACAACGGTCCGACATGACCCCATAAACTGTTTTTCTACAACGGTCCGACATGACCCCATAAACTGTTTTTCTACAACGGTCCGACATGACCCCATAAACTGTTTTTCTACAACGGTCCGACATGACCCCATAAACTGTTTTTCTACAACGGTCCGACATGACCCCATAAACTGTTTTTCTACAACGGTCCGACATGACCCCATAAACTGTCTTCTACATCGGTCTGACACCGCCATCCAGTGTCCTCTACACCGTTATGACACCCCTATACAGTGTCCTCTACAACGTTATGACACCACCATCCAGTGTCTTCACCAATGGTCTGACACGACCATACAGTGTCTCCTATCCTCTTTTATTTTTATGTATTTTCTTGTTTTGTTACTCTCTCCAAACTCAAGTTGGTTAGTTTCTATCCTCCTTGAGTTTGCGGGGGGCTGTTAAAATTTACCATCACCTACCACCAATTTACCATCACCTACCACCACCTACTCCTCACCTACTCCTCACCTACTACACTCACCCTCTCCTATATAATGAGCCACTCACCATTTGTAATATACACAACAACATACATAAATCAATAATACAATTCTCTATTTCTCTTTATACATTAAATTTCTTCAAGGTAATATTGGGTCTCAAATCATCAAGTTCTGTGTTTAAAATGAAAGAAACTTACGTATAGTGCGTGTGTTCCAACTGCTAGATAATGGCTAGTTTATTTTTTTCAAGCTGCACCCAGTTTGGCCGGCCAAAATATTTGATCTTTCAAGTCTGTTTGATTTCTTCCACCCGCAACACAGGGCTTACTTCAAAAGATTATTAACTCTTTCATTTTAACTCTGTTTTGGGTGAAAATTGTGCTCAAATTGAAACTTGTAAATCTAGTTTCATTTGAAATTGGTTGTACGCAAGGATTTAAAATTTTAAACTAGAACCTAAGTTATGGCCGATAAAAAAAAAAAAAACCTAGATCCTAAGTTATGGTTTTGGATGGCTAGGAGGTCATACTTCATTTACCAAAATGGTCACCAATCTTAACCAGGACCAGCATAAATGTCTTCCAAAGTCAAGTCTTTACCCTAGGTGGTTCTATTTAAGACATTTTGGTCTTCTTGTGTCACTTGGACATCCTTCTTGTTCATGACTTGAGTTCATCTTCCTTGACTCTTTGATGCCTCTTTGAAGTTGTCAAGTGCTTGAGGCTTGTATGAGTTTTCCCTTTCCAAACCCCTCTATGGATATTGGATTATTCTTCACCCTAGCTACAATATAAGTCATGAAATTGCCAAACCCTATGGTTCTAGACTTTAACTGTTTCTTCACGTTATAGATTGAAAGTTAGCATTGTGATTAGAAAGCATAAAATGAGATCAACATATTTAAATAAAAAAAAGGGGCAAAATCCATTTTACCTCCCTGTGGTTTGGTCCAATAGCATAGCCCCTGCCTTTTGAAAATAGCTAATTGACCCTCATGTGATTTTGGACTATATAGCTCCCATTACATTTTGTCTAAAACTAATATAAATTGTATTGCACATGCATTTTGAGAGAGTTGGGAAGAAAAATAATTACTTAGTCAACTTTTTAAGGTAAAAAGACAAAATCGCCCCTTGCATCATCTTTTCCAAAAAAAAAAAAACCTAAATCTAAACCTACCATCACCTCCTCCACCATGCCAGCCACCCCTTCCCCACTCTCCCACCTCTCAGCCACCCCCACTCCCTCCCACTTTTCCCTGCCATCCTCCCCACCTTCTAGATACCACCTCCCTCCTTGCCGCCTAGCCACCGTCTCTTCCTCTCAACCATTGGCCTGGCCACTGTACAGACTCCCTTGTCACTGCAATGCAATTGGCAGAATCTGTGACTCCTGCAAACCGAATGACAAAACTCATTCTTAACTTATTAAATAGTTCATATATATATGCACTATATATAGACAGAGACTTGGGTAATATGTAATCTTGTTTCTGTGATGATGAAATAATATGATATCAAGTTTGATTTCGGTCCCTTTTTTGAAATCGTAATGACAAATCTTAGCATTTGTCTGAGATTCACCAACCCTCCCATGCTTCGACAGTTCTTCTATTGTTTAGCCATTTGTTTATTATGCTTCTTTTTTTTGTTTACACTTTCAATTTTTTTTTTTTTCAAACTCTGTGTTGCCTGCTAATGGTAATATATATATGTATATGGATATATTACAACTTAAGATGTGATTAAATTAGTAATTAGGTTACAAATTTAGAAATTAAGTTAGAAGTTAAAAAAATCAAGTTTCTTAATTGAGGCAAGTTTGATTTATTTATTTGTTTTACATTTATTCTTACACAAATAATGAGAAGTAGAGGAAGAAAACAAGGGTATAATTGTCTTTTTATCACTAAAGTTAACAGTTAGTATTGCAATTTAATCCACAACCACATGGGGGACTTGTGGCTATTTTTAAAAGATAAGGGGTAAAGTGCTACGGGGACCATACCATAGGGAGGTAAATGGGACCAGTGATATGAAAGAATGCCAACACAGTTCTTGTCTTTTTTTTTGGGGGGGGGGCTGATGTAAGTCTGGAAGCAAAAGTATATGCATTTTGTCTTTTGTTCTCGATGAACATTGAAAAAAGAGTCGTTCTATTATAAGAATCTAAGTAACAAATTGCTTACCTTGGCTAATATTTGTTTTCTTGTATCATTCTTTATTCCACTCTTTTGTCTTTTTCCTTTTCTTGGTTGGATTGATCAACTTGGTTCTATTTCATTTTCTCTATGAAGTTTTATGTTTCTAGATTACCTTGTTGATAGAAGTGGTTTTTGTTTTCATTTATTTGTTCAGCTTCTCTGTTGGATGGCATGGCAAATACTGGAATGGTTGAACTTGGAGAAGTTCAGCTTGCTACTTACCTTGCTGAGAAGACATTTACAGGGCAGCCTTCCTTTCAAAATGGTAAATAGTTTATCAGATTTTTTAAATTTCAATTTTAGAATAATTACCAAGAAACTAAAAAAAACTAGGACTCTTTGCCTCTATACGCATCCAAAACAGTTCATTGAGCAATCTTTGGGATTTTACAGCACAAAATCTCACCAATAGATATTGATCTCCTAAGCTATGGATCAAATATTTGCTCTCTTTCATATAATTTACATGAATTATACGCAATGTGAATGATCAAGCACTGCAAACTAAATTTTTAAAAACCTGCAAATGGAACCGCAAAAAAATAGGACTGCATCCTGACATAAATGAACTGCAAAAGGAATATACTGAGTTAATTGTGCGGGCTTGGGATGTAGAAGTATTTTTAGGGCCGAATTTGGGATGGTTAGATTAGGGCCGAGGTTGGGCAGGCCTTGGGATAATGCATTTATTCTTACTATAAAGTGGAAGCCTGATCCAACCCAGTCGATGCCCACCCTTAGTAGACAGTAAATCTGGATTTTATGACTAAAATGATTGTCACTTGATTTTGTCCCTAGTAAGAACTTTCCATCACTTTTTGGAATCTAGTCATGCTTTCAATTGAATAAATTATTTTATATTTTCTTGTTTGCCATTTATATATATTGTTTGATTATGCTTGTTAAAGAGTTGGGAGAACAACTATTATTGTTATAAGCACTTGACTTCTCCCCCTATTTTAACTTCATTTGATATGTACAGGCTTGCATTCACTCATTGCATTTCCCTCTGGATGTAACACTGCAAATTGTCTAATTAGGTGAGTTTCCGCCTCAGGTTTAAATTTTGAAAGCTGCCCTCATGCTGCATTGTGGGTTTTAAAGTCAACACACAAGCTTTATAACTTTGCACATTTCTATTTATGCCCAATGCAATCTCTCTCTCTCTCTCTCTCTCTGTATATATATATATATATTATGGGATTTGTCTTATAATTTTCTACTTGATGGATTCTAAAGGAAATTTTAACATCATTTTGATTGTTTGATGCAGGTATGAGGGAGAGCTTTCTGTTGATGCTGTTACTAATTGGTTTGCAACCACGATCCTAAGTTTGCCTCGCATTCTATACTACTCAAAGGATTCATTGGTAATAAATACACTCTTTCCTGGGTCCATATGCACATTTTGTTACGACTAAATTGTGATGTAGGATAGTTTAGGAAACTTGGATGATGCTGTCTACACTTGAATTTTTAGTAGTTTTAGGGCCAAGAAAGGTCGTGGGTTTAGAGTTCAATAAGGTTGGATGGTTCTAGTGTTTGTGACCGTAACAGATTATAATTATCTTGAATTTTGAAGTTAATTTGTGGAGAATAAGGTAGAAGGAATGAACTTTTGTTGGGAACGATTTACTAGGCTTGCATTACGTTGTAATGCTAGAGTGGAATTTCATAGATTGATGCACTGAAAAAGCAATATGACAAGAAATCATTATTTAGTT
>NW_021024837.1:1260782-1275639 GCF_004153795.1 Camellia sinensis
TGGTTACCTGGTGTGAGTCACCGTTCTAAACCAAGGTACTCCCTCCCCTCTCTCTTCCTCGGTCTAATTCGAAAGCTGAATAAATTATTTTCTTGTGATAGGCCTTGGTTGCCCACCATCAACTGCTATTCAGACCTTCACTTGGGTTTGCCACTATCACCCTCAATGGGTCCATACAAATCTTTACAAAATAATAGGTCCTCCATTTTAGTTTTCCAAGTTACCCAATTGCTTCCATTGAAGCTAGACATACGACCCACATTCCCCTCCATTGATTTACACAAATAAATAGACCAAAATAAACCGTAAGCTCTGATACTAGTTGTTAGGGAAAATGTGTGATTCCCCACAAGTAAATCAATTAATGGGAATAAAAACTAATGCGAAAAAATTAAATCAAAGGCAACACAAGAATTTTTACGTGGTTCCCTCAATGTGAGGTACGTCCACGGGATCGAAATCCGATTCCACTATCAACCTAATAAGTTCCAAACGATTACAAACGAGACACTAATGGTCTCACGAAATAATCACAAATAAACAAGAGGAAAGACCTCACCAAATAGATGAAGCAAAATCTTCAGAACCAAAGTTGAAGAAGACCCAAAATAATTAACCCAAATCAACTTCACCAAAACTGCCGAAACCATGCCACCACCGAATCAAAACTGCAGCTTCTCACCATGATCATCATGCTGGGTGCTCACCTTTTAAAACAAAAAACAAGAATGGCAGCCGTACTTTTTCTTTTTGAAGAACAAACAATATATATATTAATTATAATATATACGTTGTGAATCTTCGGTTTTGTAATCAAACCCTAATTGTATCCGAATTGAATTGGGTCTCCACAAATATAATACATAAAAATATATTACACTTAAATCAAGTCAAATTAAAACTCTTTTACTAAAACTAATTGAGTCCCACACTCCAATAAGGAGGTATACCCAACGTCATCTTGAGCTGTTCTTCTAAATTTATGTCCATCCTCTATGGAAATGCAGGCTGGGTACAGATTTTCCTTTGAACTCGAACTCTGGGCTCGTCAGATGTGCAGTTTGCCAAGTGGATCAATTGCCGAGTGATGGTTTATCTGTCAATTCTGGGCCCTACTTCTCACCTGCATCAAAGCCATGGGAAGGCCCCTTCCTCTGCGCAAATTGCCGGCAAAAGAAAGATGCCATGGAAGGAAAGAGGTCCAGTAGACCCATAATGACTGCATAATCTGGTAACGCAGTAAATATTAATATATTTTTTCTCTGGCAGTGTGAGCATGCTTTGGTTTTTTCTTTTGCGGTGGTCATTGTTATAGATGTGTGTAAGAAATGAAGTAGAGATACTGAAAGGTAGGTGGTTTTTTCTCTTTGCAATTGGCAAAAAAGTTTGTGTTGGTTGTGGTTTGTGCTCAACTGTTGGACTGACTGACAGAGAACATCATGCTACCTGATGCTTATGGTTGTGATAGTTTGATTGCTAACAGCTTGAATATGCAAGTAAAAATGATTGTTGCAATGACATCTTCTGCAATATTTCATTCGTGTTGAACATTTCTACAACTTGTCCTAGGAACCTTATGGTTTCATGGTATGGCATGTATATTATTTTGTTGTTGCACGTGTAGTAAAATTAAATAGTGACATGGCATTTTGGCATGAACCTTTCCCCTTCTTTTTTTTTTTGCCCAAAAAAAGCCAATTACTGCTTGAACTTTTAAATGTATTATACCTTTGCTTTTATCATGTGTGATTGGATGGTGCATTTTGTTTGGTATATCTGGTGTTTGGATTGAGGGTCTCTTCTGTAAATGGTGGATCAACATAGTTCAAACAAATGCTGGCCCCTATTTTGTATTTAAAGTATCAATTACCATTCCAGTCTTGTAGTTTGCCACATGCTGAATATTTAGATATAGGCTCTGGTGGTGGCACTGAGAGAGTCGAACACTTAAAATGAGATTTGAATTTGTGACCCATACTTCTTGAGGTGCCTATTATGACTATCCACTTCGCCAACTCCTTGTGGTTAAATTTGGTTATTTTACTACTTCAAAGCCAATTATTTCTCTATAGGTAAGGGTTATATGCTTGTTATATTTTGCATTCACTGTTGACTGAATCTTAACTGTAATCTCATCTTCGTATTTTATGTCCTATTTCAAGTATTTGTTGTGGAACTAATTGCGTCATTTTAGTTGTCAATAAGTGTCAAAATATCATGTTTTGAGAGATTTGCTCTAGCAATGCATTTTTTTTTTTAAAACATGATTCAATTTCTATTATACAATGTGATTGTAATTATCTGATTGCATGTATTTGTAAATTTTTTCAAATAAAATTGTAATTAAATTTTTTTAATCAAATAATTAATATTTCTCCTATCTAAAAAATAATAATTAATATTTCTAAATGCTTCAATTCATTAGCTTAATTCAAATTTGCATGAAGTAAATAAAATAGGATTGGATGGTTAGTATTTTTTGATGGAATGTCTTTAAATTGTATTTATATTAAAATTATTTTAATATAACAGTTATATTTGAAATATATATATTTTATTAAATTTATATTAAAAAAATACATAATAAAGAGTATTGTGTCAAATTTAGCCCGATAAAGAGTATTTTTTGGCATCATGCTAGTATTTTGGTAGAGACAGTATGACACGATGATATTTGTCATGATGATGGTGTAATTGTTTGTATTATTATTTATTTTATTTGTAAGAAAAAGGTGTAAAAGCTTGAAACTCAGATCTCGTTTGGCAAGTGTCATTTTTAGTCAAAAAATTATTAAAAAAAATCAAAAAGCCAACAATTCATACCAAAAAGTCAAAAAATTTCTTTTCTCTCTACTTTTTGCACATCTTTTCGTAAAAAGTCAAAAAGTCATCCCAAACATATTAATTTTTTTTTACATTATATTTTAGCTAAAAAATTAAAAAATTACTAAAAAAATCTGTTCCCAAACAAGGCCTGAGACTCAACTTGAATTAGGAATATCTGAGTTGAGTGAAATTGGAAACACAATTGAGCTTTAAAAATCAAAACTCGAGTATAGTTTTTTCTTTTACCTTCAAGAATGATCTAAATATATACGAAATGAAAAATAGTGAAACGCATTAGGTAACTCAAATGATAAGGGGTTCTTTATTTTTATTTTTAAAATATTTGTGTGCACTAAATTTGTTATTTATTTATTTTCTTTTTTTATGTAAACAAGAAATAAGAAATTGACAATGTTATTAAACACTTTTTTGGTAAATCAAAAGCCAATTATATATCTATCGAACCTAAGGGAGTGGGCAGGGCCGGCCCTGAGGTGAGGCCATTAAGGCGGTCGCCTCGGCCTCTCAATTTTGAACAAAATTTAAGACCTTTAATTAGGAGAGTATATCATGTCGTTTTATTTTATAATTATTTTAATATTAGTTCAATTCATTTATTTTCATGTTATTGTATGGTGTTATTTTGATTTGTATCTAATAGATATCTAATGTGAAAGCTTTTAATTTTAGTTAAAATTAACTTAGCAAGTGTATGAAGAGATTAAAATTTTTCCCATAAGTTGAATTTTATAAAATTTGTTTCTACTACATGAAATTATTCATAGAATGTTTGATTTTAATTCAATTGCATTTTTCTAATTAAAAAAATTGTACCTTATTACTATATATTTTTTATTAGATTGACTCTAAAATATATATCTTAAATGAAAAAAAGATATTAGCCTTAATTATTATTTTACATACTTTTTTATTCAGTTAGATGGAGTTAAATAAAAGATAAAAAAATGTTATGGCATCCCTTAGTGAACATTAAAATATATAACTAATAATTCCTATTATTGAATCGTGTCATACTTAGATTCATGTTAAAAATAGTCAACCTTAACTTACTAATTTTATATATTACTTGAGTTGTGTCCAAAATTCTCATCCTTACCCCCAATTAATTTTAGTTTTTATAGCATTGGTAAGCTAAAAAAAAAAAATCGATTCAACTAATTGAAATTCAACTATTTTATATATATATATATATATTTGTTATCTAAGTTTTGTTAAATTGTAATGCAATAAAAATAAATTTTTATCCTTTTTATTTTATCCAAACAAATTTTTTTTAAAACAATGATACATGAAGGACTTAATTTAAAAAATACGTCTGAGGCACTAATAATTCAGGCCGGCCCTGGGAGTGGGAAACTTGTCATCCAGGCCATGAGATATGAAAAGCAATAAAAAAAAAAAAAAAAAAAAATGCACAGTATAGTTTACATCTACAGTACAAAATTTGCAAATTAACGTATGACATTGGTTTTTGAAATGAGCAAAAACAGTGTTGCATTGTTTGAGGTGTCTTAAAAAAAGTTAAAAAATCACTATCTTATTTAAGTCACATCACCTCTTTATCACATCACTTCAAACCCAACTCATATTTCATAAAAAGTCAAAAAGTACACATTCCAAACCACTCAATGTTCAATAAATTTGGATTGTGCCAAACAAAAAAATCAATTGGGTCATCGATTAAATTGTCAATTTAATTGCGACCACAATATTGCACGACATGATCCACAAAGAGGTTGAGGTGTATGTGGATGACATGATTGTCAAGTCCAAAGAAAGAGACGGCCACTACACCGCCTTGTAAAAGTTCTTTCAAAGGATCAGAGAATTTCGGTTGCGGCTGAATCCTCAGAAGTGTACGTTCGGTGTTACAGCAAGGAAAATGCTGGGGTTTCTGATTACACAGAAAGGTATCGAAGTCGACCCTTCCAAAATCAAGGCCATCTTAGAAATGTCACCACCAAGGACTGAAAAGGAGGTGCGAGGCTTTCTAGGTAAAGTGCAATACATAAGACGGTTTATCTCAAAATTAACCTTGACTTGTGAATCACTTTTTGGTCTCCTGAAGAAAGAAAAGAAATTCCAGTGGGACGGCCAATGCCAAGCTGCTTTTGAACAGATCAAGGAATATTTATAGAACCCACCCGTGTTGTCACCGCCAGAACTGGGGAGACCGTTGATATTGTACCTTTCAGTAACTGAAACCACAATGGGTTGCATGCTCGTGCAGGAATCAGAGGACAAAGTGGAGAGGGCCATCTACTATCTGAGCAAGAAGATGCTAGAGTATGAGACTCGCTACACACCATTGGAGAAGGCTTGCTTAGCCTTGGTATGGGCTACCAAGAAGCTGCGGCACTACCTGTTAGCTCACTCTGTAATGTTGGTTTCGAGATTAGATCCCATCAAATATCTCTTCGAGAAACCGGCACTTACGGGTAGGCTAGCTTGTTGGTTGCTATTGCTTTTCGAATTCGATCTAAAATATGTGACACGCAAGTTAGTCAAGGGAAGAGCAGTAGCAGAGTTCTTAGCCGATCATCCAATGGAAGGGGGTGAAGCAGTTGAGTACTTATTCCTAAATGAGGCCATTTTGCATATCGACGACGAGTTTTGGACGATGTATTTTGACGGAGCGTCCAACCAGTACGGGTATGGGATAGGAGTGTTGTTGATAGCACCCGACAATTCTCGTATCCCTCTAGCCTTCAAACTCCGGTTCAAAGTCTCGAACAACGAAACAGAATATGAGGCATGCATTGCCGGTCTAGAAGCAGCCCTGGAACTAGGAGCAAAACGGTTGGACGTCATCGGGGACTCGAACCTTGTTGTGTCTCAAGCAAAAGGAGACTGAAAAGTCAAAAAAGAAAAGATGATAATGTATCACCAAGCCTTGGACCTGCTGATTCCTCGATTTGAGAAGCTAAACTTCACTCATCTACTAAGAGAAAACAACAGGTTCGCAGATTCACTAGCAACTCTATCTTCTATGATAGACATCCCGTTTGGAGTCTGGATGCGTCAGTTCATTATCGACCAGAAATTTGTGCCGGCTTACGAATTGATTGCTGCTATAGATGAGGTCCAAGATGAGAACCCCTGGTATTACGATATTTGGAATTTCTTGGAGAAGGAAACATATCCACCAGGGTAAATGCCAAGGATAAAAGGGCAATCAGAAGAATGGTCGTTCAGTTCATCATCTGCGGAGGCAAATTGTATAAAAGAGGTTATCTGGGAATGCATAAGCTATGCGTTAAAGCTGAAGAATCAAAGCGCCTAATGGAGGCCATCCATGGAGGGGAATGCGGTGCGCATATGAACGGGGTAATGCTAGCGCGAAAGATCCTCAGACAAGGTTACTACTGGTCCACCATGGAGGAGGATTGTATCGACTTTGTTCGGCGATGCCACAAATGTCAGATCCATGCAAACCGCATGAACATTCTGCCGTCGAAGCTGTACAATATGACTTCGCCATGGCCATTTTCAGTTTGGGGAATTGATGTGATCGGGGCTGTAACCCCAAAGGGGTTGAACGGGCATCAGTTCATCCTAGTCGCGATAAATTATTTCACGAAGTGGGTTGAGGCCCAATCTTATGCGGTGTTGAAGGCGTCGCACGTTGCAAAGTTTATCAGAAACAACATCATCTGTCGATATGGGGTCCCAAACGAGGTCATTTCAGATAATGGTTCCCACTTCAAGAAGGAAGTGATTGACTTGTTGGAGAAATACAGCATGGCTTTTCATAAGTCATCCACATACCGGCCGCAAACCAATGGAGCGGTTGAGGCCGCCAACAAGAACATCAAACACATACTGCAGAAGATGGTGGAAACCTAACGGGATTGGCCAGACAAGCTGCTGTTTGCTCTGTGGGGCTACCGGACTTCAATTAGAACTTCTACTGGGGCGACTCCGTATTCATTAGTTTATGGGATGGAGGCCGTTCTACCTATCAAGATTAAGGTTCCGTCTTTACGAGTGTTGGCCGAGTGTCAAATGACCGAAGCAGATTGGCAGCAGAGCAGGTTTGAAGAACTCATGCTCTTTGATGAGAGAAGACTAAAAGCACTGTACCATGTTCAAGGTTATCAGCGCAGAATTGCCCAGGCTTTCAACAAGAAAGTTAAGTCCAGGAATCTAAAGGAAGGAGATTTGGTGCTCAAGGACAACCGAGCTCCCATCCACGACCCTAGGGGCAAGTTCAAACCCAATTGGACTGGTCCCTACATCATTAAGTCTATCTGGTCAGGTGGAGTTGTGATTCTGATGGACTTAGATGGCCTAGAGTTCTCCCAACCGATCAATATGGACAAGTTAAAGAAATATTACCCCTGAGAAGCTCGTTAGGCCGAAAACCCGAAAGGGCGACCTAGGCAAAAGTTAGAGCGTGAAAAATTTGAAACTATAAAAACTGAGCTCGCAAGGTTGAAAACCCGCAAAGGGCGGCCTTAGTAAAAGTTAGAGCGTAAAAGGAGAGTGAAAATACTCGAGTGAACCCCAGCCTGAACTACGTAAGGCTTGATTCCCATCTTTGGGATACGTAGGCAACTTCATCCTGAAGTTCAGCCATAAACTTTTCCCCGATCAACTTTGTCCATTTGATCATCTCGGCCATATTTGTCTATTCAGCATTCAAGAGTTCAGTTATGATCTCCGGTGCAGTGCTCTTTAGATTAGGGGCAACTTTCCGTTGCTGCGCAGTGCTGCGGTACTATTCAGACTAGGGGCAACTTTCCAGTTGCTGGGATCCGGGGTTGTGCATCTCAGTGACAGATTTCAGGCGTGTCCAGTTCTGATCCATATCGAAAATGGTTTTAAAAATTTTTAATAAAAGTTGACTTTGTTCAAAATTAATCTTTTTACAACTTAGACCATTTTTGGACCAAAGCGAAAAATTTTCAGTACCCACAACCTTCAATTTCATTGATTTCAATACAGAGTTCTCATGCTCTTGCATACAAATTGAAGTTGCTTTTTATTACAATCATAAAGAAAACTTGAAAGTACGAATAAAGTAATAAATCCGGGGCATAGCTAAGTCAGGTGTTCATGCGCCCCCTCCTAGAGCTGGTCGAAGCCTCTGATACCAAAGTGGGCCCTTCATGTGCCTCTTCATTGAGCCAATCCAAGCACTCATCAGACAAAGTGCAACTGAAAGTGGGAGCAGGGGCCAGGAGCTCTCTAGTCCTCCATGCTGTGGCATACCGGGCAAGCTGTGCGCCTCGAACCGGGAATACAGCAGGATACTCTATCCCCTCTGGCGGGCAAGTCTGATCATGTCCGAATTGGCGCTGGAACCGGAACGGAAAATAGAAGACACAGTGTGTCATGCCAATCAATTGAATCCCAGGTTGACGGGTCATGTTGTAACTCATCGCCGGCAGATTGAGCCAAGGGCAGCGCCAAGCGATGCGGTTTGCAGATAAATTGCACATCCAATTGTACCACCACCCCTCATCAAGGGCATCGACCAGGCGTTGTCGGAAAAAGTAGCCGCAAGCTGAGTATGCGAGGCAAGACTCCACAATCTGTAACTTGTCCATCAACCACACCTGGGGAGGGATTGAAGAATGAGAGAATAAAGAATAGAGAGATATAAGATGAGAGAAAAGTAAGAAAAGGGCTTTGCGAGAAAAACCGAGCCTGAGGGCCGAGTGATGTGAGCAATACATATGTGAGATTTGGTGGGAAACATTACCTGCAATAGTAGTGGGCTCCCTGCAAGCCTTGCCGTCTCCCGGCGATGAAAAGCGTCTAAGCCCATCAATGTCTCAGCCAATGTCAGAGCAATGCAGCTCTTGCCCTCCTTCAAACCTTGCGCAACCTCGATCAACCGGACACTGGATCCTCCGAAACCTGAGGCAAGTAAGAAATGAGATAGCAAGCATAGGCAAAACGCGTGTTGCCAATAGCCCTGCCAATGATGGTCGCCGCGGTCACCAGCATCAGAAAATCGGCAAACCAAGCTGGGGATGTCCAGCTCCCCATCATGAATCAATGATCGAGCATCATGCAAAGTGAGGCCGCACATTTGTCCTAAGGCTTACATGGCCGAATCGGAGTTGAGGCAAGATTTTCTTGTTGCGCTCGGACTCCATCAAAACTTGGAAATCCTCGAAAGTAGGACACATCTCTTGCCCGCTAAAGCTAAAGACGTGTGTTACCGGATTCCAAAACCTTGCCGCAGCATAGAGGAAAGGAAGATGCAACAGAGTACGGCCCAGCGTGAATAGTGCGTTCAAGCCGAAGCCCCGGAAGTTCAACTTTTCCGAGCCATCTAGAGAAGCAATCCAAGCTGTGAGATTTTGGGTGAGGAATGCCTCCATTTTGATGCAAAACTAAGATGAAATGAAAGAGCCACAAGGCTGGAGCTTTTAAAGAGGATAAGGCACTGTTCGGGGGACACGTGTCAAAAATTTGGTGGCTGCCAAGCTAGGTGGTCGGCCGGCCACCTTTTTTGGTAGGCCGACCACCCCTCTCCCCTCCAATGCAAAAAGCTGGTCGGCCAGCTCCGTTAGGTGGTCGGCCATAGAGAGGAAGGTGGCTTTGGTCTTGTTCTAGCTTCTAGAAGAAAGTTCCTAGCATTTCCATGCATTGGGGGTGTTGAAGGTGCGAGTTTTCCTCTGTTTCAAATGCGTTCCGTCACCCAGATCGTCCGAAATGCATTTGTTTATCTAGTTGTTGTTAAATCCTGCTTATCGAGTTGTTATTTTGCTTATTGAGTTGTTGTTTTGTTTATCGAGTTATTTAGTTTATCGAGTTATTAAGTTTTGTCGAGTTGACGAGTTGTGTATATCACGTTGTTACTCTTTGTTTAATCAACATTGTTGTGTCTTGCTTATCGAGTTGTAGGTTTAATCAACATTGTTGTGTCTTGCTTATCGAGTTGTAAACTTGCTAAGGTTCTGTTCTTTCTTAGTAAGTTAAGTTGCTTTGTTTGTTGCGTCGGTTCACTACTTGACTTGGCAATTTTCAAATGCACAATTCCATTCAATCTCATTTTGTGCAAAATGATGCGATGCGATGCAAGAACATAAAATGCAACACTTTTTGAACAAAAGTTATTTCATTCCATCATGCTTCCTTTGTTACAACATTTTACAACAAGGGTACAAGTTTTACAGAAAATAAAACTGTCTAATAATGTACAATGTGCTACAACTACTAGTAAAAAAGGCAAATAAAGCAAGAACATCTGTGCTCTCAAGCGCAAGAAAAAGAGGCCCTCCTCGTCTTCTTCTGCAGAACAGCCCCTGCGTCATCCCCATCAGCACCACTATCTGAATCGGAGCTGCTGTCCCCAGAACCCTCCTCAGCATCACCTCCGCCCTCAGAACCGGACTCAAAGTCATCATCTCTACCGGTGGATGTCTCTGACTGAGGATACGCGGACTCCTCCTCCTCGTTAGACTCCTCCTCTATGATATGTGCTCTGTGCCCACCTCGTTTGCGAGACGACTCCCCTCTCCCAGCTCCTCGAGAAGGCCTAGATGGCCCAGCTCCTCGGGAAGGCCCAGATGGCCCGGCCTGTGGCCCGGTATATATCGGAGGCATCTGAAAAGAAAGAGTGCAATTTGAATGCATCAGCCAAAATATGTATATCAGATGCACAGGTAAAAAAGCTACATGAAGTGGATGTATGCAAATGTAGTACATGGATGTGGTGTGTGTCAGATGTGCTCTACGCATACAGTCGGTCAATCAATGCAGTGAAATGTTCAAGTTCAGCATGTCATCAGAAGTATGATAAATACAAGAAAACTAAAGAGTACTGAAACACCCATGATGGACAGCTGCGCCTCTCTCCGCAAGACCATGCCCTCGAGCGAGGCCACTAACCCGAGCAACCCCTCAGTATACTCCGTGGTAGGCTGCAGATGCAAGTGCAAGTCATCAGTGAATGAATGAATGTCCAAGTATCTGAGTGATAAATCAAAGTTGTAAAGCATACCGGTGGTGAGTCAAGGTCTCTGATGTATGGGTGATCTGACATAGAAGGCTCTATCGGAATCGGGTAGGAAGTCCCGTATCGCCATCCCGTCAACTCAGTCGGGATATCTGGCCATCCAGCGTGATGATAAGTCGGGGAAATTGGAGGGACCAGTCCAGCACCACCTCTAGATATACCAGCCCTACTGGTCGAAGGAATGTCTCTAGCTCGGGTGCGACTCGAGGATGACATGCCAGTAGACCTCTTCGTGGGAGTACGGACACCTGCCAATGGAGGCATCAAGTATGTATGGCGGTAGGTCGCGTACTCCCCGTCCTCCAAGTGTAGCAATACATCGGTGCCCAACCTGGCGTCAATGACACCCTGGGGAGTAAGCCTATCAGTGGACCGCATATCGTCCGGGGGTGCTGAAGGGACACTCTGCTCAGAAAAGCCCATAGTCTGGCGAAGGAAGCGTTCCCCCAAAAACCAGGCCCTACCAACCGGCCCCTCAAACAGAATCCTGTACCGAGAGGCGGCCCATCCTCCGGCAAGCTGAAATTGGAGGTCCCCACCCAAAGGCACCCAGGGTTGCCATGTGATCTGCAGATAACCAATGCATAAGCCGATTAGAAATCGTAGATGTGCAAAATAAATCAAAGATGAAAACATGGAGGACTGACAGTTCTGAATTACCTCTGTCGGCCGCACTGTGTCGAAAAACTGTCGTAGGTAGAGGAGAGTCTCCCGGGCCCGCGACCGGTACTGGCCCTCGAAAATGAGCGAGTAGGGGATCATGAGGGGCGCCTCCACCTCGAGCTCTGGGGCTAGCGTCGGGAAGTACGCAAAAACCCATAACTGTGGAAAACAGGGCAAAAGCCATCAGAATACAGAATGCTGAGTGCAGAATCTGAATACAGAATGCTGAGTGCAGAATGTGAGTACAGAATGTAAAGTGTACAGATAATGAAAAGCAGAAATGTAAATCAAGAGGGCAGAAGGTACCTCCCAGGCTCTCCAGTAGCCGCCAACTATGTTCCCCCGTCCGCGGGAGGTCGCGATCATGTAGCAATAGAGGGTAGCCAAGCCGGTGCCACCCCAGTCATACTGACTGACCTGCGAGAGGTCTACCAGGGCACTCAGTAGATATAGCCCAACGGTGTTCCCCCTATCGGCGAACAGAGTGGTCCCGAAGAGGAACATCAAAAACCCTAGGGTGTACTGTGCTATCTCCTCGGGAGTCTCGGGCTCCCTCTGTCTGAAATATGAAGAAAACCAGGTGTACCGGACTCGGCCCGAGGATCGGTCGACCGGTGGGCGAGCTCCCAATAGATAAATCCAGGCAGCCTCCCACTCGCCCATGTCCTCATCATAAGGGATCGTCCAGCCTCCCACGTCGAGGCCTGTTAACACAGCAAAGTCGAAGGGGGTCATAGTCATGTCCCCGGCAGCTGAGAAATGAAAGGAATTGGTGGTGTCCCACCACCTCTCCACAAGGGCGCCCATCAACGTCCTGCTAACGGGATAGCGAGATATCCCAGTACAGAAGGGCCCGAACCCTACCTGATCAACCCAATCACGGACGGCCTCTGGGAGCTCTGCATACTACTCACTCGCAGCAATGGAGCCATATCCCCGTGTAACACGGGAGGACACCTGCATTCACAATGAACACATGTATTCAGTTTCAGAATGAAATGAATAAGCTGCATGCAAATGAAATATATGAGCTGTGTGCAAATGAGATCAAATACAATGCTGTGGACTACGTGTTCAGTATGAGCTGTGCGTTCAGAATCGAAGTTTGGGCTGAGTGTTCAACTTTCAACAAATATGGGCTGCGTGTTCAGAAATTCAAAGTTTGGGCTGCGTGTTCAACTCTCAACAAGTGTGTGTTGCGTGTTCACAATCAAATATGGGCTGCGTGTTCAACTCTCAACAAGTGTGTGCTGCGTGTTCACAATCAAATATGGGCTGCGTGTTCAAAAATTCAAAGTTTGGGCTGCGTGTTCAACTTTCAACAAAATTTGGGTTGCGTGTTCAGAAATTCAACAGTTTGGGCTGCGTGTTCAACTCTTAACAAGTGTGTGTTGCATGTTCACCTTCAAAATATGAGCTGCGTGTTCAGAAATTCAAAGTTTGGGCTGCGTGTTCAACTTTCAACAAATGTGTGATGCGTGTTCACAAACAAAGTTTGGGCTGAGTGTTCAACTTTCAACAAATATAGGCTGCGTGTTCAAAAATTCAAAGTTTGGGCTGAGTGTTCAACTTTCAACAAATATGGGCTGTGTGTTCAGAAATTCAAAGTTTGGACTGCGTGTTCAACTCTCAACAAGTGTGTGCCACGTGTTCAACTCTCAACAAGTGTGTGCTGCGTGTTCACAATCAAATATGGGCTGCGTGTTCAGAAATTCAAAGTTTAGGCTGCGTGTTCAACTCTCAACAATGTGTGTTGCATGTTCACAATCAAGATATGGGCTGCATGTTCACAATCAAGATATGGGCTGCGTGTTCAGAAATTCAAAGTTTGGGCTGCGTGTTCAACTTTCAACAAATGTGTGATGCGTGTTCACAATCAAATATGGGCTGTGTGTTCAGAATTGAAATGTGTGCTGCGTGTTCACAAACAAATATGAGCTGTGTGTTCAGATTTCAGAGATAGTGTGTGCTGCGTGTTCACCATCAAATATGAGCTGCGTGTTCAGAAATTCAAGTGATTGAGCTGTATGTTCAAGATGCAAACAGAGTACTGTGTTATAGACTAAGCATTTAGAACAAGCTATGTGCTAGAATGAGCAGAAGTATGGCATGCGAATGTGTTCAGAGCGAGCAAATAAGCATACATAGCATAAAATGCACGGAAAATGCAGAATTAAGGTAGGAAATGTAAAAAAGTGAAGTACATACCTCTCGTGCCTAATGAGAGAGATGGGACTCCGGCTCCCGCAATAGCAGGTCCACAGGTGCTCGAGCATCAAAGTCGGTAAAATGATAAAAAACCGCCCGAGAAAGGATGTGTGTCGGAGGGTCATACCTCTCAGGAATGAATGGCCGAACCCTCGGAGGTAAAGACATGATGTCAGGCTCACCTCTGGCACCTAGAGAACCTCCATCATGGGGAAAATGACCCGTCATCTCAAGAAATCTGCAAAAATGAGCCAAAATTGGAAAAAGTCAACAAAAGTCAACTCTCGGGAAATGAAAAAGTCAACAAAAGTCAACTCCCGAGAAAATCTTCCAAATGTTGAGACAAACTTACCTCAAGTGGTGAAAATGAGAAAAGAAGCTCCGAAATCAAAATTTAATCGGTTCAAAGTGAAGAGAACTGAAAGTTTTCGCGAAACAACTTTGCGTGGGGCGTTGGAAAACGCGTATAGAGCACAGATCTGTGAGGAAAAATGCTCTAGGAAGGGAGAGGGACTGATTTTGGACTTAGAGTTGTGAGCAAAAAGTGTTTGGCTTTGTATATTTAAAGAAATGAGTGAGAAAGGACAAAATTGCCCCGGATTTGGGCTAGGTGGTCGGCCGGCCACCTTTTCTGGTAGGCCGACCACCCCCTGCACTCAAACCTGGTCGGTGGCCTCCAGTGAACTCCAAACCTGGTCGGTGGTGTTCCCAAGATGGTCTCCAAGGTCTCTGCAAATTTTGATAGTGATCGGAGTCCCCGGCACCCGAGAAAGTACAAGAAAAGTGCACTTTTCGTCACGAAATCCCTCCGCGAGAACTTCAACTCCAACTCCAACTTTCGATGTGCGTTTCATCGTCACTCGTCAAGAGCAAAATGTATCCTTTTTGAGCACGTTGTGACCCTTCCGGGAGGTAAACCGGAGGTCGCGATTGAGTCGCACTCATCAAAACTAGCATTTCTTTGCTCGTTGTTTCGTGTCAAACATGCATTCGAGTTTGCACTTATCCTGCATTGTTATGCACGTCACTTGCATTTTTGCTCTATTGATTAGCCTTATTGTAAGCATTTTTGGACTTTGTGATAAACTGAAAAGT
This sequence comes from Camellia sinensis, assembly GCF_004153795.1. Lineage (NCBI taxonomy): Eukaryota > Viridiplantae > Streptophyta > Magnoliopsida > Ericales > Theaceae > Camellia > Camellia sinensis. The sequence continues at coordinate 1,275,571 of NW_021024837.1, forward strand.
GTCTATTTTGAGCTCCTCTGAAGTTTGAATAAGGATACTTTTCGTTTGAGGCCATCTACTCCCTTGTAT
>NW_021024837.1:1277745-1340933 GCF_004153795.1 Camellia sinensis
TTATATGCTTTATCCCTCTTTGTAGGCTTATTTTGCATCATATATTAGCCCTACTTGTGAGCATTTTCGAGATTTGTCATGAACTAAAAAGAGTTTTATTTTGAGCTTATAAACATGTTTTCTTAAGGTCATTTCCCTGTTGGGGGTCATCTACCCCCTTTCATGCTTTATTTCCTCATGTTTTGAGCTATGCATGTAAGCATTTGTATTGGCCTTGGTTTGGCCTTTTAGCCACTGAAATCCAGCAGATTTTTAGTGGCTTAGATGCGTCTTTGAACTTCAAAATCATAGAGGGGTGACCATCTCACCCCTCATTCTCTTTACTAGCTTTATTGGCCTTCCAAAGGACCCCCATTTTGCATGCTTTGAAGTCTTGTTTCAGGCCCTATTATGTGAGTTTTGAGGTCTGCCTTAGCTCTGTCCAAGACCCTTTTGGCCATACTTTATGTCCCTCATGCATGTGTGGAACAACTCTCCTCAAGGCCTTTCAAGAGGACCTTTCATTGTATGCTTTATTGATCAATTTCAGGCCCCTTTTGGTGAGTTTTAGGACTGTCATATTTGATTTCCAGAGTTGGTTTTGCTATGCTAAGTGTCCATCATATATGTGTTGAGTAACCCCTTGCATGCCCTTTCAAAGGAGCTCATCATTTTCGCACATGTTGGCTGCATTTCAGTGGTTATTTGGGCATATTTTGTCATGTTTTATTCACTGTTTTTGGCTGGTTTGATGAGTTCTCATACGCTTCATATACATGCCATGTAAACCATGCTTGCTAGCCAAATTTGCATGCTATTTTAGTCCATCATGTTAGCACTTTTTGGCCATGCTTTAAACTAGAAATGTGCATGTTTTGGGACTGCCTTGGCTCTGTCTTTGTACTTCATGGCCAAATAATGCTTGCTTTGCATAGTTATAATTCAATACATGTGCCTAGCTTTGAGTTTCGGGGCTTATTTCATGAATCGAGTGCCATATTTCTACGTTTCGGGACCATTTAACATCATGTTTCAGTGCTGGAAATTACATGTTTGTATGCCATCTTTCATCCCCTTCAATTTTGGGACAGTAATTTGGCGAACAGTGATCAGTGGTTGAATATAGTTATTCAGCTATGTATTGATTGGGTTGAGATGCTACCTATTTTCTCTTTCAGTTCGGAGATTTAGTTCAGAGCAACCAGTGTTCTTCTTTGCTGAGGCAAAACAAAAAAAGGCTCATTGGTTCATCAGATCCGTCAGTCACCAGTCCGGTCCATCTGATCCGTTGTTGTGTTTATATGTGCATTCATTTCACATCGAGTCGTGCAATTCGATTCCTCGGCCATCATGCATCGAGATGCGTGATTGGTGGCACGAGGATCGAGGACTACACTCCCTGAAGAGTAGTCTGCATACATATGTGAAAATACTTTGCCATGCCCCTTTGTTGCTCTCTGTTGCAGCAAATCAGAAATCAGCAGCTTTCTAAAGCCTTGCACAGCATTCCGGCATTAATTGCAAACAGAGGCGAATCGGGGCATCGCAATGGATTTCCGCGCTAGGCAACTCGAGCATGCATCTTTCATCATTCGGAACAGAGCTGAGGCGGTCCATGGATTTGCATGCTAATTTACTTGCTTTCCTAGTTAAATTGTTAATTAATTAGGGTTTTGTACTTATTCGGACTGTAATTATTATTCGGACTGTATTATTTATTCGGACCCTCTGAGCGAGGGCACAATTGTAATAAGTGTGCATGCGTGCGTGTGATGTATGTCTTCCAACCCCACGTCTTTCACCCTTTTATTTACCAACTTATAATGGTTAGATTAGGGCATGTTTCAATTAGCATACTTATGCTTGCATGTTTGCATCATTCATCTGTCTTACATGCACCGGGCTCGGCGCATCATACTAACTGCATTTGTATTTCAATTCCAAATTGAATACTTGTTAGTTGTAGCATTTCATATGCTGCTGTTTGAGGTCATCTACTTACCCTCTATCTCTCTTTGCATGTGTTGCATTAGGCATTTCTGTATAGTTAGGATCATGCATGGATTTCTAACATAGCTTCTGTTTTGGCTTGGAGTACTCGGTAAGTGTTTATGCTTTAGCATCCTTGCATGTGTGTGAGTGACTGCCATGATAGCATGCTTACCATGAGGCTACGTGCTTATGTGGCATACCTGCTTGAATGCCTGTGGATGAAGGTTGGGTTATTTGGATTAGAACAATTCATTAACTGCGAGTTTTAAGCCCACTTGAGAGTGGCAAAATCATGTTTTCTAAGCCCACCCGAGGGTGGCAAAATCTGCATTTTAAGCCTACTTGCGAGTAGCAAACCATTTTCAAAACAAACATGAAATGTTTTGTTCCAATTCAGGCAACCCAGTCTATATTTGTATGTTGTGTGCATCACATAGTAAATCTAGGCTAATAACCGGAATAAGAGCACATAACGTTTTCAAAACTAGATATCATGATTAGTAGAGGCCAATCTTTGATCGGACGAGTGGGGGTGCTCACGAAGTGACCTTCCCCAATCGTACCCAAGTTCCCGAGCCGAGGCAACTTTGGTGATGACGGACACGTGGCCTTAGGCAACGAGTCAGGGTTTCCTAAATTTTCCAAAATAAAATATTTAGGTGGCGACTCTGTATCTGGCAAAGCAGTCCATGTTTGGCATTCTTTCAAAAAAATCTGCTTTCAAAAACGATTTGCCGGATTCGGACTCTTTGATGATTCATCGGTCTTGCTTTGCACTCTGCGAGATTAGATACAGGATCGTGACATTGAGTCCTGAACTGTAGTGAGCCCAATGAACAAAACGGGGGGGATTTCCCTCCCAGGATGTTCGGGGACGTCTACAGGGTGCCCCTTAGAGCCCAACCCAAGTGTTGCCACCTAGAACTTATATACACATATAAGTTCTCTTAGGTTTCTAATGTGGGACAAGTCTTACAAGGAAAGCCACATTAATGTTTGAATTGTCCATTCCACGAACCCGAAAATGACGTCAAATTCTCATTCACTCATAAATGGTTTTGACGAACCGTTTTCACCATGTGACTTGCCATGCAGCAAGGAACACGTGGCAAGGAACACGTCAACTTTTTGGACCCACCCCAAAAGACATTTAGGACCCACTTAAAATTGGGTTCAAAGTTGGCCCAAAATAAGCCTATAAAACCAAATTTTCCAATAATCGCCCACATGAATGGAATTTGACGGAGAGAAAATACAACAACATGATCTAATTACAGAGAGTACAGAAATTAGAAATATTCTGCAAAGGATAGGTAGCTTTTCGCTTTGAATCTTCCCTTGTGAGACACTATCGGATTTACTAGCTAATTAATGAACATGATGTCTTGAACTGTTCAGCCATTTGTGTAAACCAAGGCAATAGACCTCACACAGTATATTACCAGACACAGTTTAGTTATCACTATTGTGTTCATTTTGGCCTTGAACAACCTGGTCTTCCATGAGTGCTCTAGAGAATTGTAGCCCTTCACAAATCTCATAGAACCGGCCCAGCTCACACTCATATAGGTGATTCTTATGAAGAGTATTCTGCTATACTCCACTAGGTATACCTAGATATAAAAATCATTAAAAGTATTACTTAATATCAAACACTGCAGACATCACTATTTCATCATAAAAATGGATAGGAGTTTAACTCCCCAACAATCCTTATAAGTCATACACAACTCGATTGTTCCTTTGAACCTAGATCTTGGGATCTCCAGTCAACTAGGTTGGGTTGCCGTTGTGGTGACTCTTATTTAATAGGTTTAAGTTGAATTCTCAACTAACTCTCTTGCTAACCCTTTGGTTAGTGGGTCTACTATGTTACCTTTGAAAAAAAAAGGTAACATTAGAACCAACCCGACCCACAACCGGGCTCAGCAAGGCTGATCTGTCAGCGGCGTCGCGCGCGCGCGTGTGTGGTGGTTTAAGCCAAGGTCCAATTTTGTCCATAACTCCTTCATTCTACAAACTTGGGGTGCCCCTTGGAGCCCAATCCAAATGTTGCCACCTAGAACTTATATACACACATAAATTCTCTTAAGTTTCCAATGTGGGACAAGCCTTACAAGGAAACCCACATTAATGTTTGAATTGTCTATTCTATGAACCCGGAAACGACGTCAAGTTTCCATTCACTCATAAATGGTTTTGATGAACCGTCTTCACTGTGTGACTTGCCATGCAGTAAGGAACACGTCACCTTTTTGGACCCACCCCAAAAGACGTTTGGGACCCACTCAAAATTGGGTTCAAAGTTTGCCCAAAATAAGCCTATAAAACCAAATTTTCCAACACATAGCTCTCCACTTTTATAGGCTATTATGTGTGGAAAAGTTGGGCAAGCTCCTATGCAGAAAATCTTGAGAAATGGCCGAACTATAACCAATGGCCAGCTTTACAGTTGGCACAGGGGGCATGTTTGATTAGAAAATTGTCGGAGCAAAGGACCTTCCAAAACTAGCTCAGTGGCATCAAATTGCTGTGCATAATGAACCATTGCGGGCTTACACGATACAACTAGTCAAAAGGTATACCTCCACTTTTCTTCTCATTTTTTCTTTCAATTGAAAGTTAGTTTTTCCTAATTTTACTTCTGTCTAAGGTGTGGAGCTCTTCTGCAGCTCTTCGGTTTATGTGAAAGGCAAAATTGAAACTAGAGTCTACAATGATAGTATCAATGGGGAAGTTAAAAATATGTTAGAGCTATGTGTGTGCCGTGATAGGTATGTAAACATGTATCGCATTATTTGTACTCATTCTTCTTGTTATGTCATGGAGTATAAAAGGTTATATTTTTTCTTTTTTCTTTTCAATGGTATTATTTGATGTCGTTCTTGTTACTTTGCAATACCAAGCGAAAGTAGTTAATTCGATATGTCACAACTCACAAGTGATTGAGCTTGTTCGCAGATCACCTATTCTTGCATTTAAATCACAAAATTTGGTCCATGACAATCTTTCCACAGCGGATGTGAAATTTTGGTCAGCACACAGTTGATGTTGTGAATGGGAGCTCCGAAGTATTATAGTTGGAGACAGGATATTAGTTGTGAGAGGAAATTATTTTTCTTGCTCTTTTCTCCCCTCTGTTCTCTTCTTTTATTTTCTCTTCTTTTTCTTCCCCTTCTCTCGTACCAAACCTATCATGAAGGAATTTCAAACCTATGTTCAAGAAAAAAATCTATTTGGGAGAGCTTGACTCAAATTTTGACAAAACCTTGGCATTGGACTGATATCTATCTCTTGTAGAAATTATTTAGTGTGTTTAGTTCCGTTGGAATAGTGCCACAAGGACCGACCCTAGCCTTAAGGCCAGTGAGGCCTGTGCCTTAGGTCCCAAAATTTTGGCCCAAAATAGGGGCCTCCAAATTTAGTAAAATGTTATAGGCCCAATTATTTATTTATTTTGGTTTTAGGATCAATTTAAAGGGTCTCAAAATATTTTATTGGGCTCATATTTATAAGCATGGTTTAACCCATATTTATTTATTAGTGTGGTTTGGCCCATATTTATTAAAATGAAAATATATACAAAAAAAAAAAAAAGTGTTTACGCCCAAGAAGAACAATACATACAATACATTGCTCAGTGCTCTCAACCCAAGAAAAACAATACATACAATACATTGCTCAGTGCTCTCTCTCTCACGAAGTGATGAAAAAGGAAGCATATACCAAGCAAGTATAAAGCAGGGCAGACACAGAGAGCACTGGGTGAGTCAGTGACTCACTCTCTCTCTCTCTCTCTCTCTCTCATAGTAAGTCCTCTCTCTATATATAGTTGTTTTTGGTTTCATTTTTACTTTGATATTTGTCTATTTATTGATAGTCTTGCTTCGAGCTCTTTACTCGTGTAGAGTTTATATGTCAAATGAGAATGTGAACCAAAAAACACTGAATTATTGATTAGATATCCCCATACAAGGTGGAATAGCAGAAAAAAGGCTTGGCCCAAAGATGCTATGGATTATTACTTGGTTTTTCAATAAACTTATGCTAGTGAAACGACCATGAATATGGTTGTTTTTGTCATTCGCCTAATTGGGTACAAATTAAGACAGAAGTACACAAAAGTATGTAAAAATTGACATTAATATAATTATATAAAACCCTTATGTTGTGTTTGGTTGGAGAATTTGAGAAGAGATTTAGAAAAGGTAGGTGAAATATGAATAAAATATATTTACATTTCATCTAGTTTCATACACATTTTTCCTTTCACTTTCCAAATCTCCCAACCAAATAGGCTCAAAAATAAGTGATCAAGCCGGTAATGAAAATATAATACCTTCTTGTGTAGAAGGAATATACATTCGATTACATGGAGATTTGAGTTTGGTGCAAACCTTTAAATTGTGAAAGTATGTTTTATTGCAGGGAAGATTTGCCTTATAAAAACAGGACAAAGCATCAGCAATATTTCCTTTGAGGAGCTTCGTAAGTTAGCTTCTCTTATTAGTATTTGCAACCGCAAAATGGACCACTAGTGTGGAGAAAAATATCAAAAAACAAAAACAAAAAAAAAAAACCAACGGGACAGACAAAAAAAACTAGTTAGATTGGTGTACTGCATTATCGCTTCATCGACATCATTTGGATAGAGAACAATAATCTTGTATTCTGTAGATACCAGTATTTCCAAATCCAAATGTTGCTAATGTGTCGGTTTTCTTTATCTATTATTGGCAGGAGAGGGATTGCTTTGGTAAAAAATTTGTTCTCGCGTTGCTAAAATTTTATTTTCAAAAGGGATAGCAACTGAAGAATCGTGTATTTGTAAGAAACATACTTGTTTACTTAAATTGCGTATTTATAAGAAATATATTGCTTCACTTATTCTGATTTGTAACTAGATGCTGACATGCGTCTCTGGCCGCGGATAGGGTGCTAATTAGAAATGGCAACGAGACGGGACGGGGCGGGGCTGAGGACTACACTCCCCATCCCCGATCCCCGACAGGGAGCCCATCGCCACCGCTCCCCCCTTCCGGCCCTCCCCGACCCCGCAAATTCCTCGAATTAAAGTAGCATATCATATTATTATTATTATTATTATTATTATTATTATTATTATTATTATTATTATTATTTTTTGATCTGTAAAAATTCTATTCAAACATATTTGTCAACATATTTTCAAATTAAAAAATCTGTAAACAAAAAAATAACATCCAGTCCATCTTTAAAAATTTGTCAACATATTTTTTTGATCTATAAACATGCTATTCAAACATATTTGTCAATATATTTTCCACACAAAACATATTCAAATAGCATATTCAAGCTCCACTCAATGGCATTAATCTGTCAACATATTTTCAAATAATTTGTCTACATATTTTCAACATATTCAAATAACATATCTGTCAATAGGGATGGCAATCTGTCAATAGCATATCTATCAACATATTTTCAACACATTCAAATAGCATATTCCATCCAGCAGCCCACATAAAGGAAAATTCAGCAAGTTGCAAAGAGAATAATTAGTCCCACAATCACGGTTCATCAACAATGATATATCCCCTTATTGTGGTTCATTTTTCCCCCCTATAAATTCTTGAAAGTTCCATGAATTGTTATTCCCACAGTTCATATAAAATGAAAGATTGTTTTTATAAACAGATATACAGATCAATAATAAACAGATTCTAGTAGATTATTATAACTTTAAAAAGATAAAGCATGTTACATGATTCAGCAAGCAACAATAGACATTTCACCTATGACAACCTATGAATGTGCATAACCACATGTTTACATCTAATAAACTGGATAGGTGATAAGGATTTGTGCCGCTAACCCAGGAACTTGAGCAAAGCGAGTGAACAACAATTACACCTATACAAGCTAACGGGGCAAAAGTTGATGATAATTCTAGTAGGTTTCTCAACCATGGTAAAATAAAAAAATAAATAACACAGTGGCAAATTTAAATTGTTTCAGCAGTTGCGTCAGTAAAGTTACTGGACAAATGACTTTCATACCCACATTGCACATGAGCAAAAGATGAATCTCATCAAATGGCAATCAATGAATATTAAATCCCAAAAGTATTTGTGGTAAGTCATGTAAATTGTTGCAATTATATCAGCAGATTATCAGAAAATTGTGTCACACAGAAACACACCCACAATCACGGTTCATCAGCAATGAAGAAAACTGAAATACCTAGAAATTACATTTGCATGTATGGATGTACAGTTTAGATGCCAGAAATGAACCTCCAAAAGATATAGAACAGAGAAATAGGTTTTGTTACGCCAACCCCAGATAGTTGCAGTATAATAGAAGAACTGATGGTTATCTACTTAACTATATCAATTTCTTTTACCCCAAAAAATAAAAAATTCAAGCACAAAAAACTGATGGATCAAGGATTATTTATCTAGTTTGAAGGTGTATTTTTCGAGTAAACAAATTGTACACTCAGATATATATACACATATATATATATATGTATGTAAATCCTAGATCGAAATCCCTAGAGAGAGAGAGAGAGATACCCTTTCAAAATCGACGGTGAGATGATGGAGGATCAATGGTGAGGGAGCAAATAGAGCAGCCCCGTCGTGTGTTTGAGAGAGAGAGAGAGGGAGACGAAACCCTAAACAACAGTGGCGGTGAGGGAGGATCGGCGATGAGAGAAAGAGAGAGGGGGAGACGAAACCCTAAACAACACAGCGGCGAGCGAGAGAGAGAGAGAGAGAGGAGCAGCGTTATTGTGCTTGTGTTTGTGTGTGTGAGTGAGACTGAGTGAGAGTGTGTCAAACCCTAAATAAACACACACATATATATACCCAGGGACATAATGGTAATTTTATGTCGGGGGCTAAACGGGGCAGGGTCAGGGCCAGGGCCAGGGCCAGGGCTAGGGCTGGGTCCAAGGCTTAGACATGTATCCCCGTCCCCGGCCTGGATATTATCAGGGATTAATTTTTGAATACCATCCCTGGCCCATCGGGGATATTTTGCGGGAAATAACAACTCAATTCGAGGTCGGTGGGTCGGGTCCCCATCAGGTCGAGTTCAGATTGTCATCCCTAGTGCTAATTCATTTAAAACAAACTTTGCAGTTGCACTTCTAAAAATCCTTTTGTTTTTTTGGTATTTAATAAAACTTCATTGATATGTTGTGTTGCTGACATTATAATTAACTTTAGCAAAATTTCTACAAATGGGCACCCTAGCTCTTTGTTTGTCCTTGCCTCTTTGTGGGGGTATTTTTTTGACTGGTTTAAGTTCCAATCTGAATTAATTCCAAACTCGTGTAATGTAAAGATGAAGAAAAGAATCTTTATAAAGCTCTTCATTATATTTCTTCAATAAAATCTAACATTATCCTTTATAAAATGAGAGGTTATGGTGGATTGAATTGCCAATCACGTGCTTAAAAGGCTTACCCTACAACTATCAAACTGCATCATTTGACAAATATAATTATTAATTTTATTTTTAAACAGTCAACTTATAAACACACACACACACATATATATATATATATATGACAAATGTATATAAGTATTCTAATATCTATATTTTTTTTATTTAAGTATAATTTTAATATATTTATTAATTAATTACGACGTCATAATTCAATTCCAGTTGAATTGACAATTTAAATCAATGACCTGATTGATTTTTTGGTTTGGCACAATCCGAATTTACAGAACATTGATTTGCAATACTGTTTTTGCTCATTTCAGTAACCAATGTTATACGTTAATTTGCAAATTTTGTAACGTAGATATAAACTATACTATACATTATTTTTTTATTGCTTTTCATATCTCTTGGCCTGGATGACAAGTTTCCCACTCCCTTAGGTTCGATAGACATATAATTGCTTTTTGATTTACCAAAAAAAGTGTTTAATAACATTGTCAATTTCTTATTTTTTGTTTACATAAGAAAAGAAAATAAATAAATAACTAATTTAGTGCACACAGATATTTTAAAAATAAAAATAAAGGACCCCTTATAATTTGAGTTACCTAATGCTTTTCACTATTTTTCATTTCGTATACATTTAGATCATTCTTGAAGGTAAAAGAAAAAACTATACTCGAGTTTTGATTTTTAAGGCTCAATTGTATTTCCAATTTCACTCAACTCAGATATTCCTAATTCAAGTTGAGTCTGAGCTTCAAGTTTTTACACCTTTTTTTTACAAATAAAATAAATAATAATACAAACAATTACACCATCATGATAAATATCATAGTGCTACTGTCTCTACCAAAATACTAGCATGATGCCAAAAAATACTCTTTATTATGTATTTTTTAATATAAATTTAATAAATATTTCAAATATAACTGATATATTAAAATAATTTTAATTTAAATACAATTTGAAGACAGTCCATCAAAAAATACTAACCATCCAATTTTATTTTATTTACTTAGGGCAAATTTGAATTAAGCTAATGAATTGAAGCTTTTAGAAATATTAATTATTATTCTTTAGATAGGAGAAACATTAATTATTTGATTAAAAAAATTTAATTACAATTTTATTTGAAAAAATTTACAAATACATGCAATCAGATATACACAATCACATTGTATAATAGAAATTGAATCATGTTTAAAAAAATAAAAATAAAAATGCATTGCTAGAGCAAAAACATGATATTTTGACACTTATTGACAACTAAAATGTCTCAATTAGTTCCACAAAAAATATTTGAAATAGGACATAAAATAGGAAGATGAGATTACAGGTAAGATTCAGTCAACAGTGAATGCAAAATATAACAAGCATATAACCCTTACCTATAGAGAAATAATTGGCTTTGAAGTAGTAAAATAACCAAATTTAACCACAAGGAGTTGGCGAAGTGGATAGTCATAATAGGCACCTCAAGAAGTATGGGTCACAAATTCAAATCTCATTTTAAGTGTTCGACTCTCTCAGTGCCACCACCAGAGCCTATATCTAAATATTCAGCATGTGGCAAACTACAAGACTGGAATGGTAATTGATACTTTAAATACAAAATAGGGGCCAGCATTTGTTTGAACTATGTTGATCCACCATTTACAGAAGAGACCCTCAATCCAAACACCAGATATAGCAAACAAAATGCACCATCCAATCACATATGACAAAAGCAAAGGTATAATACATTTAAAAGTTCAAGCAGTAATTGGCTTTTTTTGGGCAAAAAAGAAAGAAGGGGAAAGGTTCTTGCCAAAATGCCATGTTACTATTTAATTTTACTACACGTGCAACAACAAAATAATATACATGCCATACCATGAAACCATAAGGCTCCTAGGACAAGTTGTAGAAATGTTCAACACGAATGAAATATTGCAGAAGATGTCATTGCAACAATCATTTTTACTTGCATATTCAAGCTGTTAGCAATCAAACTATCACAACCATAAGCATCAGGTAGCATGATGTTCTCTGTCAGTCAGTCCAACAGTTGAGCACAAACCACAACCAACACAAACTTTTTTGCCAATTGCAAAGAGAAAAAACCACCTACCTTTCAATATCTCTACTTCATTTCTTACACACATCTATAACAATGACCACCGCAAAAGAAAAAACCAAAGCATGCTCACACTGCCAGAGAAAAAATATATTAATATTTACTGCGTTACCAGATTATGCAGTCATTATGGGTCTACTGGACCTCTTTCCTTCCATGGCATCTTTCTTTTGCCGGCAATTTGCGCAAAGGAAGGGGCCTTCCCATGGCTTTGATGCAGGTGAGAAGTAGGGCCCGGAGTTAACAGACAAACCATCACTCGGCGATTGATCCACTTGGCAAACTGCACATCTGACGAGCCCAGAGTTTGAGTCCAAAGGAAAATCTGTACCCAGCCTGCATTTCCATAGAGGATGGACATAAATTTAGAAGAACAGCTCAAGATGACATAAACTTCAGAGCGTTCTTTCCTTCTATGGGATCAGAAGAGGCTTCATCTATCTCAAAAATAGATTGCAACCATAAAATTTCAACAGCCACAAAATCAGCTTTAATCGGCACAACAAGAATTATACTTTCAAAGTAATTTGTTGAGTATGATTCAATTGAACAAGGATAAGTAGTAGAAATACTCTTACGAACCGAACAACCGCAGGGGCTTCCAGCATTGATAGCTGAACTAACTAGATAGGCCACCCTTTTTAATGAATTATTGATTCCGAATAGTTTCAACATCACAGCATATCAATAACTATAATGAGAGTTTTGAAATTATTCTCCCAAACACAGTCAATCCAAATACAAATCTATACTGTCAAAATGATGATGATGGGTGAAAAGATAAATGTTTAATTTGTGCACTTCTTAGGTTTTGAGTTTTTTCTCTAGGATAGTGCTGCTGATATAATTTTGAAAAGGTGAAAGCAAACAGAATCATGTCACCTGTTTCTAAATCACAGGGCAGACACCTCTTTGTCACACATTAGTTTGTATGGGAATACCCAGAGCAAGAGGATTTGGTAACTTGGATGATTTAGATGACAGCTCCTAATCAGTTCACCGTCAGAAAAAAAAACAAAAAACCCAAAATAAAAAAAGGAAAAATATGTAATGATGCAAAATTGGTGAAGAACCAAAATGATTATACTTGCTTTTTATTGTATAATTTATTTTATGCAAAATTGGTGAAGAACCAAAATGATTATACTTGCTTTTTATTGTATAATTTATTTTATGTATATTTATTTATTTATCTGTTTTTTTGGGGGGAAGGAGGGGGAGTCATTGTAACTAGAAGGAAAGCCACATATCATAATATCCTGAAAGAATAAAGGCTCGCTTGCCCCTTGTAAGATCCTTTATCTCAAGAAGGCCACCATCTGAGACTTCATGAACTTCCCTTATGATGAAAACTCTTTGGATAATATATAAATAATATGGAAATGTAGCACTCTCAAGAGACAGTTACACAGTTTCGAGAAATCTTAGGAAGGAGATATCTACCATCAAAGAACCCATGAGAGTATGTCTACCTTTCCAAAGCATGCTTTGAACTTCTCTACAAACATGGATAGCAACTCCTTCAAGATTCCTGAATCGGTTTTGAACGGGTCAAGGCAAGGCGCAATATGCAAGGTGCAGCTTAGACGCTGAGGCGAGGGCTTTTTTTCGAGGCACGAGACGTAGGCTTCATGGGCTTTACCTATTTTTATACTCCAGCTGTTGATTAAGTGGTTTTTATTTCTTTTTTGAACTACAAACTAGACGCTTAGTTGTTTTGAACTTTATGTGGATGATCTTAAAACTAGAAATTTTTTGTGGATGTGAATGTGATACTTCATATCTTTTCGTTGGATATTATATTTCTAGTTTTTTGAAGAATGATTGTTATGTTTATCAATTATTTGAAATGTGAAACATGCTTTATTAATTTTGGAATTTTATATATATTTGTTATGCTGAAAAGTTTGTCTATTTTATAATTTTGGTTTTCTTCTACTACTTGCGCCTCGCTTTGGTAAGGCGCAGGCCTCGCCGCGCACCTCGCGCTCAGGCTATAGGAGACCTTATCGCCTCGGTACGCCTAGCGCTTTGTAAAACACTGGGTTAACTTGAGTCTCCATCAAAACATGAAGCACCCAACTTTAGGATATTGAATATTGATTGAAGAGCACATTTAATATCAGTTCCTTTTTTAAAATGTATATAAATAAAATAAAAAAATTGCGATTGTATCCATCTGGTATTCTCTGCACTCCTCATGAATTCCTGGATCAGCTAATCCAAAACCTATTTTCCAACTAGTCCCCAAAGAAAAGAAAGCTAACCACAAAGAAGAAAGGAAACAAACTACCCGACTGTGAATGATATTCAATCATATGCTCTGTTCCTTGCAATCACATTATTAGATTAGTCTGGTGTATTAAATCAGGTAGAAAGCATGTCCTCTACTTCTGGCCTACAATCACAAATAGAAGAAGACAAACCTTTGCCTGCACTTGTAGCCACGATAACAGTAAAACATTATTCCATTTATATTTATATTCAAGGTAACCTTAACCATAAAAATAACAAAAATAGATCAAACAAGTGAATCTAAACCTCATCACATTAGTACCCGAGTACCTAACCACCAGGCAATATAGGTCAAAGAGAAAGATTTTAGTCTTCAAAATGGTTCCGACCAGTAACGTTAAGAGTTAGTGCTTTATCATTTTCAAAGGCAAGTTATAGAAACAAACCTTTCTGCAAGCATTGCAGAACCCTCCTCGAACAATTCCTCCACAACCCCAACAGCAGAAAGCTTATTTGTTGCTTTGTTCCCAAAATTTTGAGATTTCTTTCCAAAGATAAGTGAACTAAGCAAATTTGGTTTCTTCATTGGGGTCGGAGGCAAGACTGGTTGGTCAAAGGGAATAATATCAACAACAAGGCAAGTTGTATCATCCTTCAGGCCTCTTGATCTGAGAGCCTCCTAAACAACGGAATATACAAGAATTAGTATAAAAAAAATAGCATGAGTAAAAGCATAAAGGTGGTTAAGAAGAAAGCTCATGTCTAATCACCTTAACAACCAGCTTTGCAGCAAGTTCCGCTGGTAAACCACGGCAAGACTGTGCTGCCACATCAGATGATAACGCATCCCATATACCATCAGATGCAATTATAAGTCTTCCTCCAGCGCTTGAAAGCTAAAAGGCCAATAAATAAAAAAGAAAATAAAATTCTTGAACTCCACATTCTACTACCCCATAAAAGTCAAGAAACGATCACCAAGAGAATTGGATTTACACACCTTCACCTGCTTAACATGAGGTATTGGGACAATGAACTCCCCCACATCTGTGTCACCAATTGACCTAGAAAGGCACAATCCACCAGGCCAACATCGGAGTGGACCAACCTATGAACCAAACAAACAATCGAGAAATTGTCATTTAGTCCTTAATCTACAAGTATTACGAGTGAACAACAGATTTATTTTTCACCTCATTGCCCCCGAAAACATTGAGCCTCCCCACTTCACCCCCACTTGCAGTGACACGCTCCCTCTCTTCTGCATTCTCTTCCAGCCTATGATCAACAGTTAACAGAGAAACCACACCCCCCTGTGTGTCCAATATGCATCGTGAATCCCCAACAGATGCAACAGTCACAGTCCACCCATCAATCACAACAAATGTAACAGTTGTCCCAGATGTCTCTCCTATCATCAATATCAAAAGGCAAAATAAGAACACAAAAAAGAAAAAAGAAAAAAAGAAAAAAATGGAGCATAGAAGCACTAATATGATGGAAGTAGATACATGCCTTTCTGCTGAAACTCTATATCTGTTTTCACAAAACCAGCAACTAATGCCCGAGGAAGGGCTTGAAGCCACTCTTGCCTACCAATGCCTTGTGGAATTGCACTCATAATATTGTTTAACAGATTCTCCTTTGCAAATATAGCAGCCGATATACCATTATGCCCATCAAATATCTATCATATAAACCCAATTCAATATGTCATTTTCTACTACAATCAATGCAGATACCATAAACCCAATAATTTTTTCAAACAAAAGCTCATAGAAAATCAAATTGACAAAGCAACTACCGCGAAAACTGAAAATGATGTCGTCGGATTGCCCGCAATCCTCTGGCAGTCGGGTTTGATCAGAAAATAATCCTCGCCTTTTTTGGCCAGAGCAGCCTGCCCATACTTAATTGTAGGCTTCTCGACCTTCTCGTTCCGCAGCTCTCGACCGATCAGCGTCCCGAGAGGAACAGGAGGTGGCTTTGGCTTCATCGTCGAAACTACTTCTGTCTTGCTCATTTTACTCTACGTTTCGACATTTCCGAGGCCTTGACTTCTAAACCCTAATTCATCAAAATCAATCAAAGAAAAGCACTTCACACAATTCCACAAACTGATATAAAACTCTTCCCTACCTAATTCACACCTCAGTACAGCTAAATTACAACACATAGTCAACGGAACTGAAACAAATCACAAAAAAAATCCAAAATGTGCATACATTTCTTACATTCACACATGTTTACACACATACAATATACATTTATGTACACAAATACACATATATTAGGCAATGCATGCAGTACAGAATAAAACCCTAGACTTACAGTGGAGACATCAACAGATCGAGCAGAGAGAGTTGAGCATTGAACAGAGCTTAAAACTCAGCTATGAATTTGCTCCCTTGGGCAAAGAACTGAGCTCGATCAGATTCTGAAAACCCTAGTGAGAGAGAGAGAGAGAGAGAGAGTCAAATTGGAGGTTATATCATATGTATGATTTGATTGGGAGAAAAATCTAGAGAGAGAGAGAGAGGAACGCGGGGAGAGAAAATCGGGTTTTCCGGCAAAATGTTCGATAATGACATTTAAGTCCTAAATTTCGTTGTGATTGACGAAAGAGAGTGATCTGCAAATTACTGGAAGGTCCCCCATGATTATTTGGGTTGACACTCATGTTCCCTTTTTTTACTCTTTATGGTAAAGAGAGTACGGTGAACTAATTACATGGTAGAGTATTTTTATTAAAGAAAATCGTTTGGTGACTTGAATTTTTATGATTTAAATAGTTTCAATGTATTAAAATGATGCCATTTTATATTTAAAATAATGTTGTTTTGAGTGTTTTGACCTATTTGAGGCATGATTTTTCAGACCACCAATCAGTGTTGTTTATTAAAATAGTCAAATTTTTAATTAAGTTTTAATTAAAATTTTATTTTTTTATTTTAGTTAATTATCTTTTCAAATATATTCTCTAATAAATTTTTTATTTTATTTTAATTTTTTAATTTCAAATTTAATATATAAGAGAAAATTAAAAAAATGAATGATCATATTTGTATAGGATAATGATATATAAATAAAATATTAGATAAATTATATTCACTTCTCTTAAAATTTGGAGAAAATACAATAAATTTTACAAGCTTGGATAATTATATTAGACTCATTTAAGATTTTAATTTACGTAAAACTTAACTCATTTTTGTTCATAATTTATTAGTCTTATGAATAAATATTTATCTTTGGTTTAGTTTGGGAAGTAGGTTGACTTTTTAACTTTTTTGATTATTTTAGTTTGGGCTAAAAAGCTTGGTTTGGGAAGGACTTTTTTATTTTTTGACTTTTTTGGCTTTTTTGTGAGAGAAGAGTGTAATGATTATGAGTTAGATGTGATGTTTTATTTTTTGTGACTAAAATAATTTATTTTGTCTTTTGTGGCTAAAATAGCCAAAAAAAGCCCAATCTAACTCTTCCCAAACGGAGCCTTTGAGTCTTAACCCTACCTATATTCGTTTCAATTCCGTTTGGGAAGTGGGTTAGCTTTTTGGCTTTTTGGATTTTTTGGTTATTTTAGTCTGGGCTAAAAAATTTGGTTTGATAAGGACTTTTTGACTTTTTTGAGTTTTTTTGTGAGAAAAGAGTGCAACGATTATGGGTTAGATGTGATGTTTTGTTTGTTGTGACTAAAATAGCCTATTTTATCTTTTGTAACTATTTTAACCTCAAAACCACTTGTCAACACACCACCTAATAAAGATGTTGATTTAATTATCTCCAAATGTATTAGTTTGTTGTATCCAAATTTCAGGAAAGTCAATGTTATTTATCCTAAAAAAATTATATTGAATTTACATACAAAATAATGTGACACTTTATGCTCCACTCATCTATTCTAATTTATATTTTAAAAAATAACACAATTATATCATTCTGATTCAGTTTTTTTTATAAAAATTTTGTTTATAAATAATTTTTCTTAATTTATTAAATTAT
This sequence comes from Camellia sinensis, assembly GCF_004153795.1. Taxonomy (NCBI): domain Eukaryota; kingdom Viridiplantae; phylum Streptophyta; class Magnoliopsida; order Ericales; family Theaceae; genus Camellia; species Camellia sinensis. The sequence goes on from NW_021024837.1 coordinate 1,295,510, forward strand.
ATTTTTTATCTCATGTATTATAATTGCATTAATTTAATAATTTCACTACTCATGTTTATTATTAATATAGTAATAATTGATTAATGATAAATAAAATATAATATATTAAATATTTTATTATCTAAAATCATTGGTTGAGTACTTTTTCTCTACTACATGTAGCTTTGTAGTTTAAAATTCAACTAAAGTAGCTTGTCAAGAGTTGAGTTTGATGAAGTGTATTTCTATATTTTTATGCTATAAAATAGCCAAAGTAAGGCTCTAATAAGCTTCATAATGATACTCTTAGATCAATGTATTTTTTTTATGAATCATACGTTTAGTACTTCATAAATTTGGCTTTGTACAATATTTTTTTTTTACTCATTTAAAATAAAATTATGGATACATATAAAATGGGAGGGAAAAGGGTAAGGATAGATCAATTGTATAGAAGTGATTGATTTTAATTGATGTTAAATTATGTTATGAGTACATTTAAATACGGATAATTCATTACTATTATATATATGAAAAATGCTTTAGATCTCGAGGGCTTTAGGTGTGAATGACACAAATTTGTGTTCACGGGTTGAATGACCACTCAAACAATTGGGGTGAAGCACTTATCTACCGCGGTTATCACCTTATCGACCATGACTGTCAACCTCTTTGTCGGATTATCGGCCAGATAACCGATAAAATAAAATTTGAACCATTCAAATTAAGATCAAATTCGAGGCACCTAACATTACTATATATATATATATATATATATGACATAAATGATCATAAAAAGGGTTGGGCTATGGCACAATGTGAATCATCAAGATAAGGGCGGACGTCAGACCTAGCTAAAATATGATTAGATTGTACAATTTCGTTGGATAACGAATGATAACTTATGGCTATATTTGAGGGCAACTAAAAGAAAATATAATTTTATCCAAATAATATTTAATGATTTTTTTATCTTTGTGTATAAAATTTTACCTTCCACGTCTGACCAATCTAGAAAGTTGAATAAAAAGAGTCACTAATTATATGTATTTTTTTATTTTTCAGATCTATATAATTTAGTAACATTTGAAATGTCAAGCTTTTTAAATTTTCAAAAAAAAAAAATTCCAAAAAAAAGAAATTTATTTTTATTTTTATTTGAATCGAAAAGGAAACTTACAGAGGATACATACACTCCTGTACAGAGGCTATACTCCCAAAGGTTCAGATATATATGGAGTGTTTATTTGAACGGATTGAATAAGGGAATCATAATTTGTCAAACTGTTAGTTTTGAGAAATATTATTTTTGAATTATTTGGTTGGACTGAATTTGTATCCTATGAGTTTGTTTAGAAATTGGGTTGGCTTTTTAATTTTTTAATTTTTTGACTATTTTGGGGCTAAAAAGTCTTGTTTGAGAATGATTTTTTGATTTTTTTGACTTTTTGTAAGAGAAAGAATATAATGATTATACGTGAGATGTGATGTTTTGTCTTGTTGGATTAAAAAATCTATTTTATTTTTTTATGGCTATTTAACCAAAAAATCTCAAACCAAGACTTTCCAAACGAGTTCTATGTTTGTTTAGTCATAAGATTAAATGTTTTGATTGAATTATTCTATTGAATCTTATATTTATTTAAAATATTATGGAGAATGATAAATATTCAAAAGACTATTTTGCCCTTTTAAATTTTTTACTAAATAGTAGGAATATTAAATCTAAGTTATAAATTTTATTTAATTTTTTTTACTAGAACTTTTAAAAAATTAAATAAATAGAATATTAATGAAAATTACATAAATTTATTTTAATTTGTGGTTGAGATTTTTAAATTTTATTTTACTTTACTAAGTATAATCAATACCATATGATTATTAAAATAAATAATTATTTATACTTTACTAAGTATAAATAATTTAATAAATAAATTTTATTTGTAAAAAAATATTAAATAGTAGAGGGTCAAAAATATAATTTGACTATGGGTTCGTTTGGGAAATGGGTTTGCTTTTTAGCTTTTTGACTTTTTGACTATTTTAGCCTGGGGCTAAAAAGCCTCGTTTGAGAATGACACTTTGACTTTTTTGACTTTTTGTGAGAGAAAGAATGTAATAATTATAGGTTAGATATTATGTTTGTCTTATTGAGCTAAAAGGCCTATTTTGTCTTTTTTTGGCCAAAATAGTCCCAAACCCAACCCAACCCTTCTTTCCAAATATAGGCCCCGTTTGGTGTAACTATTAAAATAGATTATAAATTATAACTTAACAGATCACTACAAAAAAATTACTTTTTTGCGACGGTAAAACGCCGTCGCAAATACCCCAAACGCCGTCTCAAAAGGTTTTTTGCGACGGTAAATGGCTTTTTGCGACGGCAAGTGGGGGTAGCAACAAAGGGGGTTGCAAAAGGGTTTTAGCGATTTTTTTGCGACGGTAAAGTGCCTTTTTTGCGACGGAAAAATTCTGTCGCAAATAACGCGTGAAAATCTGAGTTTTTTTTAGACGACACTGTGTTGCCATCGCTAAAAAGGTCTTTTGCGACGGCAAAAATACCGTCGCTAAAGGTTTATTTGAGACAGCACCTGAACCGTCACTAAAGAGCTATTGGCGACGGCAATAAAACCGTCGCTAAAGGCGTTACGTTTCAACAAAAAATTGCTTTTTTGCGACGGCGTTTTGGTATAAGGCGTTTTATAAACATCACTGATACTTATAGTGACGTTTTCATAAACGCCGGTATATTATTAAATCTGCTTAAATAATTATGTCAAATTGATGACGTCACAAGATATAGTGGCGTTTTGAACAAAAACGCCACCTTTTTACTTAATTTCATAATTTAATTAATATAAAATATGCTCTGAGCTGGTTATTTACATTCCATTCACAAAATCATAACAGAAAATAAAAATTGATAAAACCATCAAATTCAATATTTTACAAAGAACAATTAAACTGTACATGTTCATAAAAGCATGTTTAAATTATAAAATTCACCCCAATCCTAAAAAAAATAATAATAATAAAATAAAATCTGAAATTCACCAATAAGCACACTTGGATATTTAAATGCTCTTACAAAAAATAAAAAATTTCCAACAAGATTTCAATTTTGGGCCTATTTCAAAAATCAAGCTGCAAATTCCTTACTTCTAGAATCAGATCTTCCCCTAGGCAAAATTTATCCTTTTGACCTACAAATAAATAGATAACGGTTGCAAATTATAATCTTTTTGAAGAAAATCTAGAACAAAGCAATAAATACCATCAAAATCATTAAGAGATAAAAGCTAATACATAAATCCCCATGATAGTGACAAAACAAAGATAAGAACTAGGATTCACAACGTACAAAGTTCATATGCTATAAAAGAACTGTGTTAGTGACAGACTTTGTAATATTTGACAAATTTCAAATATCCTCCAATCATATTCAAATACGTGTATGCTTAAATATCATTTGTATTGCACTATGCAGTGCTTGTTGAAACTTAAATATGAATAACTAGTTTGTAGCTTCAAGCCCTAGAATTTGATTTACTCGTAAGAACACTTAATCTTGCCTCTTCCACCTCCCCTTTTTTTTCTTTTAATGAGTGCCGCTTCCATCATCTATTAGCAGGTGTTCCACACATTCCAACTATTTAAACACCAGTAATGATACATTGAAAAAATGCAGGTGCTCACTCCACCTTGTTCATTTATTACAAGAACCAAGTATGGGATTTAAAAGAAATCTCAAGTGATGAACAAGTTAAGAACATGTCTATGCTCAAGGATATGTGAGCTGCTTTTGACCTGCCAGTATCTTTTTCTATTTTTTGGAATCTTAACAAAGAAGTATGGCTATTTACTACACCACACATTCACAGTTTGACTATTTACATGAAATAAATACACTACTATAAAATACAGAAATGGCCCATCTGTTTTTAAGTATTGTCCATCAGCTTTGAAGCCCATCTGTCATGAGCTGGACATTTGTCCTTTGGTTCTTTTTTCTTCCATGCATTAGACTATGACATGTGTACTCAAAAAAGTTTATCACATGGTTGAACTAAGATGGGCTAAACTTATCTCTCGTGCATGTAAAATGATTATGAGCCAAATCCTAATACGTGTGAACTTATAAAAGCAGGCGAACTTATAAAAGCTAATGAGAAAATTATTATATGTAAACTGAAAAACGTTTCACAAACTGATTCAACAAACCAGGAACCTGAAGATGCTGCTAGTAAACATTAACTTCAACTTCACTCCAGACTTAAGAACAAGGGATGAAATAAGGGGGGAAAATAAAAACAAGTGAATCTATTAGCAGGTGTTCCACACATTCCAACTATTTAAACACCAGTAATGAAGACTGTGGAAAGAACACTTACATTGTCATCAGGAACAACTGCATATCTCTCAATTGGAGAAACCAAAGCTTTCCCTGCTCACGAAAAATAATAATAATAATAATAATAATATCAATAATAATGGAATTCAATGTAGTCCAAAATAGTGTAATAAACTCTTAACTTGAGTTGCTTAAAAAACAAATATAGACAGAGAAAGGGAAGGCACACACCTGTAGATGGGTCAAGTTTTGAAGATTCTATCTGTTGTCCACTAGATCCAACCGCACTCAGAGATTCTATCATCTTTGGAATGTTTCTACAAATTTTCGAGGAAAAAAAAATCTAGAAGTTTATGAGTTACACAAGAGTATGCCATAATTGAGAAGGCATGTGATGTTCAACTACAAAGCACAGAAACAGACACACAACACGACATTGAAAAAATGCAAAACACAGACCGTGTAGAAAACGTGCAAAATATATAATTTTAAAATTTATCGTACGTCACATACACAAATATTTATTTTAAAAATTTAAAAATTACAACATAACATGAATTCCTAAAGTTTAAAGGATGAGGGATTAATAGGCGTAAATATACATTGTTTTTTCTTTTATCATTGTATTTTAAGTTATTTTGTTCAAACTATACTGTGTTTCATGTGTCTAAATGACAGACTTATGCGTTCCTAGAGTGTCCAAAACATGTCCGGTTCTCAAAAAAATAATAGGACACGCTTGGACGAATGTCCGACATGGACATACCTTAGAAGTGTCTGCACTTCTTAGGTGTTCAATCCCACAAAACAAAACAAAACAAAACAAAAAAAAAAAAAAAAACAAGTAAACTCAAATAAATATGAACAAGTAGACCATTCTACAATGTACAACCTTATGCTAGAAAACAATTAAAAGGAAATAAAACGGGCAACTTAAAAACTATTTAATAGCCCTGGGTACTAGTTCAGAGGCATTCCATGCCCAAAGCCAAATACAAAGTATCATATGAAACTCATAATGTCAAAATATTGGGCCAGTCCAAAAGCTATTACCGGTCAATTGACTCCCCATGCCCAAGCTGTCCATTTGTACCTCTTCCCCAAGAAAATACATTTTGTCTTTCAATAAAAGCAAGTATATGCCTCCACCCACATGAGATCTGAACTACTTTCTGCAAGTGAAAAACCAAACCAGCAAAAGATAGTGATAATTAAAAAAGACCCCATATAAGAAATCAAAACCAACAATATTCTCCTTTAACTAAACATTAAGGTCAATGGACCAAGTAATATAATATGGGAACCCCTTTGGTACACACCCCTTATAGGGTGTGTATCATATGCACCTCCTTTAACTAAACATTTAGGTACTGATGCTCTTTTATTAAGTAAATTCCTTTTAAAATTTCAAAATCTCTGTCAACCACACAACTAAACTCTTCACAAGTTGAAATACATCAACCGAACTCTATTGACTCATTAAACAGTACCTTGTCACCAAGAAGGCAAAGAAAGAGAACAGAGTATTAAGATCTCTAAACAACAAATTCAAGTAGATAAAGAATTCAACAAATTCCATATTCTTATTCTTTTTACTAGATTTTCCTGTCTAAAGAAAAGAACATAAAGGAACTGATACCAAATTAGGAAATCATAATCAACTCCATGAAAACCGAAAAGGTTACCTGTGAAATAAAATTTTCACGCAGGGCTTCCAGCCTATGAGGTATGAGGTGGTCTTCAAAATCTCCATGTCCTAATTGACCATACTTACTCCACCCATAAGTGTATAAACCACCAGAATATGAGACAGATATTGTATGCCTCCATCCACAGGCAACCAGAACCATCTTCTCTGCCTGGAACTTGGAAATATTACAACTTGATATTTGAAGTAAACAAGTTTGAGAGAGACAAAGATAAAACACAGAACAAATTATAAAGCATTAACAAAGTAATTGGAAACAGCTTCTGCTAAAATTGCCTATTATGGAAACACAAGGCTGTTCTACAAAGTTAATAGAGGAAAATACAGAAGGGTTTTTTTTTCCTTAATCATACAGTTCCCAAAATGCTAGCTTTCTAGCATTTTCGGCTTAACTAATGGCATTTTTAAGTGGCTAAAGTTGGATTTTTGGTGGGAAATGGACATGCCAAATGACCTAGTGCTTTTTTTTAGAAAAATGGATTTATAAGAGCATCAAGTTTGAGTAAAAATTGGTTAAAAGCTTGATGGGATGCTCCAATAGCTTTTCATCAAATAAAACCAAATATTTTTATCTACCTCTTTAGTGGTTATTGCTCAAGCAAATGATAAATTATGCAAGGCTCTAATTTGAAAGGAAAACAAAACAAAATGAAGATCAGTTACCTTAATAACTTTTTTGATGCAAGCCTAGCCATGTCGATCCTCAAATCATTAATGATCTCCCAATCCTGCTCCAATCAACAACAACACTCATTTCAAACTTAGGAAGTGTAGAAATGAATACACACAGAATAGAGATGTAAACCAGTCAAACTAAAAATTAGTTAAGTGGGGAGATGCAAAAGAAACTAAACAAACAAACAACAAATGAGACTTGTTCAACTGAAAAACTTCAACCAAATAATAATCAACTTTTAGAGCAGACGGCATTTTGTGAGACGGATCAGAGGAGAAACCGAAAACAAAAATCTAAACTTCAATTATGTAGATCAAATCGTCAAGGAAACACAAGGTTTCCAATGGAATTCCTATATATAGAGCGGGTTGGTGATTACAGATGCGAAGAATCAAGAAGAAGAAGAGATGAGAATGTGAATTATGAATACAATTATAGAGAGATATAGAGAGAGCAGAGAGAGGGCGCTTTTCTCCTTGTGATATGGAAGGAGAGAGAGTAATCTGACGGTGCGCATACACATCAGGTTTCTGAGCAGCTTCTTCGCCACTGGAATGAGAGCAGCAGAGGGAAAGCCAACAGAGTGAGAAACAAAAGAGTGAGGCTCCTTAACCCCGTCACTCGACGCCATCGTCTATCGTGCTCACAGTCGCGAGAGAGACAGAGATGGGGATTATTGGTTCAAAAATTAGGGATTTGAGATTTGGGGATTTTTGGTTGAGGGGGGGAAAACGAGCGGGAATGGAAATTGGGGGAATGGAAATCTTTTTGGAATTTTTTTTTATTTTTTTGTTTTCATTACAAATGAATATTTAACTAATAAAACGATTCTTTTTTTTTCGTAACGGGGGATTTGCTAAAAAAAATTATTTTTTATTAAAATAATTTTTTTTATAGTTAATGAATTTTTTTTCCCCATTTAGTAATGTTGAAAATTTATTTTATTCATATATATTTTAATGAATAAATTTTTTTTTTTTTTATTTGGTAGAAGTAGGGATAATATTTTTCATTAAAATAAAGTTAATTTTTTGTGGTCAATGAAAAATATTTTTTTGCAACCCTTTTATTTTTTTTGTTACTAAAAATCAAGAACTAAATTTTTTTGGTAGAGGATAAGAAGTGGCAATAGTGGTGAAAGTGGTGGATAAGAGGTGATAGTGGTGGTGGTAGTGATTGTGAAGGAGATAAGTGGTGAAGTTGTGGTAGTGGTAGAGGAGATAGAATAGCGGTGGTAGAGGAGAAGTAATGGTAGTAGTAGTGGTAGTAGTGGAGTGGTAGAGGAGAGGAAGCGGCAGTAGTGGTGAAGGTGGTGGACAAGAGATGATGGTGGTGGTGGTGGTGATGGCGAAGGAGATTAGTGGTGAAGTTGTGGTAGTGGTAGAGGTAGAGTAGATGGAGTGGCAGGGGTGAAAGAGAAGTAATGGTAGTAGTAGTAGTGGCAATAGTGGTAGTAGTAGAAGTGGTAGTGGAGTGGTGGCGGTGGTAGTAGCAATGGTAGTTGTAGAGGTGAAATGGTGACCGTGGTAGTAGTGGTGGTAGTGAAATGGCGTTTGCAGTAGTGGTGAAGGTGGTAGAGGAGATGTGTGGTGAGAGAGAGAGATGAGTGAGAGACAGATAGAGGAGAGAGAGAGAGAGAGACAAAGTGGTGAGCGAGAGAAAGACAAAGTGGTCGCTAAAAGTGCATTTTCTTATAGTGGATCGATAAATCTAGAAGGAGCTCGATAAATAGAGAAGATGAGAGTAAGAGAGTGAGCAAGGCGAACATAGTGAGGGAGAAATAGACAAATAGACAAGTAGACAGAGAGAGAGAGAGAGAGAGAGAGAGAGAAGAGTGATGAGTGAGTGAGAAACAGAGAGAGAGAGAGATAGACAGAAAAAGAAATAGAGAGAGATGGAGAGATAGATGGAGAGATCGAAAAAGAGAGAGAAACAAGAGATGAACGAGAGATAGACAAAAAGAGAGAGAAATAGAGCAAAAAGATATGAGCGAGAGAGAGACACAGAAAAAGAAAAAGACAGAAAGATAAGAGAAATAGGCGAGAGAGATAGAGAGAGATAGAACGATAAGAGAGAGAGAGAGAGAGAGAGAGAAAAGAAATGAGAGAGATAGAGAGGAGAGAAATAGAGAGAGAAAACAGATGAGAGAGATAGAGAGAAGAGAGATAAACGAAAGACACAGAGAGAAAATGAAAGAGAGAAACAGACAGACAGAGAAAGAAGAGTGATGAGTGAAAGAGATAAAGAGAAGAGAGAGAGATAGAGACAGAGAGACATGAAGATGAAAAAATGAATGAAAAGAGAAATGTTATATCAAAAGAGTAAGACAACATTATTTTTTTTAATTTTTTTTTGTGACAGAAAAATACCGTTAAATTTATTCAAACCATTTTGTGACTGTATATATATGAAGCTGTCTCAAAACCACAATCACTATGCTAGGTTAGAGTTTTCCAAAAACTCTTTTGAGAAAATTATATTTTATTGTTTTCCGTGTTATATTGTTTTTACTGAATTTTTTTAATATTTTAAGTTTTTTTTTTAATTTTTAGACACACCTAACATAAATATACCTAAAAATTAAAAAACTGTAAAAAAAATCTTTTAAAAATTCACTAAATACCAAAAATACAATATTTCAATACATTTTTTTTTGTATTTTTATGTATTTATTAATTTTTTTAAAAAAAATTCATAATTTTTTTTTAGATACATCTAAGTAAGGTGCATCTAAAAAAAAATTAAAATTTTAAAAATATTCACTAAAAAAAAAAAAACACAAAAGTCACTTTTTGCGATGGCAGAAAATGCCATCTCAAAAAAGCAGAGTATTTGCGACGGCACCAAATACCGTCGCAAATACTCTCATTTTTTGAGACGACAAATTGTGCCGTTGCAAATACTCTGTTTTTTTGAGACGGCAAATGATGTCGTCGCAAATACTCTGCTTTTTTGAGACGGCAAATGGTGCCGTTGCAAATACTCTGCTTTTTTTAGATGGCATTTTTTGCCGTCGCAAAAAGTGACTTTTTGAGACGGCAAGTGTGCCGTCGCAAATAGTTCTGTCTCATAAACTCACTTTTCTTGTAGTGGATTATAACTTATGACTTTATTAAAAAAACTGTTAATTTGTTTAGTGTAACTATTGGATTAAAGATTTAAGTTGCTGAGTATTGTTTGTTAAATAAGCCGTGAAATAGTTTTTTCAATTAATTTTTATTTTTTGTTATGCACTACTTGTCTACATTTCTCATAAAAAAAAAATAATAATAATAATCTATAGTTCATTAGGCCTTTTTCTATTTTTAAAAAAATATAAAAATATAAGAGTATAAGCCGTAAATTAATATCTTCACAGCAGAAGTTGATAATCAGAAGTAAGGGGTGAGCAGCTTCTCAAAATCAGTTTTTTTGAGTTAAAATAAATTCTTAGAATCAGAAGCTGCTTGAAATAAGTTTAACCAAACAGTTCAAAATAATTTTTCCAAAGCTAAAAGTTATAAGTTGATTCAAAAAAACCTAAACAAACACCTCCATAATCTCATGGAATGAGTTATCCATATTTGTGTCCCCCCCCCCCCCGCCCCCCCCCGGGCGGGGAATAGAATAGAACAATCCAATATATTAAGGATTCGGTGCAAAATTTTTAAACCAAATAACAGACTATTCCATTCACTAATTATAAATTTTATCCCATAATTTAATCTTTCCAAATAAACATGTCCTATGTGTACAAGTTTCTAACTTTTACTCTCTAGCCCACGAAATGATTTGGTTAGAACTAACTGCTAGTTTGCAGGTGTAAAGCTCAGGGTATTCATTTTCAACCTCCAAAATCTTCCTCGACCCCATGAAGCAAACTTTCTATCAATATTTGTGAGGTCCAAATTTTTATCCACAACCATGCTATGTACACACATTGTAAAACAAAGTATTTTTACTTAAAAATATATTGACATTTATCATTTTGTATATAATTTTATTCTAATGAATGATCAAATTCATTAAAATAAAATTAAGTGTATATAATAATCAAAATTACTTAAAAATTTCCTTTTGTATTGCTTAAAGATAAACTAAGATTTCAAATAATAAACTTCTTATTTATATTGAATACTGAGTGATGAAATGGTAAATTATCAAATATTTATACTTATGTTACAGTTGAAATATATTACCATTGTTGTCCTGTCAACAATAGTTATTATTGTCACCACTACTGTTATCATCACCATTACTGTTTCAATACTACCATCATAGAGGAGAAAGAATTGCTTATGACTATTGCATGAAAGATATACTCCGTGGTAGGGATGGAGGGTTGCGAAGTTCCACATTATATTTGTATTGTGTATAAATTTTATGATAAGCATTTTGTTATTCAAGATAAAAAATTATATTTATTTTTCAAACTCAATGATGTGACAATCAATTAAGATATTACAATCAATACTTTCTCTCATATCTTCTCTAATTATCAGTTAATAATATCACTTACATATAGTCTAAAAAATAAATCTAGAAAGTGAACTTATATATTATTTTTCTTTTATAAATTTTATATAAATTAATTATACTTCCCCCAACCCCTACCAAATTTCTTATATTTTTACTTGTAAGTTTTGTTAAATTCACTTATAATGACGTGGTAAGAATTATCTTCTAAGCGTTTGATTCTTACACGATCAACAAAAGGTATGTTACACTCATTTGGGATAAATTTAGAGCGGAGATTTGAGGTATCTCAAACTTTTGCTTTACTCATATAGCTTACATCAAAGGTTTTTTCTTTGTTTTTTTTTTATAAAAAATAATAATTTATTTAAACTTTTGACTTATATTTTTCATTGAAATTCAAGTTGGTCAAATACATTTATATCTCATTAAACATATATTAATAGTAATTTATTAATTAATAATTATATAATTTTTTGAACTTGTGTTGATCTATCTGCTTGAATTTGTTGACATTCATAGCATTTGGTTTACTATTTAAAACTTAATTTTATTTTTAAATTATGATTTGAATAAAACATATTAACCAAACATATTTTCAAAATACAATTCAAAATTACTTCGAAAACTCCTCTCTTCTCTTTTATTATTATTATTAATCAATCAATCAATCACTTTTTTCTCTTATCTCTCCTCTCTCCTCTCACATTTTCTCACATTATATATATATATCAATCAATCAAAAAAAAATACATAAAATAAAAATTATAAATTATCTCAAAACTCATAACTAAACAAATTTTTTTCTTTTTAAATTATGATTCAAAAACTCAAAATTTAAAATATAACTCCACACTCAAATTATAATTCTAAAATTAAACCAAACAAACACTTCCTTTTGGCGCCAATATTAAAATCCGGATGCGGCATCGAATTTGCCTAACGCCAATAGTAAAATCTTGATGCCGCTCCCACATGGTGAAGAAGTAACATTAAGGCCATGTTTGTTTGAGCAGATTGGATAAGGTTAGATTAACATTTTCATGACTAATAGTTTTAGAATTACGAATATATTTGGATTGTGTATCATATTCTATATTTAGATTGAGTTAAAATTATAAGAAATGACTAATAGTTTAGATTTTGACTTAATCCTCTAATTTATATCTCATCCTCCTCTGTGGGATTGAATAGTCTATCATATGTAAGATACCATATCCGAATGGATTATTAGTCCGTACTTTAGTTATTTAACTAAATATCGGATTAATAATTTTATTAGACTATTAGTCTAATCCCAAATTCATATCCACCCAAACAAACATGGCCCAAGTGTAGTGGCATTACTAATCCCTTTTTGTGAAATTAGAAAATACCATGGACTAGTCTCAAGCCCAAAATGGAACCAAACATAGCAAAACAAACAGGGCTTGGAGCAATAGATTGATTTATTTTTTAAAATAATAAATCTTGTGATGGTTGAGTGTCACAAATTCATATATACGAGAAATATGTACACTTAGGGGTCCACACATGGCCCGCAGACAAACAATTTGATATTATCTAACTCGATCAACTCGTTCCATGGCCTATTTCAGTTTGTTTGAATGTCCAACCTGTCCCAATCCATTAAAGATGATTTAAGACTTTGGACGAAGGTTTGTAACCCAAACCCACCCATAAACCATGTTCATAAAAGCCCGCATGAGTAAATTTAATATTTAGTTTGATTACTTTTTGGTCTAATGTTTAGCTTGATTTTTTTTTGGTCTAATATTTAGTTTTATTTTTTTTTGTTCTCATGCTTAAAGTTTTTATTCTTTTTTTCTTTTTGTTTTTTGTCTCTTCGCTTGTAGATATTACATGTTACTTGATTGTTTTGAGGTGTAAAAAGGTAAAAATCAAAAATCAAAAGAAATCAAAATACTTGAATTATGTTGGAAAGTAAACAAGAAAAATAACTAATGAAAATATTAAAAATATGTTAATGAAAAATGTGTAAAACTTAATAACGTAAGTGCAATGAACAATGTGTAGCCCAGTTTGGTTTCATTTTGGCCCGTAAGATTTGGATTTATGAGTGGAACGAGATTTTAGTTTCTTAAATAGGCCCAGCCCATACCAACCCGTTGATTGGTCAAAACCTGAAAAATCCGTTAAAACATGAGATTTGGCCACAATAGCCGTAGGATGAGTAAGCCCGGCCCGTCCCATTGATGACCCCTATGTATAGGGATGGCAAAATACCTCGATCCGCAGAGTCCCCAACCCTAATGGGATGGGTTCAGGGTGATTGAATAGGATAGGGTCAAATTTGAAAAAACTTTTGAAAAACTCGATTGGGTTCGGGTCGAGGGCAAAGAGAGTATTTTTTTACCCGAATCCTACCCGACCCGCACATATAATAATAAATAAATAATTATCCTATTCGAACCGCACATATGTTGACCATGAAATTCTTTGAAAAAAAAAATTATCATTGTCAAAACTAATGTAAACAATAACATGTTACTCTGTTTGGCAGTAACATATTATTCTAATTTACAGTAACATATTACTCTAACAATATTGTCTAAGAAAAAAAAGAAAAAAAAAAGATATTTATTTTGTCCTTACTCAATTATGCGCCTCCTCTTTAGAGAGTTTATGAAACAAAATAAATTGAGTTATCCTTTTCACCAAACGAAGGTCCAATGAAGAGGTTTCAGCTAAATTTTTCTTGATTTTAATGGATTAAAATTGAATTTAACAGTGCTATTTTTTTGGATAATATTAAATTTTTTTTTTTTTTGGATGTGATAGTTTGAGTCGGGCTGATGGGATGGTCAGGCAAATTCAAAAATCATTTTTTATCTTTTCTCTCTCATTTTCAATCACTTTTTTCTCACACACATCTATTCAACAATAACAAAATATCAAATCATCCCAAATTACCATACTCCAAAACTATTTCGAGAATATACAACTAAACAAATCAAAAAAAATTTTAAACTCTCTCCTTAAATTTTTTTTTTGAAAATTTACTTTCCAAAACCAAACCAAACACACCCCAGTCTCTTGAAATTGAGAATTTTGGTTGAAATTTCTTGATATTTGGGATTAAATTTACATTTTTTGGTTAAAATTTCTATTTTTAGGTATGAATTCTCCTAGTTTTGTATGAAGTTGCCAATTTCTCAAAACTGAGAAATTTCTTGAATGAAGTTCCCTATCGCTGGTCTGTCTATCTTGTTCCATGGATGGCTATTTTATGGCCATGTTTGTTTGGACAGATTGAATTATGTTAGATTGATATTTCTATGATTAATAGTTTTAGAACTACGAATCATTGGGATGTATATTCGATCTTATGTTTGGATTGAGTTAGGATTGTAAGGAGAGATTAATAGTTTAGATTTTGACTTAATCCTCCAATTTATATTTCACCCCCCTCTGTGGGATTGAATAGTCCATCATATGTAGGATACCATATCCGAATGGATTGTTAGTTCGTACTTTAGTTATTTAACTAAATATCGGATTAATAATTTTATTAGACTATTAGTCTAATCCCAAATTCATATCCACCCAAACAAACATAACCCAAGTGTAGTGGCATTACTAATCCCTTTTTGTGAAATTAGAAAATACCATGGACTAGTCTCAATCCCAAAATGGAACCAAACATAGCAAAACAAACAGGGCTTGGAGCAATAGACTGATTTATTTTTTAAATAATAAATCTTGTGATGGTTGAGTGTCACAAATTCATATATATGAGAAATATGTACACTTAGGGGTCCACACATGGCCTGCAGACAAACAATTTGATATTAGCTAACTCGATCAACTCGCTCCATGGCCTATTTCAGTTTGTTTGAATGTCCAACCTGTCCTAATCCATTAAAGATGATTTAAGACTTTGGACGAAAGTTTATAACCCAAACCCACCCATAAACCATGTTCGTAAAAGCCCGAATGAGTAAATTCAGTATTTAGTTTGATTATTTTTTGGTCTAATGTTTAGCTTGATTTTTTTTTGTCTAATATTTAGTTTTATTTTTTTTTGTTCTCATGCTTAAAGTTTTTATTCTTTTTTCTTTTTGTTTTTTGTCTCTTCGCTTGTAGATATTATATGTTACTTGATTGTTTTGAGGTGTAAAAAGGTAAAAATCAAAAATCAAAAGAAATCAAAATACTTGAATTATGTTGGAAAGTAAACAAGAAAAATAACTAATGAAAGTATTAAAAATATGTTAATGAAAAATGTGTAAAACTTAATAATGTAAGTGTAATGAACAATGTGTAGCCCAGTTTGGTTTCATTTTGGCCCGTAAGATTTGGATTTATGAGTGGAACGAGATTTTAGTTTCTTAAATAGGCTTGGCCCATACCAACCTGTTAATAGATCAAAACCTGAAAAATCCGTTAAAACATGAGATTTGGACACAATAGCCGTAGGATGGGTAAGCCTGGCCCGTCCCATTGATGACCCCTATGTATAGGGATGGCAAAATACCTCGATCTGCAGAGTCCCCGACCCTAATGGGATGGGTTCAGGGTGATTGAATAGGATAGGGTCAAATTTGAAAAAACTTTTGAAAAACTCGATTGGGTTCGGGTCGAGGGCAAGGAGAGTATTTTTTTACCCGAATCCTACCCGACCCGCACATATAATAATAAATAAATAATTATCCTACTCGAACCGCACATATGTTGACCATGAAATTCTTTATAAAAAAAAATTATCATTGTCAAAACTAATGTAAACAATAACATGTTACTCTATTTGGCAGTAACATATTATTCTAATTTACAGTAACACATGACCCTGACAATATTGTCTAAGAAAAAAAAAAGATATTTATTTTGTCCTTACTCAATTATGCGCCTCCTCCTTAGGGGGTTTATGAAGCAAAATAAATTGAGTTGTCATTTTTACCAAATAAGGGTTCAATGGAAGAATTTTGGCTAAATTTTCCTATATATAGTATCTATACAATATATTATTAAATAGGTATTATGTTATATAATATAATTTTAATATACGTACAATATATAATATATTTTTTTAATTACAATTATCATTTTTTAGTTTTAATACTATTATTCAATTTTTTATTGTGTTGCAGATCGTGAGAGTTATATTTGTAAGTTTGGGTGTGAGCGGGGGTGTGAGTGGGGGTGGGGGGAAATTTCATGAGAATTAGATAGGAAGTGGAGGCAAGCAATAGAAATAGAAGTGAGAGTGGGGTAGAGGGGCCTCAATTCATACCCTACCTGTTCCCATCCCTATCTATGTATACTATTTTCTTTTGAATTTTAACTTTTTAGTGGGTGTACATATGACTTTTTGAAAGATAGTGCATATGATATTAATCATATTATATGAATCTCTTAGACCCATTCCTTGTTTCACTATCAAAATGGTGCTGTATGTTGGTTGGCAAACATTAGGTGGATTAAATAAAACAAATTGCTTGTCGATTTAGACAAAGTAAAACTTGTCTTTCTCCTTTTTTTTGGATCAATTTTTTTAAGAAAATACACAAATGGAGATAATGGAGAAGCATTCAACAGCCCAAAACATTGTTTAATTGTCTTGCCCCAAAGCCTCATTCATGCCCCCAAAACATTAAATGATTCAGGGGTTAATTATACTTTTTTATTTCTGTAATCTAATCTAAATTTCATTTTCATTTTTATAGTTTCAAATTAAATAATTGGTCCCTACACTTTAAATTAGGTTTCAATTTAGTCCATGTGCCTAAATTTTTGTTAATTTTGTCTATTTGTATAACTTAGAAAATTGACAAGTATATCAAAATTATTCATTTTAATTAACCTTTAATTTGAACATAATGATCAAATTAAAATTATACTTAAAGTGTAGAGACCAAGTTATTTAATTTAAAAAGAGTCTATACTGAAATCCGAATCAAACTATAAGGTGAAAAGTATAACTAACCCATGATTCAAAACACCAATTATTGATGCAAAAATTAGCATTCATCCCAAAAAAATTATTGTGTCAATTATCAATATAGTAATACTACAAATGCATAGATTTTAATATTAAATATATAAATATATATATATATATATAGAATGCGGTGCTAATAGAACGAGATGCAAACTTGACATTGTATTTTGTGGATTTTTTCCTTATAGTTATTTTTTTTTTAATCATATAACTTGATAGATCCTCAATCATTTGATGTTAAGATATTTTTTATTTTTTATTTATTTGGGTTAACTTCAATTTTAAGGCATGTCAACCCATATAAAATATCTTCCACCAACCCATGGAATGTCTAATAATTAATTGCACCATTCATCCATTATCTTAATAGTAATTCATTCATAGATGTACATATATAACAGTCGCCATAGAAGTTTGAAATGTTGTAAAAAGGAGTATTAGTTGATTTTGTAAAACAAACCCTTCTTGCTTTTGCTCCCTCCAAGGTGCAAGTGGACCTCAAGCATCCAAAATGTCACATAAGCATTGTGCAATGTTCTAAAAGTGGTGACCCCATTGTCATGTTGATTTGCAACACTTGATATGATTTATTATTAGTGTGAAGGAGGTGCTAGTGGATCTAGTTGCAAGGCACTTGGAACAGTGTTACATTTTTGAGTGAGGATAATTCTCTGAAGTATTTTTAAAAAAAGTGATTTTAGTATAATTTTTTAGATAGTTGAGATTTAATTCTATCAAAATTGAGGGTACTATAATCATTTCATCTTCCAACTCTCAAAGACTAACCTTATCCCTCTACAATCACTCTAAGAAAAATCACTCTATAGAATCCAAATTTTCTTTAGTTTTTAATTTATATATCTATAACAAATTTTATATGTACATATATGATTCAACATATTTCATTTTTTTAAAAATTTTTTACATTTTACATGTGCAGGTATTATTTCTAATGTAGATATTCACATAAAGAGAAAAATAAATAGATGAAATTCATCTAATGGCACATTATTTTATGTTTGTCATTCAGTAAGTATTGAAAATTGTATTATTTATAATTAGTATAAAATTTGTGCAATGCACGGGAGATTTAAAATTTTATTTTGAAATAAAACAATGAAAAATACTTGTAAAATTTTTTAAAAATATGACAGGCAGCTCATTGGGAGATTTAAAATCATATTATTATCCATAATTTTCTTAAACTAAAAATATAATATGAAGTGCATTAATAAAAAATGAGAGTGTAAATAACAATTCCTTTCTTTTTGTTATTGTAATTATGAGGAAGCTACAAAATAATGTGGCCATGTCTGTATAAAAGCAATTGTAAGAAGAGTATTTCAATTCTAGCTAAAATACAATGCACCCTGCAAAAGACATGGAATGGTATCATTCTCCCATTGTTTGAGGTAGGTAAAGGACAGAAAAAGGTTGTTTTGACAACATCCTATGATATTAATGATTTATTAAAAAAAACGAGCTCTTTGTTTTGTTCTCTTGTAAGTAAAAATAAGGAAATTATAATCACATTATATTTTGGGTTTGTTTTGTTAGAAAATATTTTTGAATCTTTTTTATTTCTTTTATTTACATTTGGTATTTTTCAAAACGGAAGTCAATAGAAAATGTTTTCCGTGATTAATGAAAAATAAACTTATTAGAGCAAAAAATATTTTTCATTTTTGAGATGTGCAGAAAAAATTCAAACAAAAGTTTTATTAATGTCACTGCACTACTATCACTACCTCTGTAGCCTTAGCACAACCAAAACCTCAGCTCTTCCGCCAACCCAAGAATGCTACCTCTACTACCCCACCCCTACCCTCACCACTGTCACTACCACCACCACCACCGCCATCCAACCAAAACTAATAAAATCCTAATATATTAATTTCAATGTCACAATCAAACATAAGAAAATATTTTTTTATAGAAAACATTTCTTGAAAAAAAATTCTATTAAACATTTTTTTTGGTTGAAATGAAAGGAGATTTCGTTTCTTGCTTAGAGATTAAAAGAATAAAAGTGTGTACATATAATTTCCATTGATAATATTAGACAAATCTAAAAAGTCATCCCCAATTGTCGTGCTTTACACATATCCTGTGAAAATTCACACCTTTTGTATTTGTTATTGATTGTAAAGCAAGAGAATAAAAGAAAGCATGGGAGCAATAAAGGCGACAGCTTGATAGCATGCATGTAGATAAGTAGCAAGTACAACAAACAAAAGGCATTTTCCAAAGGCATGACATGATAAACAATTATTTTGTTAGCAAAATTAAAATCGTGCTCTAAAATGAGGATATGGTTTAATTTGTCAAAAATGATTTTAGGGCATGGTTGTTTTTTTTTTCAAAAATGTCTAAGACCCCCTTTTTTTTCCATCCCCTTTGACCCCCTCTCTTTCTCATTGGTTGGATTTTCTTTTTCTTTTTTTTTTGTTTCCCTTGTCTCCCAATCACCACCTGCCACATACGGGTGGGCACTACAAGAAAATACAGAATTGGCGACTAAAATAAGTATTTTCATCGCTGAAAGTAGTACAAATGGCGACTAAAATCAGTTTAGTTGCCAAACTTGAGCACTTTTGCCGACTAAAGCACTTTAGTCGCCGAATATAGGACTTTTAGCGACTAAAAGTCAGTTTAGTCGCCGAATATAGGAGTTTTAGCGATTGAAAAAAATTTAGTAGGTAAAAGGCACGGTTTTTGGCGACTAAAAGCATTTAGTAGCCAAAACTATAGGTTTTGGCGACTAAAAAATACTTTAGTCGCCGAATATAGGTGTTTTACCGACAAACAAATTTTTTGTAGCCAAAAGTAAAGGTTTTTGGCTACTAAAAAAAATTTAGTAGCTAAAAGTGGACAAATGGCGACTAAAACTGAGTTTAGTCGGCAAAAGTGGAGCTTTTGGCGACTAAAAATCAGTTTAGTCGCCGAAAGTTGTTTTTTTTGGGCGGAAATTCTGCATTTAGCGACAAAATTGCATTTAGTAGCCAAAAAGCATAGAATTGGCGACTAAAATTCATATTTAGTCGCCAAAAGTGCTCCCCTATTTTTTTTAGTAAATACTTTATTTTTTTTGTAAAATATATTAAATAAAAATAATTATTTGTATATATATTGTTTTCTATTAATATCGGTCAATATATTATATAAATAATATATGTTGCATTTATATTCATGTGATGTTCTTGTGGCGTAGTGGGGAGAGTGTTGGTAAAGGTTTACAGAGGCTGGGACGTTAGTGGTTCGAAACCTGGGAGTAGCAAAGGTTGAATTTTTTTTTTCGGAAAAATGCTTTCAACGACTAAACTGTTTCGTCGCCAAATATGTTGTTTTGGGCGACTAATGAGTTTAGTTTTTTTTTTTTTTTTTTTTTTTTTTTTTTTTTTTATGTGAGGAGCATATTTTTACAACCTACTCAAAAAGTGACAGGAATTATTAGCTGTGATCATACATGAATTAGTCAGGTATATATCTCATACATATATTTTGGCATAGGCTTTATGGTGGCCAGCTATGAATGAAAGGATAAGTGGCATCTCAATGGCTAATGGATATATATGTGTGACATGCATGTCAATGGATAATGAGTAATGTTTTCACACTAAAGGTACCCACCTAAAAGGAAGATTGGTGAATTGTTGTATAAACACACTTATTTTTTACATTTAAACGCTCCACATCAAGGGTGTACTTTAGACGGATTGAGAAGTTGTCTAAGATTAGTCTAAGTTGTGTTGACAATTGACCAAGATCCACTTAAATATAATTTGCAACTCAAGATTATTTGTCCAAACTCGATCTAAGTTAAGTCTGAATTACACATAAATGATTAATTTGTTAAACTTAAACTCTATTAGCATTTTTTTTTTTTTGGTTGATAAAATCATTAATAACATTAGAATAAATAATTTATATAATTTGAGAGAGATGGAAAAAAGAAAAATAAGAATTGAAGAACTAATATGGTGGTCTTTGTAATTTATGAATGAAAAAAGAAAAACATAAGACTTTGTGTTGTTGATAAAAATTTAAAAATAAATAAAAGGTAATATTTTGTATTGTGTTACTTGTATATAATATATATATAGTAACTATGTTCTTGCAAACTTGAACTCTATTAGCATTTTTTTTTTGGTTGATAAAATCATTAATAACATTAAAATAAATAATTTATATAATTTGAGAGAGATGGAAAAAAGAAAGATAAGAATTGAAGAACTAATATGGTGGTCTTTGTAATTTATGAATGAAAAAAGAAAAACATAAGACTTTGTGTTGTTGATAAAAATTTAAAAATAAATAAAAGGTAATATTTTGTATTGTGTCACTTGTATATAATATATATATATATAGTAACTATGATCTTGTGATCTAAATTATTTTAATATCCCATGATTAATAATTTATATGTATATATAATATTTTTTATATATTTATATATATATAATTTCAACTTCGAGTTACTTAAGTTATTTAGTGTATCTATTGAAGTCCAACCCAAAATTAATTCAAGCTTTTGAATTTTTTCCCAAATCTTAAAAATTTTGGGTTGGGCTCGGGTTGAGCTTGCCCAACTTACACCCCTACACCATAGAGAGTGCAGATTTCAAATTCATATGTATAGGACTCACTTATTCATTATAAGTGTGTGTTTGGATTAGTTTCACTAGCAAGAACAGTAATGCTATGCATACATAATTTTTTTCTAAATTTTTTATCACTAAATACAAAGATAATGAAGTTCACATTAAAAAATACAAACAGACCATTATATTTGTGTTTAATGATAAAAAAAATTAATGTAAGAAATTCATTCACGACTTTCCTACTTAGTGATGAATTATCGTACAAATTATTTGAAATGTTATAATCCAAAATAGAATGGTAAAATATTATACTTCCAACATCACTGCATTGATTGTGCTCATTATATTATGGACAACATGCTTGTAGTGCTTAATACTTATTATTCATATACTAATTTTCCCATGTACATAGATTTATAAGAACAAACAAGAACACAAGACATTAGATCCCATGTTTTACTAATGGTTAATCATATGATGAAGGTAAAACAAACTTGAATGATGAACTCAATTGTACAAATTGGCCCAAAAAATGAGGGAAAATTAGTGAAATATCCCTCTTTAACTTTGTGTAGTATGAGAGGTCCAAGATATTTTTTTATTAGTTAAAATTCCTCATTATTTTCAGAGAAAATTCAACTCGAAGAAATTTTGTCCGATTCAAAGAAATTTCGGTCCCGACTCAAAGAAACTTCGAAATTTCTCTTGTATGATCACAGAGAAATTATTTCTCTGTGAAATTAGAGAAATTTCTCTAAATTGGACAAAATTTTTCTAAGTCGAATTTTTTATATAAAAATGTTGAGAGATTTTAACTACTATGAAAATATTGTATGTCATTTATCTTATAAAATCTTAATATTAGGAACCTCAAAAAAAATTTCCCAAAAAAAAATACTTCCTCCGTCCTAAAGTATTGGTCCCTTTTGGGGAATCTAAGGCTTTGTTTGGAAGTGTTCTGGAATTATATTTCCAAACCACGTTTTGCACTTCACGTTTGGATGCATAACTCAAATCATAATTCTAGCACACAATTCAAAATACAACTCTGTTTATTGTTTGGCAACGATTTCCCCCCATTTTTCTGCAGCACACAATTTCAACGATCCAAAATATGGATCAGCAATAATCCTAACACTGAATACCTTCACGGGAAAGCACGTTGAAATTCTGAAAAGCATTCTCTGAAAAGCATTCTCTGAACTTTGAAATGGTATACACATGTGAATTATAAAGGTTAATAAGTGACTAACTAAGGTTAATATATGCAATGTGATGAGCTAAACTGGTATGAAGTGAGATATGGACACTGCGAGGAAGGGAAAAAAAAAATACAGAAATCGGTTGACCAGCCAGTCAACCCACCGGCCAACCCACCGGTCGGCCCCCTGCTGCTGTATTCAGCTGCTGCCCTCTCTCGCCGCCTTGCTGGTTGTGTTGTTGCCTTGCTTAGTCAGACGTCCAGTATATATAAGTGTTTTGAAGGCAGAATTTTTTTTTATTAGTACAATTATTATATTTCAAAAATATTAACTTTCCAAAACTACAATTTGATTTAAAATTAAAATAGTACAATTTTTTTGGAACATCAATTGTCATAATGATACTTTTTGTGTATATTAATATTAATGAATTTAAAAGAATGGTAAAATAGGAAAATCAAGTTATTTTTGTCCTTAATTTTTTAAAAGTGACTAATATTTTGGGACAATAAAAAATGAAATAAAGGACTAATATTTTAAAACAGATAGAGTAATAATAATAATTAGAGTAAATTATAAATACAAGCCTTGAGGTTTTGAAATTTTATTTCCTCTTTAAAATTTCTAATCGCTTAACAAATAACTAATATCATTAATTAACCATTAAGTCAATTAACAGTTTTAATGGTATCAGTAATATATTTCAATTAATACTTATGATAATTACGATGTTGTATTGGAGGGAAGTTAAGAAATTTTATTTTTTCTGTTAATTCTGTTAAATGACAAAACTCTGATAAAAAAATATTTGTAATTTTCAAAATTATAAAGGGTAATCTGTATTTTAAATAAATCTCAATAAATGTATTTATAATTTATCCTAATAATAATAATAACAAAAGGGAAAAATGCACTAACACTCCCTTGGATTTTTTTTTATAACCGTAGACACTCTCTCTAATCACATTTATGAAATTACAATGAACAATGTTAAGAATACCAAAAAAATTGCCAAAAAATCTACCAAATACGATATGGAACCCACACTCATATGAGTATTGATAAATTTTTTGATAAAACATTTGGAGTCTAACATTATTGAATTACAATATCCATTATTTTAGTTGATAATATACAAAAAATATTAAATGTATATTTAGTTTTGGTTGTGAATCTTAAAAAAAAAAAAAAAAAACATATGGGGAAATTAGGGGGAACCCATCCCCAACCCATCCCCTGTGGATATTTAAAGAATATCACTTACCCTACCCAATTAATAAGAAAAAGAAGAGAAAATTCATGTATTTGGGTTGGGTCTCCATGGATATCCACAAAATAAGTTATCCATTGCCATCTCTAAAACCAACCATTATACAATTATCAACCTTACTATTGCATCAAAACCACTTCTTAAAAAATAAAAAGAGAAAGAAAGAAAGAATCATCTCAACTCTGTCTATGCACACTTGACCACACCAAATGAGACCAATGTTTCTATTACCCTCTCTTTCCATGGGTCTCTTTCTCACTCACTCTCTCTCCAATTTGTTCCGTCAATTATTATTTGACTTGTATGTTTAATGTCACAACATTTTTCAATGTGGTGGTTGCATGGGTACTTTTTAGTAATAAAAAAACATTATATAAAAAAAAAGTGATAACATATGGGTTGTATTTAAAAAATTAGAACTTGATAAGGACAGAATGGTCATTGTAGCTTATACATGAGGGATAGAAGAGATGTTATACATAAAGAATAAAACCCAAAACACTATTGAATGGAAATACTAAAGTGCATGAAATGAGTGGATCTCACCATCAACAGAGGCAAAATCCGTTTGGTGGGGGGAGAGAGAGGAAGAGAGGGAGACAGTTGTGAAGGAGTTGGGTCTTGAAAGGAATCCCCTTCCATTTGGGTGATTTGGCCATGTGCTTGTGGGACCCACTACTCTGGGGTTTTATTTTAGCCACTCATCCATGGGAGTCCAAACTCAGCTGGCAAAACCTATTTACAAGTTGGGATGTAAAGAAGGCAACAACTTCATTTTTTTTTATTCACTAAATTACACTAACATTTTGGAGTGTCTGCGAAAATGATTAAAAGTTAATTTTTAAAATTAATTTTTTTTTTTTTAAAAAAAAATTATAAAAAATATGAGAGATGATACCATTCAAAATGAGTTAAAAGTTGACTTTTGACTTTTAACTGTATTGTCAAATTGACTCATATGAGGACTTATTCAGACTTTGAGAGCTATTTTGTTTGAAAATTCACTATTCATATGTGTGTATATATACATAGTATTCGTGTTATGTACAGTTTTAAATAATAATTGAAAATTAATTTTAAAATTAAATAATAATTTATTAATGCTTCAAACATTGGTGTGAGCACTTCATGTTCAAATTCTCCTTCATAGTTGTAATGTCTCTCCTTCTTAACTAATTCACCAAATATGAAGAAATTATGTGATTATATCAAACAAATTTGATTTTTTTGTGACAAATTTACACATAAAAGTCTAAAATATGAATAAAATTATTTATCAAAATAAGTCACTTCAAGTAGCCTGATTGAACAATAAGATTCTCTCTCTAACCGAGAACTTCCCTCTCTACTCCTTTTCTTAGGGTTTCTTTGCGGCGGTGCTTGGGAGGGAGAGGGGGTTTCAGCCTCCAGTCACCTCTCTCCTCTCTGTCTCCCTATTTTCTCTTTCAGCTTCTGCCAAATAAGTTTTGGGAGCTTTTCTTCTTAATCTCTTCCTCTTTGTGAGGTGTTTTTCTTCCCCCCATGGCAGAAGTGTGCTAGGTTCTCCTCCTCCATCCTGCTGGTATGGATCTGCTCCAGATCTGGTTTAAGGTTGAGTTTTTTAGTCTTCTTTTTTATTTTTATTTGTATTTTTGTTTGATTTGATTTTGGAATCAGTGCTTAATGTAGTTTACCTACTTTGTGGTTGTATCCTATGATCTATCATCGGCATGCTCTATGGGTGATTGTGTTGACCTTTGCTTGTAGTACGAACACAAGCACAAGCACAAGCACAAGCACAAGCACAAATTGTGTTGCTGGGTGTCTTTATAGCTTTACTCTTGTGTGTTGTTTGTTTTCATCTTTCCTTCGTTTGGTGTATGTTTATCTCTTAGATGACCTCTTTATATGTGCCGTTTAGCTACATTAATGGAAATTTCTATTTTGATAAAAAAAATATATAAAAAAATAGCCTGATTGAACAATTCAATGTAGTACCTCAATATTAATTAGTCACACCTCGTGAGTACAAAAAATAAATAAAATAAAATAAAATAAAAATAGTCACCAAAACTAATGAAAAAATAACCATTGTACAATAAAGATTTGTACTACCTTACCTTGGTTTGACATGTTAAATTAGAAGGGATAACCATCCAAATATCTCAAAAGCAACCCAAAAAATATATATAAATAAATAAAGAGAGAAAGAAAGAACTCTACAATTAAACCATCTGGATGATTCTGATTGAGCCAAATGACTCTTTGCATATTTTATTTATGTATTGATTATTTTTTAAATCAATACTTGATGCAGTTGGGAAATGAGACAGATTTAGAGGTGATTATTTGATAGTCTTGGAATATTATTATATACCATTTATTATTTGGCACTTGTCAAATTATTTCTCAAAAGCTCAACAAAAAGTACTAAATTTTACTGTTTTAATCAATAAATATCAAGTAAAAATATCACGCGTTATTACCTCATAAGTCAAAAACAAAAAAAATTAATTTCTCCTAATCCACCACCACCATTGCTTATTCTATTGTCATAATCATTGTAAATTTTCCATCAATCTTTTCATTCATACCACCAAATCAAAGTGGGTATAATCTAGCCTAGAGATTTAGGGATCACCAAGTCATCCATCTATATTTATTTTTCCAAGTTCATGTAAATCTATTGAGTAGATATGTACTCTTTTCCTGTAGTAATGATATAATTAAAATTGCAGATAATATCCACACAATTATGGAAGGTAGTGAAATTAAAAATTCTCAATCATTAGTCAAAATTAAAAATATTTTAATCATATCATGTTTCAAACGGCCAATTCTTTATTTTTCTGGTAAAAAAACGAACATTTTCTTCCTTTTTTTTTCCTTCCAAGCCTTCCATTTCTCGATAAAGGTTGAAATTTCCCAACTGCGAAAGTTTGAATCCCAGATTCCGCTAATACAAATTCAATCCCAACACCTCTAAACTTTATCAATCTAATTAAGGCTTAGTTGAAGTGAAAACAGAAAATTCAACAATTTTCCTAAATAATTTCTCAATCATAATAAGCACTTTCACAATCCCATCTATAAAACATAATGGCCAAAACCAATGTCCCAAAGGAGACTTTCAATTATCCTGTAAAACTTGTACTTATCTAAATACGTTGTAGCTTGAATGAGCTTGATCCCAATGATTCTCTGAACACAAGGCTTGGGTTTTTGTGTAGGCTGATCCAACCATGACCTATTTCTCTATTCTAGTTGATTCAACTTTTGCAAGCAATATCTAAAAATACTTTCTTCGGTTTAGAATAATAAACTTTTCTCAGTTTATTTAAAATATTTTTTACAACATAAACCGTAAGCAAAACTTATAGCAAACAAACAATTTCACACAATTCTAAAACTAATATAAAATAAAATAAATTAGCCCATTTAAGTTGCGGAATGTCTAGGCAAGTATACTGGGAAAGTTCATAAAGACTCATTTAACTGGTTGGCACAGAACCATCAACCTCTCCAAACAACATGAGCATACAAAACTGAAATGGAATGGAATGTCATCAAATAGCAAATTAGTGAAAGCCCCCGTTTGATAGAGCTGTGGGAAAGTGATTATAACTTATAACTTAACAGCTTATAGCTTATAACTGTGAACATAAGCTGATTTTTGACTTATAAATTAAGCTTCTCCTCTCCTATTTAAACAATAAGTTGATTTTTGACTTACAAAAAGCTATAAGCTGTATTGTTAAACTGAACCAAACACATTAAAATAACTTAAATTAAGCTAAAAGCTGAAATAAGTTAGAAATAAGTCCTACCAAACAGGGAGTCCTAGAACCGAGAGAGAGAAAGAAAATAAGAAGATATGCATCTAAGGTTGTATGTATATGCGAGCATGTGCAAGCAAGAGAGTCAAATGAAGCTGATAGACACTGAAAATCGCAAGCAGAAATAATCATTTCTACTTTCTTTTCTTTTTTTCAACTTGTTTGTTACATTACCCAATTCAAAATTCATATCATAGTTTGCTTAGAACTATAAACACAATAGCAACCGCGATATAGAAATAAGAAGACGAAACTATATGATGTATTCATTTTTTATTGGCCCCGTTTGGTAGAGCTGTGGGAAAGTGATTATAGCTTATACCTTAACAGCTTATAGCTTATAACTGTGAGCATAAACTGATTTTTTTACTTATAAATTAAGCTTCTCCTCCCCCACTCAAAGAATAAGTTGATTTTTGACTTACAAAAAGCTATAAGCTGTATTGTTAAGCTGAACCAAACACATTAAAATAGCTTAAATTAAGCTAAAAGCTGAAATAAACTGGAAATAAGTCTTACCAAACAAGGAGTCCTAGAACCGAGAGAGAGAAAGAAAATAAGAAGATATGCATCTAAGGTTGTATGTATATGCGAGCATGTGCAAGCAAGAGAGTCAAATGAAGCTGATAGACATTGAAAATCGCAAGCAAAAATAATCATTTCTACTTTCTTTTTTTTTTTCAACTTGTTTGTTACATTACCCAATTCAAAATTCATATCATAGTTTGCTTAGAACTATAAACACAATAGCAACCGCGATATAGAAATAAGAAGACGAAACTATATGATGTATTCATTTTTTCTCTTGTTTTCTCTTTTGGTTTTTCCTTCTTTAAAAACCAAAAAATGAAAATTTCAAATAAACCAACACCTGTATAAACAAATCGAAATACCTAAGTTGGACATCCACCTCTCAGGGATCACCAAGGGAGAATCGTAGGCATCTGCAGTTATTGCCACTTCCATTGGTGGAACAACCACTCTTTCTCTACCTAACTAATTCACAGTGAAAAAAAAAAAAAGAAAGAAAGAAAGAAAGAAAGAAAAAAAAAAAAACACCAAAATCACTTCATCACTTCTCCGTAACAGCACATTCTCATTTTCCACTCCCTATTTTTCTCTTCCCATCAACAGGAACTGTATGCCTTCCAGTCTTGGGCAATGGTGAAGTGTAACCATTGGAGAGCCTCCGTGTTGATGGTGCTGGAATTAAACTCCTAACAGACAAAAAATAAATCATATTGAAAACATCATTAGAACATGTACGGGTGGCAAATTTAATAGCAGTATAACTACAAGCTTGAAAAAATAACCTAAGAAAGCATCGTTCATGTCTAGTGTTACTAGAAAAAGCTAGTACCCTAACAAATTACATTTTGGAACGCGCATATTCCGAAACATAGTACACTTCCGTTCTGAAATGGTAAATATAATGATCTAAATGATCCCAAAAGTTTTTTTTTTCAATATATTTCCTTAAGGTTTCGTTCGGAGTGAAAAAATATAAATATAATGTGAGTGAATTTTTGACGAGAAAAGAAGTCAAAAATGGGTCATAATACTCATAGAAATGAGTTGCTACCATATAATATAATCTATACAGGTTTACTCCTATAGTATCACATTTTCGAACATGCCACTTTCCCTTTAACATATCGAAAGGATACACGTTCTAGGTAACATAGTTCATGTCACTACTTCCATTCACCCAACTGGATGAGAAATTATAATTGTTCCCTCTTTACAGATTTATAAAAAATAAAAAATAAATAAATAAAAAACCAAGGAAAATACTTTATAAAATTTGCTATGTAATCAGATCACTCACTGGAAGGAAGAGAAAAAAGGTTTTGTTGAGCAGCAATACGCAGGAACTGGAAGAGCAAAACAGTTCACAACTTGGATACATAAAAGGAACAAAACATTAATGCTTCAAAATACCTGATTTCTGGGCTCTTCACTTGCAATTGTCTTGGACTGGGTCTCTTAAGTTTTGATACAAGCGCACCATTTGGGATGTTGGTTACTGTGGGAAGATTATTGAGTTGCCAAAGCAAGTCTGTCTCGGAAGAATCACTTGTTGTGGCATCCAGGTCATCAGACTCATCGGTGGTGGTGGTGGCTGTCTCATACCTATTCCCATTATCTTGGCTGTCCTTTCTGTTAATTAAAGGTTGTTCAGGGTATATCTTCAATGGGTCAAGAGCAGGTCTCCGATTCAACATCTGAGGTAGCTGTTTGTTGTCTTCTTCCCAATGTGCTGGCGGGTTTTCATCACTACCTCCTAGATCACCAGCTTGCTTATTTACCATGACCTTATCAACCCAATCACCGCAATTACCTGCTACTTTCTCGTCTTCCTTCAATACCGCACAACTAACAGGTGGCCAGGCATGTGAATGCAATAAGAAGTCTTGATGATCTAAGCTTGCACTTTTGAGCTTTGATGTAGTGTTGTTCTTAACCTGCAGGCCAGAACATCAGATGTGAACAGCATTTAGATTCAATAATTTTGTTGTCACCATTTGCACTTAGGTTTGTCAATCAGGTCAGAACCTAAGAAGCACGAACACGCCAACATGAAAATTTTTAAAACATGTAGGATACGAATTGGGGATGCGCAAAATATATAATTTTATAATAATTTTTAAAGTATAAAGGAATAGACATAAATTTATATTGTTTTTTTTATCATTGGTTGCCAAGTTATTTTATTCGAACTCGTAATTTATTTTGTGTCTTAATTGTTAGGAAGTGTCTAACAAATGTCGTGTCATGTCAGTGTCCGACATGGTATCCGTGCTTCTTAGGTCGAGATGACGCAGGTAGAGGACCCAAGCCCACCCCGAATTAATTTTATTAACTATCAACTTGAGTTCCAACCAACAAGACTACACATCATTTTTGTATACAACATTTATCTTATAGAACAATGTGCAGACTGAGCTTTGTCTTAGCCTGAGCTCAACCTAAAATTGAAGTCAGGCTTAAATTTATGACAACCCAAGCTGACATCAACCTCAGCCTGAAAAGCTTGGGTCAGTCGGGCAAGCTCCTAGCTTACCCAGCCCTGTTGACAAAACTAGTTGCACTTTCAGACCACAGAGAAATAAAGTAAATCCACTTTTTTATTAAGAAAATAAAGAAAAGCTTTCTCAGCCATAAAAAAAATGGCTTTGACACATTCAGGCTTACCACAAAACAAAAGAACAAAGAGTTTAACTATACACACAC
Source organism: Camellia sinensis (assembly GCF_004153795.1). Lineage (NCBI taxonomy): Eukaryota > Viridiplantae > Streptophyta > Magnoliopsida > Ericales > Theaceae > Camellia > Camellia sinensis. The sequence goes on from NW_021024837.1 coordinate 1,326,763, forward strand.
AAAAACTAAATAATAAATAATAAACAAAAAGTGAAAGTAGAAACACAGTCACACACATACAAACATGAACACAGAGAGAGAATAGAAAGCAAATTACTACCTCTACATTACCAGCATCGTCCATTGTTTGCCTTCGACCGCTTGACACATCCCCTGGACTCTGCCAACAAGGATGTGCAGGGGAAGACGCAGCAGACGTCATACTCTGTCTGTCTGGGCTGCTGAATGTGGATTGCTGAAGATTTCCAGGTTCTCCTTCCTTCCTTGCCAAGGCTGCCTTAAGGCTAGCAATCTAAAAGTTCACAATAACCAGGAACATTATTTTTAACACAAAACAATCTATATATGCTATATAGAACTCAAAATAGGTGACAAGGGCACTTTGTAAAATTTTTAAAAGAACATTAATAGTAAGCTATGAAGCACCAATACTCCAAAACAAGTGCCGTAGATTCTCGAATTCAAAATCAAGTAAATGGGTCAGGTCTAAATCAAAATTGTTATATAAATGCTTGTTTTTTAACTAAACAAAATTTAAATTTTAAAAAATTATAGTTTCCATTTAACTCTTATCTAATTTTTAACTTATTACACCTCAGTTCTTAACAAGTTTTTTTTTTTTTTTTTTAATATTATAGGACGAATCAAAGTCTCTCTCAACACGTAAAATAGGCATAGGAACAACATATATAGGTGTTAATTATTGTTAATTTAGATTGTTTGTGGATGTAATATTAATCTACATAGAAAATAAAAGTGCTAAAAAATATTTTTTATTGTTGTGTCCCTGTTTTTTAAAATCAATTTGTCCCGTGTGTCTGAATCCGTGTCCGCACTTCTTACATCTTCCCATACAAGGAAGATAGACATTAGATAGATGATGCTTCTAAAATCGTGATTTCCAAGTAAAAATGATATAAATAGTAAGAACCTGTTCCTTCAGCTCTTTGACATCTGCACCATCTTTATTAACTCGAGCAGCACCAAGCTCAACAGTTGAAACCCGCTCAGCAAATTTAAGTGTACTAAGTGTTTCTCCTACAGCATCGGGTTCCGGACTGATGTGAATAAACATTAGAGTTTTGGCTTGCCCTCCTGATAAATATAAAGTCCCAAAAACATACTTAGAATGGAGGGGAAAAAAAATAGGAATGTGATTTTTTTTACAGCTAGAAGATGTCTAAACTAACCCAGTGAATCCTGGAGCAATTGTGTTAGTTTACTGTTCCTATAGGGAACATGTGAATTCTTTTGAGAAAGGGAAGATATCACATCTCCTAAGGCAGAAAGAGATTTGTTGATGTGTTGTGCTTCCTTTAATCGATCTCCAACCACCTCAGATTTATCAACTCTTTCACTCCCAGCCAGATCTACCAGATGCATACAACCACGAATAATTGTCCCAGATGCTAGCTCTCTTCCTTGAACATGAACAGTGAGGCAACTGCCAATGTATAGAAGAATTATTTTACATAAAAGGCAGAACAATATTCAATTTTTTTTTTTTCTAAAAAACAAAATTGCATCACAGTGAAACCAGCTTTAAATAGAATTGTGAATTATATTGTACATTATATTACTTTTCAATTCCATCAAAAACTGTGCATTGTGAAGATTAGATCAAACCGTAACAAATAAAGAAAATGCAAAATTTGGCAAAAATAAAAGAAAGGCATTAAAAGTTGCACCTATGAGAACGACTACTACGATCATTCATAGCTGTAGAACTCACTGCACGATTTTTCTGCCCAAGGTTCATTAAATTAATAACATCAGATGTTGAAGAAACTGGTACAACGTTTGCATCTGGCACATTTAATCCCTTCTGAGAACTGTTACGAATTTCTAATGTGCTTAAGAGTTAAGTACACAAAAATAACATAGAAGATTAAAGAAAACACGATGATATGAATAAGTCAACAACTGTGCAAAGGATATCTTTTGTTAAAACCATCTGCGGCAAGGAGATCCCTGACTTGCTCATTGTAAATCTCAATCATCTGAACAGAAACTTCATAGGAAAAGCTGTCTTTTCTCTGTTCTGAGATGAAAAATAAATCACCCAATGCCCTGTAGTTCACACCTACACTTTCCGGGGTAAGCTCTTTGGGTCCAGTCTGTAAATAAAAAATTGAAAATGAGTCAATGAGAATCATAAATGGCCAAAATTCTATTAATAAGCTAAGAAGCACGAACACAAACATGTGATATGACACAGACATGTTGGCATAAAAATTTTAAAAAAATATATGACACCACACATGGGTACGCATGCAAAATTTATAATTTTATATATTAGCTATATGTCATGTACGAGAATAAATAATTATTATATATTATATATATGAATATTTAAGTCAAAACTAATAATTTTTAAAGTTTAAAGGAGGAGAATAGGTATAAATTTACATTTTTTTTTGTTTTATCATTGAATTCCAGGTTATTTTATTCAAATTTGTAGTGTGTTTCATGTAGGTTTAAGTGTTGGAAAGTGTCCGACAAGTGTCATCTCATATCCAATGCAACACTTTACCTTCTTAGAAGTGTTTGTACTTCTTAGTTAATAAGAAAATGCACATAATGTATGAAGTCATCATCATTGTGCCCACAAAACCTTGCATAAAATGTCTTACCATAGTATGAGTTTTCCCTGATCCTGTTTGGCCATATGCAAATATACAAACATTGTAACCATCAAGGACAGACCGAATCAGAGGTTGCGTGTCTGCAAATACCTCTTCTGCAGTGGGAAAAAAAAGAGAATTGTTGCTTTAGGAAGAAAAGCTGACAAATGGAGTATGCATCAGAATAAAAGAAACTCAATGGGGACTTCAGTGACCTTGTGTTACATATGGACCAAAAACTCTGTTGAAAGTGAATGATTTTCGTCCATCTTTTCCATATTTTGAAGGGGTGATAATTGTGATGCTTCCTTCATCCATGTGATCCACAGCATTCACACGGTTTGCTTGCCCAGGCAAGAAAGGTCGCACTCGACAGTACACCCTAATACTTCCTACTCAAACAAAACAAGCAAGTAAAGATACACTGTTATTAAAGAAAATCCTAGCAACGAAACAAATAAAGCTTTAAGCTACCGACAGTGTTACCTTTGAGGTCTTGCACTTGATTGTATAACTTGCGGTTTTCCTCAAGAACTCTCTGGTATCCTGACGCAGCACAAGCTAGACCATGCAAATGCATACCTATTAAAGGAAGTTGTGAATTAGATGGATATATCCCCTTCAATTCATGATCTCCACAACCATGGGACAATTTGATCTGAAAATGTACCTAAATTGTTGACCTCCTCTCGATACTTCATTTGCAAAAACTGCATATCTGCTTTTGCAGTATGAAGAGTATGTTTCAATTCCTACATGATATGGACACCAATTGACTAAGTACAACCACATAGAAACTTAAGAAACTATATGTGACCATTGCTGCCACAAATCACCTGTATATCTCTATGTTGTCGTTCAACAAGCATCTGCTGCTTCAGAACTGGGGCTTTTGAACTTTCATCATGAATATCCTCTTTGTTTAAGCTTTCCTCTTTTATAATCTTTGTGGTCTCTTTGTCTTCCATCTTAACCATTACATTGGCAGAGGAATGTCAGTTATTTGTGCTCAAGATCAAAAGACAATTTACACAGGCATGCAAGACAAAGATCCAAAGCATGCAGACTAATTCGTTTGCTTTCAAACTTTCTAGGATACAATGAAACACCATACCTCGATTTCCCCAGAAGAAGATTTTGGGAGAGACTTGTTAGGGCTAGAGACATCCACATCTCCCGGAGTAGTTTTCATCTATCAAATCACCAAAAAGATGAATCCGAATGAGAAGCCAAATAAAAAATTAACAACCTACATTGTGAAGGTAAACAAAACAAGTGTTGTGCAGATGAAAAGGAGTGTACTATAATCATACTCAAGGGGCGGAAAAGAGCTTCACATGACAATTTTTTGGATATTAGAATGATGATACCCTAGTGACAAATGCAGCTGCATACCTGTTCATTTTGGCTTGCTACACGATGCTCATACTCCTCCATAACTTTGCCTAGCATATTCTCCACAATCTGTTGCAAAGGGGAGAGAAACATGTTACTCTTAGAATAGACAATTGATTAAGTAATAGGAATACAAGAAGCCCTCCTTCACTACAAAAGTGAAAATTAGAAAAAGATACTACCTTAAAAGTGTTCAATATGTTACCTAGAACGTGGATCGTTCCAATACATGGAATGGGAACGGGGTACACCACACGCTCTAAAATGTGATACGATAGGAGTAGACTTATATATATTGCATTTTAGAATTTAAGTTACTTCTAGAGTAATTTTCTTTTAACTATTAGGTATCCAATAATATTTTTTTTTAAATTCCTTCATGTAGCAGATCATTTCTATGAAAATTATGACCCATTTTTTATGTTTTTGTCTTGTCAAAACTTAATTCACCTTAGATTTTAGTTCATATATTTGATTTTTTATTTTTTTCTCTTAAGGTAACAGTTAAGGAAATACATTGGAAAAAAAACTTTTGGGATCACTTTGGATCACTAAATTTACTGTTTTGGAACGAAAGTATACCATGCTGGAACGTATGTACCAATACGTAATTTGCTAGGATATTAGCGTTTTCTGGTAGCATAGGTTCAATATATACGTTCTTAGAATTCATAGTATGATCTTAGTATCTGGGAAGAATGCCATTGAACAGATGATTGTTTTACTCAAAACTGTTCAAACTAGTGGCCTAAAATATCCCCACTTTTGGAGTTGATTGATGTCGCATAATGCTCCCCTTGTTTGCTGAGTGTAACTCATTATCCTTTCTTCTCATCACTGTAATGCTTCCCTGATAAGGGCTAAATAAGATATCCTAATTAAAATAACAAGCATAAGCATATGCTTGAGTAAACTAGTGGCCTAAGATATACCCAATATCAGGAGCCAATCAATGTTAACTATGCTCTTCATCTTTACTATGTGTAGAATCATTAGCCCTCTCCTCATCCCCCAGAGCTCTTAGCAGTCTCTTCCACAACTCTCACCTGACTAGGACGACTTGATAAGATATTTTAATTGATTTCACAAGCAAAGGACACTTACAGTTGGAATTTCTTCTGGCTTCTTATCCCAAAGAAGTTCGCGGACAAGCAAATGCAAGGAATGAGTGTTACCCTGAAATTCAAAATGCCAAAAAGCTTCAAACAGTCACTTTTCCAAATCAATAATGTCAAACAATACTTCGAATATTTTTAAAAATAAGCTCACTGACCATTTCACTGAGGTCAATCCCAAGATCACTGCATGAGGATTGCTCGCTACACAAACTATCAAGAGACTTCTCACTTGACAAGTGCCTTAAAGAACTCAGGATTGGTTCTGAGGTTTTCCGTACAAAGTGCTTCCCAGAGGATTTCAGGTTTCCACCAAATTTCCACGTTCCATTTCCACCCCCTTGTTTCCATTCATGGTAGGATTTCAGTGCTAGTACACAATTCACAATCCTTGAAGATTTTCCTCCCTAAATATTTAGAAAACGGGGAAAGTGTCAAAAGCAAAATAGGGAACTTTTGGAATGTGGTGTATTTGTCACAATGATTTTAATTCATTTCTCCATTTAACATTTACAACAAGAAATTGTCAGACTGAAACGGCATTCTTCAAAATTTCCTTTTAATTGTAGATACAAGATTCATCAACTCACCTGTTCCAGAAAAGAGGCTTCAAAGGTAGGAAGCCCCAATTCCTCCACAACTACAAGGAAGTTTCTTACATTTTCAAAGTATTGAAATGCATATAGAGCTGCTCCATCAGTAACATTAACAGAATCAGAAAAGGCTTCAACTACCTGAGCAAAATGGCAATTAGAAGCATTAATATAAAAGAAATAGCAGATAATAAAGAAGAAAGCATTGAAAAAAGGAAACCAAATCAAATCAAGAAGTGAAATAAACCCTACTTTTGGTACAGCACCGGGTTGAACCTTGTTGAGGACATTACAAAGGATTATTCCGCTTCGTAACCCAAGCCTGAATTCTTCTTCTGAAGGCTGAGCTGGCAAATCCTTACCCCCGACAACTCCAACCATCTTTCTTAGCCACCCAGCTGCTTCATATCTTCTCACGGCTGCAAAACAACATCCGAGGTTAAACACTTGAAAAAAGTAAAATCAAAATCAAGATCAAGAAAGTTCAACCATCAATCACTGCAAATTTCTCCTAGCTACAAAGCTATAAATAGTTTCAATGAAAATGTAAAGAATAAGTCTTCACAAATTAAACAGAAAAATAAAATAAAATAAAATATTTTGTGGGTTGTGAAGGAACTTCTTCAACATGACAACCAACAAATCCAGGACACATGTTAGATACCCCAAAAAAGTATCAACAACATGTAATTGATAAATTAAATGTATATACCCAGTAAGAAACACAACAACAGATTAAAATTCAATCATACTCAGAAAGCTAGGAGATAAATGCCACATAGTATAATCCATAACCACCCAAATTCAAATCAAATTCAGGTAGAAATCAACCAATTTGATCAAAAATCAACGAAAACAGTAAAATTTTCATAAGGAACAAGAAAGGGAACAAACGCACAAGCTTCCTCGGCCTTCCTCGATGCCAAATTGATGTCGCCGAGTCTCTTCCCATGCTGCTGAAGAACATCCTCAACAACGGACGCCAGAGAAAACGGTAGAATCCCCGCCGTCGTCGCCATCAGACCAAGAAATCTGACCGTTGCACAATTCGAAGTAATTCAGATTCAATAATATTTCACCATTAAAGCTCAAACCAAACCAAATCGAATTCCAAATCTTATGTTCACAAACTCTTCCAAAACCGAATCAAATCCTCAAGAAAATGAGAATGCAGATACATATATACACACAGAAGGCCAGGGTTTTGAATCCAAGATCTGTACAGAGAGAAACAGAGAAAAGTTGGAAGTTATAGGAAGAGAAGAGAGAGAGATAGAGATATAGAGAGAGAAAGCTTTCTCTCTCTAGATTTCTATATCTTTGTTTGTGTGAGCTTTCCCTCTCTGGACGCTTTCTGTTTTCTGTTGGACGCCGACGCTCGTTCCGAGCCTCTTGGTTCGGACAGCTGACGGTTTATATTTTGCGGGAATGAGACAAACTAGTGAGAAATATGCCTAATTTTATATATGCTCTTTTTTTTGTGTAAATTACATTTTACACCCTATTTGTTAGCTATTCATTCACTTGACACTGAAAATTTATTGATTGTTACTTTGACTTTTTATGTTTTATGTTTTTTTTTTTTTAATTTACTCATAAAATTAACTTCCGTCTAAAATTAGGCAAAAAATGTCATATTGACAGTGATATGACATAATAAAAATATTTTATTATATATAACTTACACCTCTAATACAAACTCAAATTTTAATATAATAATATTTTTTATGTTGTATAGCAGTTAGTGTAACATTTTTTGTCTAATTTTAAACCGAAGTTATCTTTAAGAATAAATTGGAAGAACAAACTTTAAGGGTCCATGTGAAAAAATAATCAAACATAAAAAGGGTAAAGTATAATTTATCATTTTTTATCCATTTGTTCCAAAATTGCCTTGGTTTTACATTTGGGTATTAGAGTTGGTTTTTAAAAAAATTGTTTGTTAATCTCTTTTTTTTATTTTTTTTTTTTTTTTTTTTTTTTTTTGATCGGCAAAAATCAGTTGTTAATTGTTAGATTAATACTTATAAGAGTTAGTCTTTTCACCCTTTCGAAAAGCACAAAGTCTTATTGAAAATAATTCTTGATAAAATTGTCGTTAAAAATAATTTTTTTGTGACAATTTTTACATATGTAGCTAAAAATTGACAATTAGTGATTTTTTTTGTCATAATTTTTATAATTTGCTGCTAAAATTTACAATTAGTGACTTTTTTTATAACAAATTTTTCCTATAGGACCTATTAGACAATAAGTCCACTTATTAGGACTTATACGTAAGTACCTCATAATTTAACTCTCTTAAAGAGAGTTGAACCCATAACTTGCCCATAGAGATTAAGCCCTTAAAAAAATTATAGTGGCCAACTAAGTTAGGCCTAATTGGTTATTGTAGCTTGGTTATTGTTTTAGTTAATCTATGGCTTCATTATTTATATTTTTTGGTTATAGGTAGAGGTGTGAATAAAAATCCTTCATGAGAAAGAGAGAAGAAAATAACAGAGACACCCCCCCTCCCCCCACAAAAAAAAAAAAAAAAAAAACCTTCTATCTTATTTCTTTTTTTGTTATTTTTCTTTTTCTTTCACATATGATCTAATATAATATTAAGTTTTCTCCCAACTTTTGAATTAAAATTGTTGATTTATGAGTTTTGATTAGTTAATTGTTGGTTTAAACTAATTTCTTTAATTTAAATGAAGAAGAGTTGACTTCAATTGAAGTCTCTAACTTATCCCTTGCTCATCTATATCTATATAAAACATATTTTCTTATAAAAAAAATGTTCTATTTGACATAGTTGAGAATTAAAAGATTGAACAAATTCAACTGTTATAAAAAATAAAAAAATAAAAAAGAAAGAAAAAAAAGGCCCTATAAGGGCATAGTGATGATTAAAACTGAATAAATGTAATGATTAGTGTTTTTCAGAATAGTGAAATACCTTAAGGTAAGAGCAATTTTACTGAATTTTTGTTTGGAAAAATTATGTAAATAGTCCCCGTAATTTATACGATGTGTCAATTTGGTCTCTGCAATTTTAATTTGCTCGATTTTGTCCCTTAATTTAACAGATTGTGTCATTTTAGTCTAATAAATAACGGTTGTTAAGTTAATTCAACAGAAAGTCAAACAATGTGTCAATTTTGGTCCCTGTATTTTTCACAATGTGTCAATTTAGTCCCTATCAAAATTGAGAAAATTAAAATTACAGGGACCAAATTGATACATCATGTAAAGTACTGGGACAAAATTGACACATTGTTTGACGTTCCGTTAAATTAACTTAACAACTATTATTTATTGGACTAAAATGACACAATCTGTTAAATTAAGGGGCAAAATTGAGCAAATTAAAACTACATGGACCAAATTGACACATCATATAAATTATAGAGACTATTTGCATAATTTACCATTTTTGTTTTGTGTATCTTATTTGACTTTCCATACTAGTTCTTAAAGAGTATTATACATATATATATATATATATATGGAGAGAGAGAGAGAGAGAGAGAGAGAGAGAGAGAGAGAGAATTTTCATAGAAGATAATGTATTTTTGTAGTATTTTATTAAATTAAAATGTTTATCATTTTAATTCATACTTTTAAAAGTATCACTGGCACCCCTTTCTGATAAATTTGTTATATTAAAATTTTTGTAAAGCATTTTGTGTTTGGAAAACATTTTTGAAGGTTACAATTAATTATGTGTCAACTACTTTTAATTTCTAATATTTTGTTATATAGTTAAATTAATAATCAAAGGCAAACCAAAGCTACAATATGTTAAGGTACACTACCCCCAAACCAAAAATAAATAAATAAATAGTTGGTAAGCTTTTATATTTTGTCTAAAAGTGCAATTAAACTTTTTCAGAAAAATTATACATCAGTGGTATCTTTTGAAAATAATTATAGATTTATGAAAAAAAATATGACTTTAATTATTAAAATTTGTAAAGTTTACCACTAATCTAATTTTTTTTTTCCAAACTTATACTTCATTTTTATTTCCCCAACTTATTTTTTCCTTTTGAACGTCTTGGCCTAAATTTTTTTGTTGTTCTACACAAATTCACAATTGAATTACTTGGCCAATTTTAAATGAGTGTGTACCGTATATAAGTTGTGTCCAAATGTAATGCAATTTTTTTGCACAAAGTGATATTGGTTACACTCTAAAGGGTTATTTGGTTATGATTTAAAGTGACATTTCTATCGTTGATTGTTGTTAGCATGTCCTATTATAAAAAACACACAAATAAGTTAAACTAAAAGAAGAAAGCTAACAAAATCAGTAAGAAATAAACCTTCATATTTTAAACTCATTTGGATCTAAAAAGAACAAAAAATTTAATTCATACAATCAACTGAAAAACTAATAGCAAAAAATGTGCTTATGAATGAGTGTTATAATACACAAAACTATAATATTGAAACATAGTTGAAAGGGATAAGGGCATAGGGGAAACACTAAGGATGGAGTAATGTGCGACCATATTTGGTTACATGTGATGCGGCACCTCATATGACAAGCACTAATCACATTACGTGATAGATTTCATAAAATATTAACATTAATACTTTTTAAATAAAATGTAATACATATGATTAATCTAATGTAAAATGTCATATAAATGGTACCATATCCAAGTGTGGTCTATCTTACGTTGTATATAGACCAAAAAACATAAATACATTAAGTTTAAAGCCACCAAAGCTTTTGTTCAGGACATGGGCCCATAAAAAATGACAAAAATATATATATGCTTAGGCAATTACTTTGTCTATGTTTTGTACCCTGTAGAATTCACAAGATGGTCAAAAAAAAAAAAATGTTGTCGTAAAGGATTAAGTCATTCCTTTTTTATTTTTATTTTAAAGAAGGTCAATTTCTTTTCCTAGACTAATGACTACCTTATTCAGTATTGTTAATTATTATGAAAGGATACCGTCGTCTCAGGACTACTAGTAGTTTTAATTGTTAAATATCGTACAAACATAACGTAATTGGTCTGTATTAATTATGCACTCAAGTATCATCATTTATATAGAGTTTCCTCAATATAAGAGTTTTTTAATTGAGAAACTTTTCTCAAAATAGAGCCTTAACACGGGGTTAGGTGATTTTTTTTTAGATATAATGAATTATATATATATATATAGTTTATTGTATAAATTCATATGAAAAATTAAATAAACCAATATTATATATCATTATCCTTCCCTTTTTGGGTACTATGTGACTTTAGTCTTCCTTTTGAACTGATGAAACTTGTTCTTCCTTATGGTGATATATTCTTTAAGCAAAGACACAGGACAGCATAATACGAGTACAAAGTCGTTTGGTTTTAACTATTTTAGTTAGTTTTTTGATTTTTTTGACTTTTTTAGCCTGTAACTTTTTTAGTCGTTTGGTATTTTTGTTTGACTTTTTCGACTTTTTGGCTTTAGAATGACAAAATTACCCTTAGTATAGAATGATGTTTTTTTGACTTTTTATTTGTATATGGGGTAGTTTGATACTTTTGTAACTTTTTTGTCTTTTTGTAATTTTGTAACTTTTTTTTTGTCTTTTGTGATTATATAACCCACAAAAAAAAAACCAAACCAAGGCTAAAAACGTCGGTTTATTATGACCATTGACTTGCTTGCTCTTGCTTTAAAAAATTATGCTAAAAAAATGTGATTATTTTTTACATCCCATTTAAAATTCCAAAATTTCAAATTAGACTTCCTAAGGAGAAAGGTATTGGGGGTGACTATCATCCCATGGACATGTGTTTGTTTTAACATTACTCTTGACCTTGTTTGGTATGATTTTCAAAAAAAAATATATATATATATATATTTTTTCATTTTTATTTTTATTTTTTAGATTTTTTAATACAAAATAAAAATAATAAGTAAAACTGCTTAAAACAAAATAAGACAAGTTTAAAAAGAAATAAACTACAACTGCAATAAAATAAATTTGTCTTACTGATTATTATGTAACACGTGTAAAATGAGCAAAATCAAATGCTTGACCACTAGGCTTAGCGCATCCTTTTCTCTCTCTCTCCCTTTTACGAGCACTTCGACTAATTATGTGATCTTGAAGTTAACGACCTAACAAATTTTCAATGATTTTAAGATTTAGAATGTTTAGTCTTTGTAGAATTTAACTGCGACTTCTCCTCTTTTTGGGAGTCAACGACCTGACAAGTAATAAGTCTTTTAGTTGCTTCTCCTCTTACTGAACCAAATCTCTTGGGTTCCTTTGCGTTGTTTGGGGAACAACTTTTTAGCAAATTTTTTAATTTTTTTTAGTATTTTTCTAAATGCATTAGCTTTTTTAGCAAATGTTTTTTTTTACCTAAATCCTTTTTTTTTTTCAAATAGTTCACCACCATAGAAGCTTTTACCAAGCACCCAATTAGGCCTAGACACTTGTTTAATGTTCTGGTGATATGTGGGCTTGTGGGCCCCTGTAAAAAATAATAATAGTTAAATTCCATGATGACAATTATAATTTCCCTCCATGTAATATATATGTAGCTTATAGAGATCAAACCCCTTGCTTAAGTTTAAAGCCTGAACGTGAAACATGATTATGGAACTAAATTAAGGATTCAATTTGTTCTCCTGAGATTCTTGAAATTGAGGCTAAGATCTATTTAATTTATATTTCTATTTTTTTTAATTATCTCATCAACTCAACTCCACATGATATGCAAACTCTAATACATAAAGAAAAAAAAAATTAAAAATCATATTAATTTGTATTTTTAAAATTGAATAAATTGATTAATATATAAACTAAACTGGTTACAAAATCGGATAAATAATATATATATATATATATGTGGGGATATATTTTCTGAATACCAACACGTGGCCAAGGTAACGCCGACGTGTCAGCTGAGATGCCACTTGTCCTGGTTGTTATGCCGAGGTCATCTTAGATGGGCTGAGGTTACTTCCGAATATATCGGAATCCGAGATAAGCGGATGGGGGGCAAGAGTCCTAGAATGAGAAAAGACTTCAGTTTGTATTAAGATAAGACTCTTAGAGAGTTTATCTTAATCTTACTGGGAGTCCAAGATTAGCAGTAATCCTGAGTCCATAGAAATTAGGCTTCTATTGGGACTAGGTTTATGTTGGCTATAAAAGAGAGGCACCCCCATGGGTCTAAGGTATGCTTTTGATACTCAAACTTGTGAGTTTAGCACTTGATTTATCTTTGAGAGATATATTGACTTGATCGTCGGAGTGCCCCCAGGTGGACGAACCACCACTGAAATCTTTTCTTTCTGTTGTAGGTCAGCCAGGTGCCATTTATTCTGTCGGTACTCTCCAGCTGGTTATTAAGCGGGCAGTGTGAAAAGAGAATAGATGGCCATCACTATACAAGATCAACGTATCGGAAACGACAAGTTTAGCAAAGATGAAGAATGTGTCGACATAAACGGAGTGAAGACCCTTCCAGAAGAGACGCAAAGACAGGGGGCATGAGTGCTCCCAAGGAAATGACATTCAAGTATAGAAGAGCTCAACCCAAGTGAGCAGATCCTGGATTCCAAATCCTGGATCCCAGATCCCAGAAGACAAGATCTCGGCCTAAATAAGTAGGTCCGATAAGACAAAAGCTCAGCTTAAGTGAGCAGATCCCGGATTCCAGATCTTGGATCCCGGATCCCAGAAGGCATGATCTCGGCTTAGATGAGTAGGTCCGAGAAGAGAAGAGCTCAACCTGAAAGAGAGCAGATCCAAGATTCCAGCAGACAAGACCTCGACACTCAAGCCCGAGAAGCGAAGAGCTCAGTGACCAGATCTCAGATCCCAGAAGATAAAAAGAAAACATACAAGGTCAGACTACAGTTAGCCAGGTTGAAGACCTTTTATAAGGTCCACAAAAGAGCATGTGAAAGCCATGCAGGGGGCAAAGAGAAGAGAGATTATTGTTTAACACTTGTTGAAATTTGTAGCAATTTACAAGTTGAAGTTAAACCGAGATTATTGTTTAACACTTGTTGAAATTTATAGCAATTTACATGTTGAAGTTAAACCGAGATTACGTTTAACACTTGTTGAAACTTGAGAAAAGTTTACAAGTTGAAGTTAAACCGAGATTACGTTTAACACTTGTTGAAACTTGAGAAAAGTTTACAAGTTGAAGTTAAACCGAGATTACGTTTAACACTTGTTGAAACTTGAGAAAAGTTTACAAGTTGAAGTTAAACCGAGATTACTTTAACAAGTTGAAGTTAAATTCTAAATAATTTTATTTAGTTAGCTGTAAAGTGTTGTTTAAAAAAATGCCTTCAAAATTTTTTTTGTTTATGGCATAATTTTTATTTTTATAATCATTTAATAATTGTGAATATTTTTTATTTAGTTAATTCAGGTATTGCTCAAAAATAATTTGTAAACATTTAAAATCAATTATTCTTAAAAT
>NW_021024837.1:1342397-1453630 GCF_004153795.1 Camellia sinensis
AGACATGCAAATTATTCTAAGTATAGAATCATACAAGAGCAGAAAAAAGAAGACATTCATTCAAAGAAGAAATTAGAGAAATGCATTTAAAGAAGAAAGAAGGCACTTCGGCATGAGACTCTTAGAGAGTTTATCCTAATCTTACTGGGAGTCCAAGATTAGCAGTAATCCTGAGTCCATAGAAGTTAGGCTTCTATTGGGATTAGGTTTATGTTGGCTATAAAAGAGAGGCACCCCCATGGGTCTAAGGTATGCTTTTGATACTCAAGCTTGTGAGTTTAGCACTTGATTTATCTTTGAGAGATATACTGACTTGATCGTCGGAGTGTCCCTGGGTGGACGAACCACCGCTGAAATCTTTTCTTTCTGTTGTAGGTCAGCCAGGTGCCATTTATTCTGTCGGTACTCTCCAGCTGGTTATTAAGCGGGCAGTGTGGTTAGAAAATCACTCACACAATTTGGCGCCATCTGTGAAAAAGAAAAGAGAATAGATGGCCATCACTATACAAGATCAACGTATCGGAAACGACAAGTTTAGCAAAGATGGAGAACGTGTCGACATAAACGGAGTGAAAACCCTTCCAAAAGAGACGCAAAGACAGGGGGCATGAGTGCTCCCAAGGAAATGACATTCAAGTATAGAAGAGCTCAACCCAAGTGAGCAGATCTCGGATTCCAAATCCTGGATCCCAGATCCCAGAAGACAAGATCTCGGCCTAAATAAGTAGGTCCGAGAAGACAAGAGCTCAGCCTAAGTGAGCAGATCCCGGATTCCAGATCTTGGATCCCGGATCCCAGAAGGCATGATCTCGGCTTAGATGAGTAGGTCCGAGAAGAGAAGAGCTCAACCTGAGAGAGAGCAGATCCAAGATTCCAGTAGACAAGACCTCGACACTCAAGCCCGAGAAGCGAAGAGCTCAGTGACCAGATCTTAGATCCCAGAAGATAAAAAGAAAACATACAAGGTCAGATGCAGTTAGCCAGGTTGAAGACCTTTTATAAGGTCCACAAAAGAGCATGTGAAAGCCATGCAAGGGGCAAAGAGAAGAGAGATTATTGTTTAACACTTGTTGAAATTTGTTGTGAATTTACAAGTTGAAGTTAAACCGATGTGATATTTAAACACTTGTTGAAATTTGTGGACAATTTACAAGTTAAAGTTAAACCGAAATCATTGTTTAAAACTTGTTGAAATTCTGTGTGAATTTACAAGTTGAAGTTAAACCGATGTGATATTTAAACACTTGTTGAAATTCTGTGTGAATTTACAAGTTGAAGTTAAACCGAAGTCATATTTAACACTCGTTGAAATTCTATGTGAATTTACAAGTTGAAGTTAAACCGAGATGATGCTTAACACTTGTTGAAATTCTGTGTGAATTTACAAATTGAAGTTAAACCGATGTCATATTTAACACTTGTTGAAATTCTGTGTGAATTTACAAGTTAGTTTAACAGATGTGATATTTAACACTTGTTGAAATTCTGTGTGAATTTACAAGTTGGTTAAACCGATGTGATATTTAACACTTGTTGAAATTCTGTGTGAATTTATAAGTTGAAGTTAAATCGAGATGATGTTTAACACTTGTTGAAATTCTGTGTGAATTTACAAGTTGAAGTTAAACCGAGATGATGTTTAACACTTGTTGAAATTCTGTGTGAATTTACAAGTTGAAGTTAAACCGATGTCATATTTAACACTTGTTGAAATTCTGTGTGAATTTACAAGTTGGTTAAACCGATGTGATATTTAACACTTATTGAAATTCTGTGTGAATTTACAAGTTATAGTTAAACTAAGGTCGTATCGAAAGGAAGATGGTTTAACACTTGTTGAAATTTTGAGAAAAATTTTCAAGCTGAAGTTAAGCCGATGTTATGATAAAGGATGATGGTTAAAACATTTATTGAAATTTTTGAGAAAAATTTACAAGTTAAAGTCAAGCTCAAGCAATATCTGCGTACTTGCCGAGCCTACCAAGTTGACAAAACTTAAAATATGGAAAACTGAAGTCTTGATAGAAGACATTGAGAAAGTGACAAGTCCTAAGCAACACTTGTGAAAATATTCGTTACAACATTTTCAAGTGTTAGGACAAGGCCGAGATGAGCAAGATTAGAAGTTGTGACAAAGGTATTTTTACCCGAAGAGATTGCACAATCAAGGTGTACTTTGAAGACATGCAAATTATTCTAAGTATAGGATCACGCAAAAGCAGTCAAAAGAAGACATTCATTCAAAGAAAAAATTAGAGAAATACATTTAAAGAAGAAAGAAGGCACTTCGGCCTGAATATTGAAAAATAAATTATTCAGACTACAAAAATGGCACGTCGGCCAGATTAAAAGCATACAAAGAAGGACAAAGTACAAAGTCCAAGGCACAAGGAGTAAAAGAAGGAAACAAAACAACTCGGCATCAATGGCAGGATATAAAAGACGGTTGGGAAGACTTCTCAGTAGCCTTCTCGGCCTCAAAATCGATCTCCCGAAGAGTTTGATCGAAGCTCTTCTCGACGATTGGCACCTCGGAGTTTGAAGGCAAGGATTGAAAGCAAGAATCTGGAGAAAGACACAGAAAACAGAAACAAGAATGTAATTCGTAATCAAGAATGGTGATGAAGCTATCAGGAAATCAAGACAAAAAGATTGCACAAGTGTGTCAAGCCAAGAACAGTGGCAGAAATCAACAGATGTGTGAACAGTGTGTATTCAAGAAGATGATTTGGAAACAACGGGTAAAATAACAATGGTGATTAATAATGAAGCAGAGCTTCTTGGAAAGCAACAAGAAATAAAACCATGAGGAACAGTAGCTTACCAAAAAGAGGGAAGCCGGAATGAGAATTGCCGAAGTCTGACGACGAATGCGAAAATGACAGAATGACGTAAGCTTCACCGGAGGAGAGGAACGAAAATAGTTGCAGAGCTTGAAAGCTTGGAACAATGACGGATTTAAGCAAAAGAGTTAGAAAGAGAAAAAGCCAGAGGATTGAATGAAAAAAGAGAAAAATCAGAGTCAAGAAGAAGACAAAATTCAAGAATAAAGTCAAGTGCACAAGCACTAAGTAAGTATGTGAAGAACAAGAAAGTAATGACCCAAACACGATACTAGCAACAAAAAGCGGATATGGCAAGAACAGTGCCAGGCGTTCAAACAATTCAAAACTTGAAAACAGACGAAAATAGAAGACAACAGAGGGCAAGTAAACGGATTCAGATGAGTTATGAAAGATTGAGCTTAATAAAAGAGTTTATGAACCTACAAAGAAAAATGAACGCCGATATGAAGATCGCAGGAGTCAAATAGATTACTGGAAGTCGGGAACCCACCGAAGAATGTGAGTGGAGCAGTTGCAAAGCTCTTGGAGTTTACGAATTAATGGAACAAGAACCTCGGCTAGGAGGTGTGATCTCGAGTAGCTTGGAAAGCATGAAGCTTGATACTTGACAGAAGTGGACAGTAAAGTCCAGGGAACTTTGAGGTCGGCGAGTTTGATCTCGGACAGAGGGGCACAGATGAACGAACAGTATAGGTTCCATCACCTCAGAATGTCGAGGACCTAGGGGGCAGTTGTGGGGATATATTTTTTGAGTACCAACACGTGGCCAAGGTGACGCCGACGTGTCAGCCGAGGTACCACGTGTCCTGGTTGTTTTGCTGAGGTCATCTCGGATAGGTCGAGGTTATTTCCGAAGATATCGGAATCCGAGATAAGCGGATGAGGGACAAGAGTCCTAGAATGAGAAAAGACTTCAGTTTGTATTAAGATAAGACTCTTAGAGAGTTTATCTTAATTTTACTGGGAGTCCAAGATTAGCAATAATCCTGAGTCTATAGAAGTTAGGCTTCTATTGGGACTAGGTTTATGTTGACTATAGAAGAGAGGTACCCCCATGGGTCTAAGGTATGCTTTTGATACTCAAGCTTGTGAGTTTAACACTTGATTTATCTTTGAGAGATATACTGACTTGATCGTCGGAGTGCCCCTGGGTGGACTAACCACCGCCGGAATCTTCTTTTTCTGTTGCAGGTCAGCCAGGTGCCATCTATTCTGCTGGTGCTCTCCAGCTAGTTACTAAGCGGACAGTGTGGTCAGAAAATCACTTACACAATATATATATGGATAAAAACTCGTGCATCCCATATATATTCTATGTTTACTTTAGTCTATTTTAGGAATTACACGAATCAGATTAATCCAATTTTAAAGTAAATCAAGAATGGAGTTGTTTTTTACGATTCCAAAAAATATAGAACTATAACTGAATTGTTAACATGTGAAACTAGATCAAAATCAAATCATAGAAACTGGTTTGGTTCGGTTCAGTGTTTTATACAACAATAAATATAATATATATTTTATGTTAGAGAACAAGTAAATAATAATTAGTTTGGTTAAGTTGGTTTGAGTTTATTAATTTTACAATACTGGCTAGAGTTCAAATCTTATAAGAAACATTTTTTTACTTTACTTTTTTTGTATAAAAATATAAAAAATAATAAACAAATATATCATGGTCCGGTTTGGTTCAAAAACGTAATCAAAGCCTTCAAATTGGGAAACGAACCAATTTGAACGGTTCTACCATTTTCAAAATCAAAACCAAATTCGTAACTAAAAAAATCAGACCAAATTGGTGATTTGGATTGGATTGGATCAGTTTACCTATTCCATCAGTTTTTTTGAATACCTCTATTGGGAACATCCTATTTTAGTTAAAGTCATTTTAAAAAAATCAATTATTCTATTTATTTTTTGTACGTCGTTTCGTAAAAAGTTAAAAAATTATTAAAAAATCAATTCCCCAAATTTTTTTTTGTGTTTGATATTTATATTCACATTTGTTGACCTTTTTGGCTTTAGCATGTTAGAAAAGTAAGGCACCGTTTGGGAATATGAGTTTGTGGCTTTTTTGGTTGTTTTAGTCACATAAGACAAAATAAGTTATTTTAGCTACAACAAACAAAAAAATACATCCAACCCATAATCATTACACTCTTCTCTCACAAAAAAAACTAAAAAAGTCAAAAAGTCCTTCCCAAACCAAACTTTTTAGAGCATCTCCAATGGTAAGCTATTTGAGCTATCATTGCCAAAATTTGACAAGAATTCTCAAAAATGTTGCTCCAATGGGTTGCTATAACCCTTGCCAAATTTGGCAAATGCCATTTCATCTCTCAAATTTGGCAACAAGTTTGGCAATTGTCAAACTCGCCACATCATCCAAATAAACAGAATTTGGCTCCAAAATTTTTATGGAAGAAATAAACACAGTGAAACAATAATATATCAGAGATGGAACAATAATATAAACATTAATAAATAAACACAGTGGAACAAAAAATATTTAATTTTTCAATTTTTTTTTCATTTTTTATATTTGTCTAGTCGGGGATAATGAAAATATATAAAAAAAAAAATTACAAACAATTAAAAAAAGGTCACAAAAAAAAAAAAAAAAATCACTAAAAAATTTATATCCAAACAATACCTACAAATTTAGAGAGAAAATTGGTTAAGATTTGCCTAAATAGCATGGGTACCATTGGAGTACCATTGTTATAATTTGATAAATTACTACTATTCATTGCTAAATTATAGCAATAACAATGGTATTATAGCAAATACCATTGGAGATGCTCTTAGCCCAGGTTAAAATAGTCAAAAAGTTAAAAAATCAAAAAATCAATCCACTTTTCAAACGAAGGCTAAATATATTAATAAAGATTGTGTAGGGTTTCATACAATTGTGTAGAAAGAGAGATGTTTAGAGATTAAATGGTAAGTCAAACAGATTAAATGTTTACAAAATGGTAAGTCAAACAGTTATCATACAATTGTGTAGGGTTTCTTTTTGCCTCAATGAATAACCAATTTGCGGGGAAAAATTAATTGATAAAGAATTATAGAAAGAGAGATAACAATAAGAGAAATTCGTAATTAATTAATTGAAGGGTGAGTTACATTAACCGTCCCTATAATTTAAGGTTTGTATTATTTTAGTCTTTGACTTTTTAATTATAATACATTTGATCTTGAATTTTGAATCTTGTTCCAAATAAGGACAATTAAAGATACCATTGCTCAATTTCAAGGGCAAAATCATTTATTTGATAAAATATAAACTAATTTGACAAAAATAAGTGTCAAAAAAATATTTTTAAATTTTTAAAAATTATTTCTACCTACCAAAGATAAAATTATATAAAATTGATAAATCTTTTACACATTTATTTATTTTTTATTTTTACCAAATTAATTTTTATTATGTGTTTGGATGATGATCATGTAATGAGCGGTTGTTATGCTTTTAATATGTAATAGATATATTTAATATATGAAATTTTTTTAGTTTTGGATTTTTTGATCTAATGGATTGGTTTAATACTGATATCAAATTTGTCACCATATTTGACTTTTGGACAAATAGAAATTAATTTAATGAAAATGAAAAAAAAAAAAATACTCATTACATGATTATTATCCAAACATATAATAAAAATTAATTTGGTTAAATTAGTTTGTATTTTATCAAATTGACGATTTTGCCATTGAAATTGAGCAATGGTATTTTCAATTGTTCTTATTTAGAATAAGATTCAAAATTTAGAATCAAATGTGTCATTTAAAAAGTTAAGAATCAAAGTGATACGATCCCCAATCTATAGAGATTATTAATATAATTCACCCTTAATTGAATAATACGATCACAAGTTAAAGTACATTACCTTACCACTACTACTTCAATAAATAAAGTGCTGAAATTGAAATTACGGGAAAGGTAAATATTATGGCCATGGCTACTCCTAGAAAAGACAGACAAGTTTAAAATTTAAAGAACAGAACACTAACCAAATTGTTTTAAATTATGTGTTGGACAGAGGCATCAAATGACAATAAAATTGAGATCAATGAGGTAAAAATGCGTTGTTTGTGATGATTTAAATAAGTGCATTTTTTATCTTTTTACGAAAAGATATGCAGAAAAGTAAAGAGGTGATGTGATAGAAAAAAGATAAGAAGATAAAATGATGAATTATTTTAAAGATGCCAAACTTGACCTAAATCAAAAAAAGAAAAAATCTACCTTTATTTTATTTTCAATAATTAGGTGGTTGGTCATTTCAATCGTCACCACAGTAGTTAACTTCACTCCCAATTAGTGTGTGAATGTCCTAATCATGAACCAACTCGATAAGATTTTTACGAGTACACCTTACTTAAATTGAAAAGAACTTATAATTTATAATATTTTGAAGGATGTGAAGGAGGTAGGCTCATATTTTTTAGACTGTTCCTCTTGAACTAGCATGTATCGATATATCTGTCAAGTTTTTTTTTTTTTTACTTTTTATTTTTGTTTTTAAAAAATCTAAAAATTGGAAACAAAATTACATTCAATAATCGTTTTTTTTTTTCTCCAAAAAATGACACCTGCCTTCAAAATTCTTAAAATTTGAGAAATAAAAAAAAATATAACATTTTTGTAATTTGAATTGGAAGATAGTATTTGCCTTGGTGGTTGTGGTGCATTGATGCAAGCATGACTATGGAAAAGGGATATTATATTTGTTTGGCCAAATTAAAGACATTTGCATAAGGATGAGAGTGCAATTGTACCTGTGGACAAAAATGGAAATAGCAAACCTATTAATTATTCATCACCCTCTTGAACCCTTAACTACCTCTTCTCCATGTGACACTATCAAATATCTAATCCATTTTATTAAAGATTTTTATTTTGATTACATGATTGGACACAATCTTTCTCAAATGCAATCTCTTTATTCGAAATCATATTTACGTTAATTAATTTCGGATAATTCAATTAGCCACTTTTATATATTGTCAATTGAGAGATCAAGAGATCAGTCATTGTCAAATGCAAAGATTGATTATCTCTTTCTTGTATTAATATAATAGTTGTTTGTATTGGACTAGCAGATATGTATTGTTAGACTTTTTGACATAATTAATTATCCAGTATAATATAATTTTTTTTACTATTTACAAATATTCTTCTACTGATTCCGATTAATATTAGCTTGGATATAAAAACTTTTCTTTCTTTCTTTCTTCATCTTTTTTTTATTATTTATTTATTTATTTATTTATTTATTTTTTGAATTCTCATATATTTGGAACATTTCTACAAGGCAAATTTTCTTCATTTGATTTAGAAATAATACAGTGATCAAATTTATTTACCACAATGATGTGTCACTAATTCATTTGTTTATCACTAATAAAATATCATATGGTATCTAGAATTTGATAGTCAAAATTGGTTACTACAATATCTTTCTTTTACGATAAGAATAAATTTAGGCGTAAACAAACTCGTTTATGAATAAGTTATTTTAGTAATTTTTTTGTTTTTTTGACTAAAATATGAGATAAAAAAGTTAATATGTTTCGGATGATTTTCTTGATTTTTTACGAAAAGATATATAAAAAGTAAATAGAAAAAAGAATTTTTGACTTTTTTTGTATTTACGAAAAGATATATAAAAAGTAAATAGAAAAAAGAATTTTTGACTTTTTTTGTATAATTTATTGATTTTTTGACTTTTTAGTGATTTTTTTATTTTTAAGCTAAAAAATGATATTCTCAAATGAGGCCCGGGCACTCAAACCGGAGGTTCATTTCTGAAACTTTGGCCAATAGACCTAAGCTTCAATTTTTTTTGGCCAAAAGAATATTGATATGTCCAAAAACCTATCTATTTATCTATCTATCTATTTATCTATTCAAAAGTTACATATTTGTACACGTGTAACTTATCTGTCCAAATATCACCGATTTGTACACATGTCATTTATCCATTCACCTATTTATTTAATGTTACCTATGTATCTACCTTATTGCCACCAGTTGACTACAATTGCCAGCTACGGTTGGCCACCTGTCAATTTTCCAACACCGACGACTTTTTCGATGAATTTTCAACACGTATTATTATCACCAAAAAAAACAAACAAAAGATTAAACTTTAAACTAAATCACATATGATCCCATTGGTGTAGACATTTCACCATTTAACAAGTATAAATTTTCCTACAAAGCAGTTGCATTTGCAATTCTTATTTTCATTTAAATTTTTTTTTTTTCAATCCTTTGAATTAGAAGACGATCCACAAGACTCAATCCATTCTACATCAGCAATTTGCAATACAATACTATTAGCAAATTTGTAGTTTTAATGTTATATTTATTTTATTTTCTTATCCCTTCAACAATAATTCTATTATCAAATTTTTTTATAATCTCTTTTTTGCTACAAACCCTCATTCTCAATCCGACTGGTTGTTAAAGCGCCATTCACCCATTAGGCTCTTCCCTTCTATTGATGTGCGAATTTTGATTGAGTGAGACTAGAAACTAATTAGAGAAAAAGGAAGCTTACTTTTCTTTTGTAATTCTCTCTGTTATGAAGGAAAATTTTAAGGAGTCGTTTGACAATTTGGTTTTTAGGCTAAAAAAATATAAAAAAAAACAAATCAAACTAACTTTTTAAAAAAGTTATTTAAAAAAATTAAAAAGTCAAAAAATACTAAAAAAAAAAAAAAATCAAACACACCAATTATTCACATTTTTTTTTATACATTAAAAAACTTCATTTGCAAATACACTAAATTTTCACATCATAAAAAACTCAAAAAACTGCTAAAAATGTCAAATCCCAAATGACTCCTAGCCTTCTTTCTTTTTTTTTTTTTTTTTTTTTTTTTTTTATCATATACCAATTTCCGTTGATCTCTATTTACGCTATCTTGAGGAGGCTAATTGATTTACTAATTGGACTCAATAAAAATTTTATTATAAAAAAAAGAAAAGAAAAAATTAACTAATTAAGAATTTTCCCCGCGATGCAAAAGATAAGAATGAGAATGAGGGCTAATTTTGAGAAGTTGACTATTTTAGTACATTATTTTAATTTTTAGCTATTTTAGGCGTAACATCACTTTTTAATCTAAAAGTCAAAAAGTCATTAAAAAATTAAAAAGGCAACAATTTATATAAAAAAAAAATAAAGATTCTATTTTTTAACTATTTTTTTGCACATCTTTTCGTAAAAAAATAAAAAGTTATTCCAAACATATAGTTTTTTTTTTACATCATATTTTAACAAAAAAGTAAAAAATTACTAAAAAATATGTTCCCAAACGATGCCTAACGTAAAAATTTTGTGTTTGGGAAGAAGATGGAATTTTTTTATAGTTGAATATAATGTTTGTAAAAGAAAAAAATGAAATAATTATAAATTTGATACGAGACTTTGGCTTCGTTTGGGAAGTGGGCTGACTTTTTGACTTTTTTAACTATTTTAGCCTAGGACTAAAAAACTTAGTTTGGGAAGGACTTTTGGCTTTTTTAATTTTTTGTGAGAGAAATAATGTAATGATTATGAGTTGAATGTGATGTTTTATCTTATTAAATTAACAAATCTATTTTATTTTGTGTGACTATTTTAGCCAAAAAAAAATACCAAAAACCACTTCCCAAACATAGGTTTTTTCTTATTCATTATTTTAACATATTTTATCTTCTTATAAATTTTAATCCAAAAAAAAAAAAAAAAAAAGGGACAAGCACCCACGTGAATATTTCCCCCATCTTTCATTTTGATTTCCAAGTTATTCTTATTATTTCTTTCTTTATTTTTCTTTTACATTATTTTTACTCTTTTTTAAATTTCATTCATACCATATAGCTTTGCACACCAAACCATCTTTTATTCATATCGGGATCAACCCCGATCCACATTTTACACAAAAAAAAAAAAAAAAAAAAAAAACAAAAAAAAAAAAAAACAAAAAAAAAAAAAAAAAAAAACAAACAAAATGAAACTGCGTGCTATAGGGTTCATTTGGAATGAAGGTTGGCTTTTTGATTTTTTAATTATTTTAATTTGAGGCTAAAACGTCTCGTTTAGAATAAATTTTTTAGTTTTTTTAACTTTTATGAGAGAAAAAATAAAATGATTATAGGTTGAATATGATGTTTTGTAGTATTGAGTTAAAAAATCTATTTTATCTTTTTGTGACTAAAAAAACTAAAAAGTCAAAAAAAACTAAAAAAAATAAATCAAACACACCAATTATTCACATTTTTTTTATACATTAAAAAAATTCATTTGCAAATACACTAAATTTTCACATCATAAAAAACCCAAAAAACTGCTAAAAATGTCAAATCCCAAATGACTCCTTTTTTTTTTTTTTTTTTTTTTTTGCATATACCAATTTCCGTTGATCTCTATTTACGCTATCTTGAGAACGCTAATTGATTTACTAATTGGACTCAATAAAAAATTTATTATAAAAAAAAAAAAAGAAAAAATTAACTAATTGAGAATTTTCCCCGCGATGCAAAAGATAAGAATGAGAATGAGGGCTGATTTTGAGAAGTTGACTATTTTAGTATATTATTTTAATTTTTAGCTATTTTAGACGTAACATCACTTTTTAATTTAAAAGTCAAAAAGTCATTAAAAAATTAAAAAGCAACAACCTATATCAAAAAGATAAAGATTCTATTTTCTAACTATTTTTTTGCACATCTTTTTGTAAAAAAATAAAAAGTCATTCCAAACATATAGTTTTTTTTTTTTACATCATATTTTAACAAAGGGATTTTTATTGATAAGTCCAATTTAGAAGTGTTTTAACCCAAGAAATCCATGAAGGAATTTTTTAACCCATTTAGTCCCATATATGTATAGTTTTATTCCATAAAGTCCATTTTCTTGATTTACACTATTTTCTTGGACACTTATGCCCTTATATTCAATTTTGATACCTTTATAAATATTTTTTGAACGATTAGCAATTTAATGATGTGAACATTTATATTTTAAAATTCACATTGGTAGGAATGTAAAATTGGCCCGTGGGTGGCCTGAAACCCGCCCGCGAGCCGGGGCGGGTCCGGCCCGTTGACAATGTGAATATTCACATTGACATATTAACATTCACATTAATAGGAGTGTAAAATTGGCCCGCGTCCCGTGGGGGCCCGAAACCCGCTCGCGGCCCATGGACAGCCCGGGGCGGGCCCGGTCCGGCCCATTAACAATGTGAATATTCACATTGACATGTTAACATTCACATTGATAAGAGTATAAAACTGGCCCGCAGCCTATGGGCGCCCAAAAGCCCGCCCGCGGCCCGGGGAGGGCCTGGCTCGGCCCGTTGACAATGTGAATATTCACATTGACATGTTAACATTCACATTGATAAGAATCTAAAATTATTTCGCGCCTCATGACGTGGGCAGGCCCGGCCCAGCCTATTGACAATGTGAATATTCACATTGACATGTTAACATTCACATTGATAAGAGTATAAAATTGGCCAGCAGCCCAGGGCGGGCTCGGCCCGTTGACAATGTAAATATTCACATTGACATGTTAACATTCACATTAATAAGAGTGTAAAATTGGTCCCCGTCCATGGACGGCTCGGGGTGGGCCCGGTTCGGCCAGTTGACAATGTGAATATTCACATTGACATGTTAACATTCACATTGATAAGAGTGTAAAATTGGCCCGTAGCTCGTGAGCGGCCCGAAGCCCGAGGCGGGCTTGGCCCGACCCGTGACAATGTGAATATTCACATTGACATGTTAACATTCACATTGATAGGAGTGTAAAATTAGTTTGCGCCCCGTGACTGCCCGAAACCCACCCACGGCCCGTGGCGCGGCCTTGGGCGGGCCCGGCCCGGCCTGTTGACAATGAATATTCACATTGATATATTAATATTCACATTGATAAGAGTGTAAAATTGGCTCGTAACCCGTGGGCAGCCCAAAGCTCGACCTCGGGCCGGGGCGGGCCCGGCCCGTAATCAATGTGAATATTCACATTGACATGTTAACATTCACATTAATAGAAGTGTAAAATTGGCCCGCAGCACGTGGGCAGCCCGTGGGCGGCCCGAAGCCAAATCGCAGCCCGAGGTGGGCTTTGCCCGACCCGTGACAATGTGAATATTCACATTGACATGTTAACATTAACATTGATAGGATTGTAAAATTTGTCCGTTGCCCGAAGCTTGCCCGCGGCCCGGGGTAAGCCCGAACCCAAACCCGGGCCGCCCTGGGCCGCCCATGGGACGCGAGTCAATTTTACACTCTTATCAATGTGAATGTTAACATGTCAATGTGAATATTCACATTGTCAACAAGTCGGGCCGGGCTTGCCTCAGGCCGCCCACGGGCGGGTTTCGGGCAGCCACGAGGCACGGGTTATTATTACACTCTTATCAATGTGAATGTTAGCATGTCAATGTGATTATTCACGTTGTCAACCCCGGCCCGGGGCCGGGCTTCGGGCTGCCCACGGGTCACGGGTCAATTTTACACTGTTATCAATGTTAATGTTAATATGTCAATGCGAATATTCACATTGTCAACGGGCTGGGCTGGGCCGGGCCAGCCCTGGGCAGCGGGCGGGCTTTAGACCGCCCATGGAACGCGAGTCAATTTTACACTCTTATCAATGTGAATGTTAACATGTCAATGTAAATATTTATATTATCAACGGATCGGACCGGGCCAGCCCAGGGCAGCCCACGAGCTGCGGGTGGGCTTCGGGCCAGCCACAGGCCGCGAGCTAATTTTACACTCCTATCAATGTGAATGTTAACATGTCAATGTGAATATTCACATTGTCAACGGACCCCATGGGTCACGGGCTAATTATACACTCTTATCAATGTTAATGTTAATATGTCAATGTGAATATTCACATTATGAACGGGCCTTCCCGGGCCCGTCCTGGGCGGCGGGCTGGCTTCGGGCCGTCCACGGACCGCAAGCCAATTTTACACTCCTATCAATGTGAATGTTAACTTGTCAATGTGAATATTCACATTATCAACGGGCCGGGCCAGGCCGGACCTATTTTTTTGGCCCGTGGGCCGGCCCGGTCCGACTGAAATTTTTCTGGGCACCCACGAGGATCGACATGGGCCGGGCCCCTACACATTGACGATATTAACATTCACATTGACGCTGTGAACATTCACATTAGGGTATTTTGGTAATTCTGTCACCCATAGGACTTATTGAAATATAAGAAAATAATGTGAACTAAATGAAACATAAGTAGATGAAAAGGGTATTTTGGTCTTCTTATCTCAAATTGGACCTAATGGAATAGTCAAAAAGAATATGGGTTGGATGGAATAAAGCTCTTAGAAAATGGATTTATCAAAAAAGCTCCCTTTAACAAAAAAGTAAAAAATTACTAAAAAACATGTTCCCAAACGAGGCCTAACGTAAAATTTTTGTGCTTGTGAAGAAGATTGAATTTTTTTTATAGTTGAATATAATGTTTGTAAGAGAAAAAAATGAAATAATTATAAATTTGATGTGAGACTTTGGCTTCGTTTGGAAAGTGGGTTGACTTTTTGGTTTTTTTGGCTATTTTAACCTAGGCCTAAAAAATTTGGTTTGGGAAGGACTTTTGGCTTTTTTAATTTTTTGTGAGAGAAATAATGTAATGATTATGAATTGAATGTGATGTTTTATCTTATTAAGTTAACAAATTTATTTTATTTTTTGTGACTATTTTAACCAAAAGAGTCCCAAAAACCACTTCCCAAACATAGGTTTTTTCTTATTCATTATTTTAACATATTTTATCTTCTTATAAATTTTAATCCAAAAAAAAAAAAAAAAAAGGCAAACATTCACTCGCCAAACACGGCCAAAGTCAATTCAAGCAGCGCCGTCCCCTTCAACGTTCGAAAATATTCAAAAGGGTGGTACGGACCCGAGCCTGACAGGTTAGGTTAGTTCTTCGCTGTCAAATAACCAGCCACCCGAACCACAAAAAAAATAAAAATAAAAAGCAAGGAAAGGAAGTTAGAGGGGCCCACAAAAATGAAAACTCGCAAATGCCGGCAAAATAGGGGCCGGCGGGAATTCAACCTTCCCAACCAGTAGGGCCCGTTCTCGCTGCTTAAACTCCCGCCAAAATACATGTTATTAATACGGCAACCTCTTTAATTATTAAATCATAAAAATATAAAAATAAATCTTTTAAATTATTAAAAAATATCACTTTGTCCTTTAAATTATTATTGTATTTTCTTTTATCTCTTTTGCTAGAAGGTCTAATTTGTACGCTATTAATCCTCTCAGCACATACACACCATTTAATCATTAAATTGATATAATAATAATATACTCAAGTAAAATGACTATTAAGAATAATATGGGTGTGTGTATACTCATTTCAACAATTCATATATGAAAACACAAATATCTCTATACACACTATCACCTAGAACAAATGTCGTTTCTATTATTTTTCAAACTCAAAATATTATTGTTTTGAAAGATTTAGAGTTTTAAAATATTAAAATCAATTGATTTTAAAAATTTACATACTATGGATAACATTGATTTGGAACAAAATAACAATGAAAATGTCAATTTACTTTGTTACTTGTCTTGCTTGTGTTGATTTGGAACAAAAGATCATTGTTCATCTTTACAACAATGGCTTATTCGTTCCGTGCGCATGCAGAGTTGAACATTTACAAAATGTTCAATTATTTATATTTGAACATAAACATTTTGTTCATATTATTAAAATTGAACAAGTATTAAACGTTCATACATAAAAAATCGAACAATTTGATTTACTTCAAATATAAATTTGTGAACATATTAAGTTTTTTTAATACTTATTTATGAACAATACTAAAACTATATTATTTTTTTTTATAATTTTTGTAAAATACCACACCAATTGTTTCGTCGTCATATTTTAACCCGCCGTTTGGTTCTTGTTTTTTACTCTCACGTTACTTCCATAGATTCTACACAGATTGGGAGGTGAGAGAGAGAGAGAGACACAAACACACACACGATTCTAAAATTACCATGAATTGTATTTTGGTCCTTACTGTCTTTTCAACTTTAATAGTGTGTACATCATCTTCTGTTAGGGTTTGTATTGTATTGTGTAGGTTAGGCTAAAAGAGTAATATTAGACTAAAAGAGTAATATTATGGTGTGTGTTGATTGAAAAATCAAAAGTTAAAAATATTATTAATGTGAACTAAGTAATGGTATGTACTGAAAGTATTGATGGTATGTAAATAGAATCATCCAAAAAAGTTGTACTTTTGAATAATTTAAAGAATCCATTTGTATACTTTTATGATTTAGGGAGTTAGAGCGACACTTTTTAATAATTTAGGAGGATTTCGTGTATATAACTCATATTATAATACTATTTATCAATAACAATAATTCTACATGTACAAAAACCAAAAAAAAAAAAAAAAAAAAAACATGTTGCTAATATAAAATATCCAAAATAATTCTACATATATAAAAAAAGAGCCTTAAAAATATGATCAAATTTCTCTACATAAAAATCTCTTTGTATTTTGATTAGAATTGTGTAAAATACCGTCTAATAAGTTAAAACTGTCTAATCTGCAGTAATCCATCCACTAACTGTTGGTTAGTTTAATTCGCGATTTAAAATTTATAATCCGATTTTGACATCACTCTGTTTAATTAATACATATATATTTCTTTTTTTAGATTGGACATAATATTTCTTTTACTTCTAATAAAATATCAAAGTAAAAATTAGTATGAGAGATCTAAGATATGAAATTCGGTGCAAATTTGTGTTATATATATGAAAAATGTTATATTAAATCAATTACTATTATATATATGAAAAATATTGTGCAAATTAATGTTATATATTATACAAATACTTGATAATTGTTTAATGATATTATTCAATTAACTTATAAATTGAAACTACCCAAACCGTGGTTTGGTTACTTATAATAAATTGCCAATGTGCCATCCAGGGTTTAGTTTTAATTTTATTCTCAAACGCACCATGCACATTTTGATGTAATTTTATTTTTGTTTGTAATTTAAGTTGTTAGAATATCTCAAACTCTTTAGCAATTTTTCATTTAATTTGATTTTTAATTTGAATAAAAAAAACTTAATTTAATATAAACTACTACAATACTTTCATCAAAATCTTTTTAAAAATTTCCTTTTTGAACCCAAGTTTCATTTTCTTCAAATTTAATGCGGAAAAAAAAAATCTCCAATATTCATCTTTTTAAATTTTCATCAAATTCAAATTTGATGAGTTCTTAATTTAATGAAAAAAAAAATTTCTCCCTTGATTTGACAAAATATTTGATGAAATAATTGAAGATGAATTTTAAATACTTTTTATTTAATTTGATGAAAGAAAATGTGAAAAATTGGAGATGGTGTTAGATTACTTTGGTAACATATCTCACTATGTAAAAGACATAACAAGTGAAAAAATCATGACAGACAATCTTAAGGAAAAATTATAAAAGAAAAATTCAGAATTTAATTATTGCAACAAAATAAATCTTAAATTTTTTATTTTGTCAATTTAAATATAAATTTTTTAATATGTTTTCAATCTAAATCATTATTTTATTTTTATTAATTAAAATTGATAAAAAAAAATAATATTTTGATTTAAGTGATTATATTTTCATCAAGAGGTTAATTTTAACATTCAAAAATATGATTTTCCAAATAAAATGGGGCCTAATTATCCAATCATGGGTGGGTTTTTTTCCCCATAAAAAGTGAAATAATCTAGAGCCTTATCTCTTGTGAAGGCATGATGAACCACATGGTTAGGTAGTCAAGCTCCATGCTTCTTGCCTCTCACATATTGGTCCATCTCCCTTTTTTTTTGACTTTTTTTTTTTATTATTATTTTTTATTTTTATCTCGACTCCTATGGAAAATGATATAAGAACAATAAATGTGACCTATTTTCATAAAGCACTCATTCCTTAATCAATTATTTTACTTGTTCACAAAATTAAACATAATTTTCTTACATGAATGTGAGATTCATAAAAAGGCAAGAAAATTATATCTAAATTCATGATTGATTTCTATATTTCAGAACTTTTTTTTCCTTAATTTTGTTTGGATGTCCAATAGAAATTGAAATTGACCATTTCATTGTGAATAACATTTCTTAAATGAGTTCATTTATTCTCTTTAACTAACATATAAGCTTCGTTTAGATCTTCAATTTGTGGAGTGAAAACATAATAGAATAGAAAAGAGATATAATGTTGAAGCTAATTTGTTTCTTTTTTCCTTTCACAAATTTAATGATCAATCATAGCCTAAGGAAAAATTTTAAGTTTTCAGATGAGTTGATGGTTAATAATTTATCATAGTATCGAAGCAAGTAATAAATATGTGATCGATTCTCATGACTTACCCAATATTATGCACATATTGAGCCTACTTATGGATGAAAGTATAGTCACGTGTGAGAAGTCATGTCGCAGATATAATAATAAAATAATCCCTCGCTAACAGCTTAAACCTTTCACTGGATTAATAATGAATAATTCAACATAAGAATGACTTGATAATTAATAATTCAACATGCTTGTGCATGATTACATATATCAATTATAAATTTGCATGATTGACTCCTTACCTTGTTAGGGTTTTATTGGAGAGGAATGGGATTTGAGCCTTCCCAATGACATTAAAAAAAAAAATATACAAATGAAAGGACACAACTTGATGAATGAGATTTCCCAACATGTTGAAAGTCTGTAAAACTGATAAAGAAATAAGAACAACCCCAATTTTTTTTTTTTTTTTTTTTCACTCATCTATATATTTAAGTTCAAATGACAATAACACAAAGGTCAAAATTGGCTAGATGGAATGTTTTCAAGTATGTGAAACTGATAAAGAAAGAGGAACAACCCACTATTTTCACTCATTGGTAAACTATTCAAGTCCAAATGCCAATAGAATAGATTTCTTAGTTGGCTAAATGAGAATGTTTTTAAAGTTTGCTTTTCAATAAACTAATTATTTTGCCTTGGATTAAGACTTTTTAGCTGGGGTGATCTCAGTTTTCAACAAGTGGCTTAAATTTCATAAAGTGCCGGCGAAACATGGCCCATAATCTTTTTCTTTTTTTTTTTTTGGCTTAATACTTGCTTAAAATCATTGTGAAACCTCACACTATTTCAAAACCCCAAGAATCCAGGGTTTACTTTACAAAAAAATATATATTAAAAAAAAATTGAAAAAAAATAAAAAGGAGAAATTTAAAAAAAGAAAAAAGAGAACTCAGGTCTCCCGATCCACTCTAACCTTCACTTAACTAATCCATACCTAGCATTAGATTAATGTTTAATAAAAGCTTACGATAAGTCTTAATCGAAAAACATTTTAAAAAGAAAAGAAAAAGTGAAAATATTTTTTTAAAAGAAACTGTAATATTTTAATGTGTAATTAGGGGAAGTCAATTATGACTCGTGCCTAAGAGTTCATTGAAGCCTTCCACTTCCCATTTGTTTTGGAGCCCATATTATTTTGGGTGCCTAAGAGTTCATTGAAGCCTTCCACTTCCCATTTGTTTTGGAGCCCATATTATTTTGGACCAGCCAAAAACATTGCTCAAATTATTTTTGTCTACTATGTCCAACATTCAATATTTTTCAGACTTAAAACGAAAACACAACCAAACAATTTAATTTGTGATTGGTACCAATTTTGTTTTCTACATTTTTCCATTTTTTGTGATTTTATTTTAAAATTAAAGAATATGTTTTACTTTTTTTTTTTCTTTTCTAAAAAGTGATTGTTTAAAAAAACAAAATTTAATGTTTTGGAAACAGTTTTTTTTTTCTTCTATTTTTGCGCTCAGTAAGATGTTAGCAAGTTACAATTGGATGTTTAACGTTTTTGTATAAGTTCAAACCATCCACAACAAACTAGTTAAAACTATCGATTTAGCTCAAATAGCTAGTGAAACTCCGAAAAAATTATCTCCAACAAACTAGCTAGTCAACGCTAAAATAGTTTTGTGAATAGTCACTACCTATTTTTGTTGAGCTACTATTCACTAGGTACTCGCCCTTTTTTTTTATTCTTAAATCATTTAATTTTTCCTTTTCGCTATCTCATTTTCTCTTTTATAAAAAAACATTAAATAGATATTTTAAAAGAAGATAGGTAAAATAAAGAGTATTATTGAAGTGCATATTAAAAAAATGACTAGCTAAAGTAATAAAGTTTTGATTAGATATTTTGACTAACATTGTTGGTGATGCTAATCACTTGAGCTATATGCTTAAATTCACTTTTGAAAACAGTTTGCCAAACATTTTTTTTTTTTTGGTATGGGGTGTGCGCTTTAAAAAACATAAAATAAAAACTACAAGGTATCTTGAACTAGACCCTTCAAGCTACAAATATAAGATTAAAATTGGGTAAATAACTAGTGTCCACATAAATTTAGTTTAATAATGATGATGTTAATTGAATTCAAAGTTTGTTAGTTTATATATATATATATATATGTTCTTGTAAAGCAACCCATGTTCGTGAATCTATATGGAACATGCATTTCTATGGCTTTGATCATCATCGAATTGGACCATTGTCTTCATATCATAATGCAGAATCTAGGTATTAGATTAGAGAAAGTTCTTTAAACATTAGCATTCAATAGATTGGCCCATTGTCTTCCAATAGAAAGATAAAGCTCTATGAACCCTTTTATCACGCCAACTTGCCAAGCAACTTGTCAAATTATTTTGTTCAACAACCTTTAATGACATACTAAATCTAGCATCAAGAAAAAGAGAGAGAAGAAGATGACCAAACCAAGCTAAACTGAGTTCTGTGCCATAAACGGTGTGGCACTTTGGTAAGACTTTGCGGCATAAATCTTGAGGTCTCAGGTTTCAATCTCTTCGGGGCCAGCCACTTGGGCAAGAGCACATATAATTGGTAGGACTAACCTTTCAAGCCTGCATGAATCGTATCCAGTGTTAGGAGTATAGGTTCGAATTTTCGCTTGTGTGCTAGTCCGTGACTTACTGCTACATGATTAAGTGGCCCTATTTGGTAGGACTTATTTCCAGTTTATTTCAGCTTTTAGCTTAATTTAAGCTATTTTGATGTGTTTGGTTCAGCTTAACAATACAGCTTATAGCTTTTTGTAAGTCAAAAATCAACTTATTCTTTGAGTGGGAGAGGAGAAGCTTAATTTATAAGTCAAAAATCAGCTTATGTTCACAGTTATAAGTTATAAGCTGTTAGGCTATAAGTTATAATCACTTTTCCACAGCTCTACCAAATGGGGCTTATGTAGCAATCATCTAAAAGTTCTGTGCCATAATCAAGGCAGGGTCGATTACATGAATTTTTTTGTTTTCATAATTCTGCTCTATCAATAATTATACGCTCAGTGAAATTAAATAAATTTATATATTTTTATATCTCATGTTAGTTTAGGTTTTCTCCTCCACTAATATTTCTATATATGGTTATAATGTCACTAAATAATAAAAGAGAAGAAGATAATGTAACAAATTAGGGACATTGGTGCTAAAGCTTCTTAATGGGTGTGTTTTTCTTTTAGGGACAAAGGCTCATTTTTGTAAGTGATGATCACTATCTTTATTCCAACTCCTCAAGAACAGTGACATTTCATTATGGAGAGTAGTTTATAATAAGGATGGTCCCCTAATTTAATTATGAAGTGATGAACTGAAAGAAATGAAGGACTAGACATGAAAATGGTTGTCATAAGCACTTTTAAGTTATTGAACAATGTGGGGGAGGGGGGCAAAGGGGAAGCATGATGAGTTGTTTTTCTAGTACAAAGGTATGCACACCATCAAAGATTATTGCATATATATATATATTGATATAATCATTTACTATAATAAGCCTACAACTAGAAGTTGGTGTAAAAGCACTTTTTCTAATTAGTATAACTTACAAGTTGTGAGTTTGTGCAATGTTACATTAACTTATTAGACTTTTGTTTTGATATACTTACATACAAACATAGAATACAACTAAGATAAGCCTTTTTAAAAAGTTGTAAGAAAATATTGTCCTATAAAGACTTGGATTGTGTTTGAATCATGGATTTGAATAGTAATTTGAAAAAAGAAAAGAAAAATATGATTGAAATATAAATTAATTTTTTTCTCCATTTCCCAGTCTCTTTCTAACCACAACATTAGTATTTCAAAGAGGAGCTTCACCAAGTTTTAAGTCTGACTAGTAGGAATAATCTTTCCATGATCTATAACTAGAACAAATAAACACAACATTGCAAAGCAACAACAAACATTAAGCTCGGAGAAGTTAAAATAATAGCAAATAAAGAAGTACGGATGCAAACACGTGATGCGATGCAAACACAATCACAAGTCATAATATTTTTCAAAAATTGACAATAGTCAAAATATAGCTTAAAAGAATGTCATTTGGTATTCATTTGAAAGAAAGCCATATTGTATAGTGCCATCTATGGAAAAAATGACATTATGTTTGTGCTATGTGTATTTTTGATGAATTTGCAATGACTATAATGTTTGTTAAAAGTTTTCATTGTGCCATTGTTTCCCATCAATACTTGCTTCAATAGAATTATAAGAATGTCAAAATATTTTATTTTAACTAAAAATCAAAGGCGTTATTTTTATAAGGACACATACTAAAATTAAAAAAATACTGTTTTCAACCAAAAAAAAAAAAAAAAACCAAAAAAAATTGGTGAATTGTTTTTTAAAACTATTTCAAAAAAATTTGAACATAATGCATTTTTTATGAAACACTCTATTTGGTTTAGATTTCAAAACATAATTCCACCATTGATTTGAGTGTGGTATTTGGTTGCAGCTTTCAAATCATAATGCTATACCCATTTCTCAAAACTCATTTCAAACTATAATCATTACTTTTCAAAACTCATAAACATAGTTTCACCACTGATTTGAGTGCGATATTTGGTTGCAGCTTTCAAATCATAATTTTACATCCATTTCTCAAAACTCATTTCAAACTATAATCATTACTTTTCAAAACTTATAACCAAACACACAACTCAAAACTCTTTTCAAAATTCAAAAATAACTTAATTTTTATTTTCTATTTAAAAAAAAAATATTTTATTTTATTTTATTTTATAGGAATATTTTTAATATTTTAATTTTCATAAAAATATTTTAATATTTTAATTTTAATATTTTGATATTTTAATTGTAAATATTTTGATTTTCGGAATATTTTTAATATTCTTAATATTTTAATTTTTGGAATATTTTTGATATTTTATTTTTCGGAATATTTTTCATATTTTAATTTTCTAAATATTTTTAATATTTTAATTTTCTAAATAATTTTAAAATATTTTTAATGTTTATACAGGCCTAAAAAATGAATTGACAGAAAAATTAATTGACATAAAATAATTGACATAGAAGTTATTTGAAAAAAAAATTATTCAAAAAAATTACTTAAAAACAATTTATTGAAAAAAAAAATCATTTTTTTATTTGAGTATTTTAAAAATAGTTTGGTTATGACTGTTGATAAAAAAAACGGATATCGAGTTATGAGTTGTGTGTTTAATTATCAATTATAGGTTGAATTAAGTTTTGAAAACTATTTTGAAAACTCATCACCAAACAAATTTTCTTATTTCACATGTCACATCAAACTTTCAAAACACAATTCCACATACAATTCAAAACTCAATTCAAAAATCATAACCAAACAAATTTTCTATACTCAAATCATAATTCCACAACTCACAAACTCAAAATACAATTCATACTCTCAAATCATATTTACAAAACTCTACCAAACGCAAATGTTTTTGAATTCCAAAATTTGTTTTCACACACAAAAATAAAAACAATACGAAAATGATGAGTTTTTTTTTTTTAATTATTTTGTTTTTGAAAATACGAAAAGTGATGGGAAATTGATTTAAGCAATAAGATGAAGATGAGTCTTTGCAAACATCAAATGAATTGGTTTATGCAATTGTTTTGTGAACTATAAAGACTGGACCTAATGGCTTACGTTTACAGTTTCGATCCCAGAGAAATGAAGAATTATAAAGACTTGTGAATTGTGGGTTGGACCAAGATGGGCCTCATGGGCCTATAAAACCTAGCAGATTGGGCTAGATAGAGCCCTCAATCGGGCTAGATGTTCGTCATAAACTCTTTATTCTTTTGGGCCATTCCTTGGATGTGGACCGACCTACCCCCTTGGATGTGCTCGACGACATTATTGCCGGATGGCAATCATAAGATCTCGTTTAGATATTAATTTTTTTAAATGAATTTATTATTTTTAAATTTTTTTTATGAGGTGAAAAAAATTAATGTATTTAAGAATTATTTTTTAAGAATTTCTTTGACTTTATTAGCAACTTTTTAGCTATTTTATAGGATCTCCCACCCTAGGTGATGGTCATACATTCATATCATGTTTTGACATCAAGCTCTAAAAGCCCATTATTAAAAACATGTGTTTTTTTTTTTTTTGTGACTAATTTCCGATTGGATAGTCACATTAAAAATTTGTGTCATTCATCAAGTCACAATGATCACACCCTAAGTGCCAATTTGTGTTTTTGGATGCATTGTGTCATGTTCTGATGTCACGCTCTAAAAGTCCATTATGAAGAATTTGCGATTTTTTGCTAATTCTCAATTGGGTGGATGCATCAAACAGAAGCCAAAATGTTTCAATTATTTATCACTTTGATAAATTTTTAAGTTTCATTATCAATACTAAATTATCATTCCACAAATACAAAACAATTCTCCTTATCAAAATGAGAGATAATACATAAAATTTTTCACTCAAGATTTATGAATAAATAAGTGTAATCTATAGGACCTACGGTAATTATCCTAAACTAATAATAAAAATATTTTTTTCATTTTTTATGAAATTAGTTTTTTTTTATAGAAAATAAAATTTAAAAATTCAACCAAACAAAGTGAATATATTTATGGATCCTGCCATGACAGTCCTAAAAAGCTGTCAATAAGAAGTACAAAATGTTAAAATATTTATATTTTTTTAACACTAATGTTTTTAGCATTTCTTTATATTGAATACATCACATTCTCCCTTTGCTCTTTAATATTTAGCAACGCAATAAAATATTAGTATTTTCTTTTTACAGATAAAGAAAAAATGAAATTGATTAATGTAATGAGAAAATGCAACAAATTTATGGTGTGGCCTCTTGGATTAGTCAACTGTTGCCCACTCACCCATATCAACAAATTTATGAGTGTTTTATAGTCAGTAATGATACATAATTCTAATACTCAGAATTTAAATAGAGTTTTAGTAAGGTGAAAGAGAGAAAGACTAGAGAGAGATAGAGAGAGGAGTGTAGACCCCACTTTCACATGGATATTCTTGGCATTATTAAAACTGTTTTAGAGTTCTCAAACATTACTCATTTTATAGTTGTTGATGATGATTACTTTTCCGAAAGACAAATTTTAACGCCATGTATTAAAAGTTGATTGGTGATATTATATGATATAACGGTCATATTCAATGTTTTCTCCATAGCAAAATTGGTGGAGCTACATGCACCAATTATGTACACACTAGTATACCAACTAGTGTTATGCCATTATCATTGACTTACCTATTATACAAATTACAAAATACCCAAAATTTCTAAAATTAGGCCACCTCATCTATTAATATTATAGTTAGTACATTAATTAATGCATATAGTATTATTCTAACAAAATATTATTCTTGTTATGAGAATAAAAGTTACCGCAACTTTGAGGAAAAGACAAGAAAAATTGATGTCATATCTTTAAAAAAAATTAATTCCATAATCACATCCGTATATATTAAAGAAAATGGGATTTTCAACCACAAGAACTGAGAGAATTCTAAATCCTCAAACTAAATTTTATGATTTTTAAATAATAAGAAAAAAATCTATTGGTTAACTCTCATTTAATCATAATAATAAAATTATCATTTTTAATCATAACAATGAAACTTTAATTATTCCATAAATTACATTTTTTAAAAGGAAAATACGCTCAACTATTCAAAATTTAAATTTATGTGCCACTATATATGCAAGCAATTCACTAAAATTTAATTATTTTTTATTTTTAAATAATTAAAAAAAATTCTATTAGTTTAACTCTAATTTAACCATAACAATTAAATTCTAATTATTTCATATATTACGGCTTCTAGAATGAAAGTATGCTCAACCATCCTCTTTAAATTTGTGTGCCACTAATATGAAAGCAATTCACTAAAATTTAATTATAATCATAAAAAATCTAATTATTCCATATTTTTTGAATTTTATATATATATATATATATTTATTTCAAGATTCAAAATTATGAACCATTAAATATGATAAACAATTCAATAGAATCTAAAATTTATAGAAACATTTCAAATGGTCACGTTATCTATACTATAACTAATATAGAAACATTTTTCAAAATTTATAATGATACTATTTTCAAAATCCAGTATGGCAAACTTTCAAAATTACATTTAATAAAAAATCAAAATTATTTTTATTCCAAACCCACATAATAAATTGGGTTTTTTATTGATAAATCTCATGTAGAGGTGTTCTATCCCAATAAGTCCACAAAGAAAAATTATAACCTAATTAGTCCCTTGTGTTTATACTTTTATTCCATAAGGTCCTTTTTTCCTGATTTATATTTTTTGTTAGACTATTATACCCTTATGTCTATTATTGATATATATTATATACAAGAATGATATACACGTTTTCATCTGTTTTTGTTGTGGTAGGGTTTCGTTTTTATAGGAGAAAAGATGACGACACAGAGTTCGTGGTAGTATTTCGTTACGGTAGGGTTTCATTCCTATAGGAGAGAAGATGACGATTTAGAGTTTGTGCTCTATTTTTTTTTTTCTTTTTTCCCTTCCAGCTATAGTTATGATTTCAGCCAGAAATCAAAGGAAAAGAGGAGGATTTGAATCGAAGGAAAAGAGGTGATGGATTACAAGCTTGTTCAATAGATTGATTAAAACTCACATTCAACTGGATTGAATTAAAGAGAAAGAGGAGATGGATTTGAATTGCAACTATTTTTGTATTCAGTCTATGTTGTTAAATTCTTTTTTCCAACTTCAGTTTCTGGAATTGATGGACATGCAAATTTTATTTGGTTGAATGGGGTTATGGGTTTTGGCTGGTTATGTGGTTGAGATATGGCTCTGTTTTTTGAATTTGGTGAATATTCACATCACAAGAAGAATGTGAATGTATATGAAGGATTGTATGTTCTGTTTCTTGTTTTTAACATTATTATCTAGATTAAATTTTGGTTGGTTGGTTGGTTGGTTGTATGGGGTTGTTGGTTTTGGCTGATCATGTGTTTGAGTTTTGATTTAAATTTTTGAATATGGTGAATATTCACATCACATGACACAATGTGAATGTTCATAAAGTGTTCGGTATTGGGATTAGTTGTGCAAAATATAGACTTAGCTATTTCTTTTGCATGATGTGATCAGTGTTAATATTCACATTAATTTGAATTGAAAATTTGTTATTGTGTTATCAATTGGTGTTAATATTATTCACACACTAATATAATATTGAATGGTAAATATGCTTTCACTGTGTTCATTATCACTGTGAAGGTGATGTGAAGGTTCACATCAGCATTGCATCAATTTACACAACGACAAACCTCATCTTTCATTTTGAATACAAACACAATGTGAATATTCACACTAAAATATACAAATGTGAAAGTTCCCATGAATTCTGAAATATAGATGAAGATACTATGGTTTCAAAGTGTTAATTACTAATATGAAATTGTGATATTAAAGTTCACATCAAAATTGCATTGCCCACAAACCACATTAAGCCATTGGTTATGTATACACAATTGTAAAGCAGCTGACAACAATGTAAGGTTCACATTGATTTTTTAATCTCTAAAAATATGACTACATCAACATTGCATTAAGCACAAACCATCATTTTTGTGTGTACACAAACATGAAGTGTATGTTTATGCACAATCAGATTATTGATATGAATGCTAACATCATGAATAAAACATCAAATGACTTAATTTAGTCACATTAAGCCAATGGTTATGTGTACATAATTATAAAATAACATAAACCAATATAAAT
Organism: Camellia sinensis; assembly: GCF_004153795.1. Classification (NCBI taxonomy): domain Eukaryota; kingdom Viridiplantae; phylum Streptophyta; class Magnoliopsida; order Ericales; family Theaceae; genus Camellia; species Camellia sinensis. The sequence goes on from NW_021024837.1 coordinate 1,370,460, forward strand.
ATTAACATTGACTTTCTAGTAGCAAATATTATGACAATATATCATTGTGTCTTATTAAGCACAATCAAAATAACTAATTATGGTTCTTTTGTCCAATGTATTCTAATATTTACAAAATCACAAAGGATGTGAAATTCATATTCATATTTTTCTTGCCGATGTAAAATGTGTCTTTGGATGCCTTATATGTCTCTAACACGAATACGATGATATCATTGAACTTCATGCATTTGTTGAGGTCAACTTTACCGATCCTCAACACATTAAACAACTGCCAAAATGGCGTTTCCTTCAAACAGTCTAGCTGAAGATCCGAGAACTTAGTACTCATCATCAGTTTCACTAACCCAATGATGTTAGATCGGTAGTTGACCTTTTTCATATTCACTTTTCAGGGGGGGCTGGCTATTTGTTCAAGTTTGTCTTTGACGTGAAACTGTTCTCTTTTTATTTTGCCATGAAATCTATCAGCAACATCTGTTTGTTCAATTAGAAACAAATTTATTGTTAATGGTCACCAATGGTAAATGATAACAAGTACAAACTATATGTGCTGTGAATAGTGGAATGATGTGACGATGGTTGCATTGAGCAAAACGATGATGTAAATATTCACATGAACACAGTACAACATAGGATAAAACAATAAAAGTCAAATACATGGTGTAAACATTCATTTTTGTATCCAGTCTATGTTGTTAAATTTTTTTTTTCCGATTTCATTTTCTGGAATTGATGGACATGCAAGTTTTATTTGGTTGAATGGGGTTATGGATTTTGGCTGGTTATGTGGTTGAGATATGACTCTGTTTTTTGAATGTGGTGAATATTCACATCGCAGGAAGAATGTGAATGTATATGAATGATTATATGCTCTGTTTCTTGCTTTTAACATTATCATCTAGATTAAATTTTGGTTAGTTGGTTGTATGGGGGTGTTGGTTTTGGCTGATCATGTGTTTGAGTTTTGATTTAAATTTTTGAATATGGTGAATATTCACATCGGATGAACAATGTGAATGTTCATAAAGTGTTCGGTTTTGGGAATAGTTGTGCAAAATATAGACCTAACTTCTTTCTTTTTTTGCATGATGTGATTAGTGTTAATATTCACATTAATTTGAATTGAAGATTTGTCATTGTGTTGTCAATTGGTGTTAATGTTATTCACGCACCAATATAATATTGAATGGTGAATATGTTTTCATGGTGTTTATTACCATTGTGACAAGGCTGTTTGAAATCACATCAGCATTGCATCAACTTACACAACGACAAACCTCAGCTTTCATTTTGAATACAAACATGATGTGAATATTTACACTAAAATATACGAATGTGAAGCTTCACATGAATTCTGGAATATAGATGAAGACACTATGGTTTCAAAGTGTTAATTACTAATATGGAATGGTGATATTAAAGTTTACATCAAAATTGCATTGCCCACAAATCACATTAAGCCATTGATTATGTGTACACAATTGTAAAGCAGCTGACAACAATGTAAGGTTCACATTGATTTTTTCATCTCTAAAAATATGATTACATCAACATTGCATTAAGCACAAACCATCATTTTTGTGTGTACACAAACATGAAGTGTATGTTTATGCACAATCAGATTATTGATGTGAATGTTAACATCACGAATAAAACATCAAATGAATTAATTTAGTCACATTAAACCAATGGTTATGTGTACATAATTATAAAATAACATAAACCAATATGAATGTTAACATTGACTTTCTAGTAGTAAATATTATGACAACATACCATTGTGTCTTATTAAGCACAATCAAAATAACTAATTATAGTTCTTTTGTCCAATGTATTCTAATATTTACAAAATCATAAAGGATGTAAAATTCATATTCATATTTTTCTCGCCGATGTAAAATGTGTCTTTGGATGCCTTATATGTCCCTAGCACGCATACGATGACATCATTGAACTTCATGCATTTGTTAATGTCAACTTTACCGATCTTCAACACATTAAACAACTGCCAAAATGGCGTTTCCTTCAAATAATCCAACTGAAGATCCGAGAACTTGATACTCATCATCAGTTTCACTAACCCAATGATATTAGATCGGTAGTTGACCTTTTTCATATTCATTTTTCAGGGGGGGCTGGCTATTTGTTCAAGTTTGTCTTTGACGTGAAACTGTTCTCTTTTTATTTTGCCATGAAATCTATCAGCAACATCTGTTTGTTCAATTAGAAATAAATTTACTGTTAATGGTCACAAATGGTAAATGATAACAAGCACAAACTATATGTGCTATAAATAATGGAATGATGTGACCATGGTTACATTGAGCAAAACCATGATATGAATATTCACATGAACACAGTACAACATAAGATAAAACAATAAAAGTCAAATACATGGTGTGAACATTCAAAAAATCAATTGAGTCTGCTATTTCCTACAATGAAAACACTAATGCGAACATTTGAAATACTGATGTGAACATTCACATATCTAAGCACAAGTGTGAACATTCACATCTTTGGGCACTGAAGTGAATGTTCGCATCTATGGATAATGATGTAAATATTTACATCTAAGGATTGAATGGATTGGGGATGGATTATGCATTTGTGTTGGCATTAGCACAAATTTATTTGGCATGTATTTCACATCAGTTCATTACAATCAAACGTGAAGGGGAAACACAACAACGATAATATCAAATAGTTGTTTTGGAATTTACATTGAACCAAAAAGAGGGGGAGGGGGAGTGTGAATATTCATAATAATTACATACTATCAAACACCATGACAATATCACCAATTCATCAACTACAAACTATAAAGTTTTGCATCATACCCAAACATGATGTGAATATTAAGTTGACAAGCATGGACAACATTAATCGAGAATGGATAATTGTCAATGGTATTTTTCACATTATATTCACATACACATATTAATTCACAATGTTAATGTGGAGATTGACATTAACATTGTATCATATTACACAACTACAAAAACAAGCCTTGTTTTGAATATAAGAACGATGAGAATGTTCACATTTATAGCTTACAAAGTACAAAAACATGACAGCATTAGTAATACATTAACCACCCACCACAATTTTTGTGGGAATCAAAACATATTGTGAATATTCACATTGATGTGAATGTCAACATTAGAAAACAATAGTTCTATCCATATATCACATAACAAGTCTAAGAAAGGAGGTTTTTCATAGGTATTAGCTTGATGTAAATCTTCATAATGCAACATACAAATAAATTGGTCCATAACAATCATGTAACAATTTTATGCACGCCATGGTTTCTATGTGAATGTTTACATCATGGAAATAGCAACAACAAAAATTAAAAATAAAAAAATCTAAAAAAAAAGAGCAAAAACTTTAGGGGATTTATATCCATTCAAGGATATCATCAATACCAACAACAATTGCAAGAAAGCAAAAATAACGATAATTATATGAACAATAAAGACCAAAATCATATCAATATAAACATAGGGATGCGTGGAAGTTCGCATTGGGGCAAAAAATAGTTAGGGTTTAGGATTTATATACAAAATGAGTGAAATCACTTACGTTTGGTACCTATTATGAGATGGTTGGATTGTCACAGATCATCATTTTGAAGATTCACAGCAGAAATTAAGGATGAGAATGGTGATTCCGGCAGCCGACAACATAGAGAAAACAATAAAGGAGTTGAGGCGATGAAACGATGAGATGATGAGACGATTTCACAGGTATGGAATATAGGATTTTTGTGGGATTCTTTCCGCTTTGCCAAGGAGAACTCCTATATTTTCAGATTTTGTTGGTTTGAATGGAAGAGACACTTAAAATCGTAACAGGGGTGTTTTGGACAAAAAGCTGTAGGACAATCTTCACTGTATTTAAAAAGATTTAATTCTGTTGTGTACAAAACAACAACAAGAATAAAAGAAATAGAGAAAAGGAGATTAAATAATTAAAAAAAATTCTATTAGTTTAACTCTAATTTAACCATAACAATTAAATTCTAATTATTTCATATATTACGGCTTCTAGAATGAAAGTATGCTCAACCATCCTCTTTAAATTTGTGTGCCACTAATATGAAAGCAATTCACTAAAATTTAATTATTTTTTATTTTTAAATAATTAAAAAAAATTCTATTAGTTTAACTCTAATTTAACCATAACAATTAAATTCTAATTATTTCATATATTACGGCTTCTAGAATGAAAGTATGCTCAACCATCCTCTTTAAATTTGTGTGCCACTAATATGAAAGCAATTCACTAAAATTTAATTATAATCATAAAAAATCTAATTATTCCATATTTTTTGAATTTTATATATATATATATATATTTATTTCAAGATTCAAAATTATGAACCATTAAATATGATAAACAATTCAATAGAATCTAAAATTTATAGAAACATTTCAAATGGTCACGTTATCTATACTATAACTAATATAGAAACATTTTTCAAAATTTATAATGATACTATTTTCAAAATCCAGTATGGCAAACTTTCAAAATTACATTTAATAAAAAATCAAAATTATTTTTATTCCAAACCCACGTAATAAATTGGGTTTTTTATTGATAAATTTCATTTAGAGGTGTTCTATCCCAATAAGTCCACAAAGGAAAATTATAACCTAATTAGTCCCTTGTGTTTATACTTTTATTCCATAAGGTCCTTTTTTCCTGATTTATATTTTTTGTTAGACTATTATACCCTTATGTCTATTATTGATATATATTATATACAGGAATGATATACACGTTTCCATCTGTTTTTGTTGTGGTAGGGTTTTGTTCTTATAGGAGAAAAGATGACAACAAAGAGTTCGTGGTAGTATTTCGTTACGGTAGGGTTTCATTCTTATAGGAGAGAAGATGATGATTTAGAGTTTGTGTTCTATTTTTTTTTTTCTTTTCTTTTTTCCCTTCCTGCCATAGTTATGATTTCAGCCAGAAATCAAAGGAAAAGATGAGGATTTGAATCGAAGGAAAAGAGGTGATGGATTACAAACTTGTTCAATAGATTGATTAAAACTCACATTCGACTGGATTGAATCAAAAAGAAAGAGGAGATGGATTTGAATTGCAACTATTTTTGTATTCAGTCTGTGTTGTTAAATTCTTTTTTCCAACTTCATTTTCTGGAATTGATGGACATGCAATTTTTATTTGGTTGAATGGGGTTATGGGTTTTGGCTGGTTATGTGGTTAAGATATGGCTCTGTTTTTTGAATTTGGTGAATATTCACATCGCAAAAAGAATGTGAATGTATATGAAAGATTGTATGTTCTGTTTCTTGTTTTTAACATTATTATCTAGATTAAATTTTGGTTGGTTGGTTGGTTGTTTGGGGTTGTTGGTTTTGGCTGATCATGTGTTTGAGTTTTGATTTAAATTTTTGAATATGGTGAATATTCACATCACATGACACAATGTGAATGTTCATAAAGTGTTTGGTATTGGGATTAGTTGTGTAAAATGTAGACTTAGCTATTTCTTTTGCATGATGTGATCAGTGTTAATATTCACATTAATTTGAATTGAAAATTCGTTATTGTGTTATCAATTGGTGTTAATATTATTCACACACTAATATAATATTGAATGGTAAATATGCTTTCACTGTGTTCATTATCACTGTGACAAGGTGATGTGAAGGTTCACATCAGCATTGCATCAATTTACACAACGACAAACCTCATCTTTCATTTTGAATACAAACACAATGTGAATATTCACACTAAAATATACAAATGTGAAAGTTCACATGAATTCTGAATTATAGATGAAGACACTATGGTTTCAAAGTGTTAATTACTAATATGGAATTGTGATATTAAAGTTCACATCAAAATTGCATTGCCCACAAACCACATTAAGCCATTGATTATGTGTACACAATTGTAAAGCAGCTGACAACAATGTAAGGTTCACATTGATTGTTTAATCTCTAAAAATATGACTACATCAACATTGCATTAAGCATAAACCATTATTTTTGTGTGTACACAAACATGAAGTGTATGCTTATGTACAATCAGATTATTGATGTGAATGCTAACATCATGAATAAAACATCAAATGACTTAATTTAGTCACATTAAACCAATGGTTATGTGTACATAATTATAAAATAACATAAACCAATATAAATATTAACATTGACTTTTTAGTAGCAAATATTATGACAATATATCATTGTGTCTTATTAAGCACAATCAAAATAACTAATTATGGTTCTTTTGTCCAATGTATTCTAATATTTACAAAATCACAAAGGATGTGAAATTCATATTCATATTTTTCTTGCCGATGTAAAATGTGTCTTTGGATGCCTTATATGTCTCTAACACGAATACGATGATATCATTGAACTTCATGCATTTGTTGAGGTCAACTTTACCGATCCTCAACACATTAAACAACTGCCAAAATGGCGTTTCCTTCAAACAGTCTAGTTGAAGATCCGAGAACTTAGTACTCATCATCAGTTTCACTAACCCAATGATGTTAGATCGGTAGTTGACCTTTTTCATATTCACTTTTCAGGGGGGGCTGGCTATTTGTTCAAGTTTGTCTTTGACATAAAACTGTTCTCTTTTTATTTTGCCATGAAATCTATCAGCAACATCTGTTTGTTCAATTAGAAACAAATTTACTGTTAATGGTCACCAATGGTAAATGATAACAAGTACAAACTATGGCCTCGTTTGGGAAGTGGCTATTTTACTAGGCTATTTGGCTTTTTGGCTATTTTAGTAGGCTATTTTAGTTTTTGTGTTTGGGAAGATGAGATGGATTTTATTTGAGTTGTTGTATTAAAAAATGTGTTGAAATGATGTTTGAAATTAAAATGACAAATTTGTCCCTAAAAAAATATTTTTTTAAATTGCTATCAAGGGGTAAAATCGTAAAATGTTCATTGATGGAACAAGTGACAAAGCTGACAGTGTAGGCTGTGCCTACACTGCCGGCTGTGCAGTCCTTTCTTTTTTTCTTTTTTTTTTGAAAAAGTTTGCAAAAGTGGCTTTTTGGCTAAAAAATTTTTTTAGGCTATAATAGCCTCTTTAGGCACTTCCCAAACAGCGCCTATATGTGCTGTGAATGGTGGAATGATGTGACCATGGTTGCATTGAGCAAAACCATGATGTAAATATTCACACGAACACAATACAACATAGGATAAAACAATAAAAGTCAAATACATGGTGTAAACATTCATTTTTGTATCCAGTCTATGTTGTTAAATTCTTTTTTCCGACTTCATTTTCTGGAATTGATGGACATGCAAGTTTTATTTGGTTGAATGGGGTTATGGGTTTTGGCTGGTTATGTGGTTGAGATATGGCTCTGTTTTTTGAATGTGGTGAATATTCACATCGCAGGAAGAAAATGAATGTATATGAATGATTATATGCTTTGTTTCTTGCTTTTAACATTATCATCTAGATTAAATTTTGGTTGGTTGGTTGTATGGGGTTGTTGGTTTTGGCTGATCATGTGTTTGAGTTTTGATTTAAATTTTTGAATATGGTGAATATTCACATCGGATGAACAATGTGAATGTTCATAAAGTGTTCGGTTTTGGGAATAGTTGTGCAAAATATAGACCAAACTTCTTTCTTTTTTTGCATGATGTGATTAGTGTTAATATTCACATTAATTTGAATTGAAGATTTGTCATTGTGTTATCAATTGGTATTAATATTATTCACATACCAATATAATATCGAATGGTGAATATGTTTTCATGGTGTTTATTACCATTGTGACAAGGCTGTTTGAAATCACATCAGCATTGCATCAACTTACACAACGACAAACCTCAGCTTTCATTTTGAATACAAACATGATGTGAATATTTACACTAAAATATACGAATGTGAAGCTTCACATGAATTCTGGAATATAGATGAAGACACTATGGTTTCAAAGTGTTAATTACTAATATGGAATGGTGATATTAAAGTTTACATCAAAATTGCATTGCCCACAAATCACATTAAGCCATTGATTATGTGTACACAATTGTAAAGCAGCTGACAACAATGTAAGGTTCACATTGATTTTTTAATCTCTAAAAATATGATTACATCAACATTGCATTAAGCACAAACCATCATTTTTGTGTGTACACAAACATGAAGTGTATGTTTATGTACAATCAGATTATTGATATGAATGTTAACATCACGAATAAAGCATCAAATGAATTAATTTAGTCATATTAAACCAATGGTTATGTGTACATAATTATAAAATAACATAAACCAATATGAATGTTAACATTGACTTTCTAGTAGTAAATATTATGACAACATACCATTGTGTCTTATTAAGTACAATCAAAATAACTAATTATAGTTCTTTTGTCCAATGTATTCTAATATTTACAAAATCACAAAGGATGTAAAATTCATATTCATATTTTTCTCGCCGACGTAAAATGTGTCTTTGGATGCCTTGTATGTCCCTGGCACGCATACGATGACATTATTAAACTTCATGCGTTTGTTAATGTCAACTTTACCGATCTTCAACACATTAAACAACTGCCAAAATGGCGTTTTCTTCAAATAATCCAGCTGAAGATCCGAGAACTTGGTACTTATCATCAGTTTCACTAACCCAATGATATTAGATCGGTAGTTAACCTTTTTCATATTCATTTTTCAGGTGGGGGGGAGGGGGGGTTGGCTATTTGTTCAAGTTTGTCTTTGACGTGAAATTGTTCTCTTTTTATTTTGCCATGAAATCTATTAGCAACATCTGTTTGTTCAATTAGAAATAAATTTACTGTTAATGGTCACAAATGGTAAATGATAACAAGCACAAACTATATGTGCTATAAATAGTCGAATGATGTGACCATGGTTACATTGAGCAAAACCATGATGTGAATATTCACATGAACACAGTACAACATAAGATAAAACAATAAAAGTCAAATACATGGTGTGAACATTCAAAAAATCAATTGAGTCTGCTATTTCCTACAATGAAAACACTAATGCGAACATTTGAAATACTGATGTGAACATTCACATATCTAAGCACAAGTGTGAACATTCACATCTTTGGGCACTGATGTGAATGTTCGCATCTATGGATAATGATGTAAACATTTACAGATAATGATGTAAACATTTACATCTAAGGATTGAATGGATTGGGGATGGATTATGCATTTATGTTGGCATTAGCACAAATTTATTTGGCATGTATTTCACATCAGTTTGTTACAATCAAACGTGAAGGGGAAACACAACAACGATAATATCAAATAATTGTTTTGGAATTTACATTGAACCAAAAAGAGGGGGGGGGGGAGTGTGAATATTCATAATAATTACATACTATCAAACACCATGACAATATCACCAATTCATCAACTACAAACTATAAAGTTTTGCATCATACCCAAACATGATGTGAATATTAAGTTGACAAACATGGACAACATTAAGCGAGAATGGATAATTGTCAATGGTATTTTTCACATTATATTCACATACACATGTTAATTCACAATGTTAATGTGGAGATTGACATTAGCATTGTATCATATTACACAATTACAAAAACAAGCCTTGTTTTGAATATAAGAATGATGAGAATGTTCACATTTATAGCTTACAAAGTACAAAAACATGACAGCATTAGTAATACATTAACCACCCACCACAATTTTTGTGGGAATCAAAACATATTGTGAATATTCACATTGATGTGAATGTCAACATTAGAAAACAATAGTTCTATCCATATATCACATAACAAGTCTAAGAAAGGAGGTTTTTCATAGGTATTAGCTTGATGTAAATCTTCATAATGCAACATACAAATGAATTGGTCCATAACAATCATGTAACAATTTTATGCACGCCATGGTTTCTATGTGAATGTTTACATCATGGAAATAGCAACAACAAAAATTAAAAATAAAAAAATCTAAAAAAAAAAGAGCAAAAACTTTAAGGGATTTACATCCATTCAAGGATATCATCAATACCAACAACAATTGCAAGAAAGGAAAAATAACGATAATTATATGAACAATAAAGACAAAAATCATATCAATATAATCATAGGAATGTGTGGAAGTTCGCATTGGGGCAAAAAATAGTTAGGGTTTAGGATTTATATACAAATAAGTGAAATCACTTACGTTTGGTACCTATTATGAGATGGTTGGATTGTCACAGATCATCATTTTGAAGATTCATAGCAGAAATGAAGGATGAGAATGGTGATTCCGGCAATCGACGACATAGAGAAGACAATAAAGGAGTTGAGGTGATGAAATGATGAGATGATGAGACGATTTCACAGGTATGGAATATAGGATTTTTGCGGGATTCTTCCGCTTTGCCAAGGAGAACTCCTATGTTTTCAGATTCTGTTGGTTTGAATGGAAGAGACACTTAAAATCGTAACAGGGGTGTTTTGGACAAAAAGCTAGGTATGAGACTTATTGGAATAATCAAAAACAATTTGGGTTAAATGGAATAATACACTTCGGAATGGAATTTATTAAAAAATCACCCTAATAAATTTGTTGATTAATTTTTATTTTTTTCTAAAAAAATTTTTTTAAAAAAATTATTGGGTAACTCTTTTTCAACAATAAAAATATATCTAATGATTTATGAAATTTAAAAGGAAAGTATCCTAACACATTTCAAAATTTAAAAGTATGTCATCCAACTATTAAAAAAAATTCTAATTTTCTCATAACTTAGGACTTTTAAAAAGGAAAGAACACTAAATCAATTTTAAAATTTTAAAGATTTATGGGAAACAATTCACATTTTTCATAAATCTTCTCTGTTGCACTCATTGAATTCAAATCAAATTAGAGTCAATATTCATCAAGTATTGTTACAGTTGGTGATGGAAACAATCGAAAAGAATTCAATTAGCAATTTTTTTTTTTACTGTAAGTTTATGTTTTTTTTTTATTTTTATTTTTATAAAGATCAATTTGTAATATTTAATCTCCAGAATCCTTATTTCTATTACACATCTAACAATTATGTTAATTTCTAAAAATTTATTGCATGCTTATTTAATCTAAGTGTATTTTTATAAATTAAATCTCCAATCTCTTCGATTGCGGTTTAATGGTTTAAAATCCATGTTTATCATGCATGCTCATTCGGAATATGGCCAGTAACAAATTTTCATCGTAAATTTTTTCTTCTTCTGATAGATGTATATGGTTATAATATTACTTATTTATTTAGGTTTTGTAGTTTTCATGATTATGGTTTTGAGCAACCAAATATACCACGTGAATCACAACGCGGCATAGAACGCGTTACCACTTTGACCCGAGTAAATCGACACTCGGGGCCCACCTAAAAAATAGACCGAACTTAGGAAAAAATTCTGGTTTTATCCAGAATTTTATAACCATTCCAACAAAAGCTAGGTATGGGACTTATTAGAATAGTCAAAAACAATTTAGGTTAAATGGAATAATACACTTAGGAATGGAATTTATTAAAAAATCACCCAAACTACAAAACCTAAATAAATAAGTAATATTATAACCATATACATCTATCAGAAGAAGAAAAAATTTACGATGAAAATTTATTACTGGCCATATTCCGAATGAGCATGCATGATAAACATGGATTTTAAACCATTAAACCGCAATCGAAGAGATTGGAGATTTATTTTATAAAAATACACTTAGATTAAATAAGCATGCAATAAATTTTTAGAAATTAACATAATTGTTAGATGTGTAATAGAAATAAGGATTCTAGAGATTAAATATTACAAATTGATCTTTATAAAAAAAAAAACATAAACTTACAGTAAAAAAAAATTGCTAATTGAATTCTTTTCGATTGTTTCCATCACCAACTGTAACAATACTTGATGAATATTGACTCTAATTTGATTTGAATCCAATGAGTGCAACAGAGAAGATTCATGAAAAATGTGAATTGTTTCCCATAAATCTTTAAAATTTTAAAATTGATTTATTGTTCTTTCCTTTTTAAAAGTCCTAAGTTATGAGAAAATTAGAATTTTTTTTAATAGTTGGATGACACACTTTTAAATTTTGAAATGTGTTAGGATACTTTCCTTTTAAATTTCATAAATCATTAGATATATTTTTATTGTTGAAAAAGGGGAGCTTTTTCCATAAATCCATCTTTAATTACTTATGTTCCATTCAATCCATATTATTTTTGACTATTCCATTAGGTCCTATTTGAGATAAGAAGACCAAAATACCCTTTTCATCCACTTATGTTCTATTTAGTTCATATTATTTTCTTATGTTTCAATAAGTCCTATGGATGACATAATTACCAAAATACCCCTAATGTGAATGTTCACACCGTCAATGTGTAGGGGCCCGGCCCATGTACAATGTGAATATTCACATTAACATGTTAACATTCACATTGATAGGAGTGTAAAATTAGCTCGCAGTCTGTGGGCGGCCCGGGGCGAGCCCGGTCCGGCCCGTGACAATGTGAATATTCACATTGACATATTAACATTCACATTGATAGGACTGTCAAATTAGCCCGCGGCCTGTGGACAGCCCGAAGCCCGCCCGTTGTCGGGGCGGGCCCGGCCCATTGATAAGAGTGTAAAATTGACTCGCGTCCCTTGGGCGGCCCGGGGCGAGCCCGGCCCGTGACAATGTGAATATTCACATTGACATATTAACATTCACATTGATAGGAGCATAAAATTAGCCCGCGCCCCGTGGGCGGCCCGAAGCCCACCTGCAGCCCGGGGCGGGCTCGGCCCGACCCGTGACAATGTGAATATTCATATTGACATATTAATATTCACATTGATAGGAGTGTAAAATTGGCCCGCGGCCCGAAGACGACAGCCTCGGGTCGGGCCGGTGGGCCTAGGCCTAGGCTCGAGCTTAGGCTGGGCTTGGGCGGGCCTGGCCATTTTTTTTAATTCTTTTTAATTTTTTCTACCAAAATTTTATTATTTTCCACAAAAAAAGACATTGTGCCTCAGGCGGGCTGGGCCTTGGACCGAGCCTTGAATGGGCCTTAAGGGGGCTGATGGGCCGAGCCGGGTCGGGCTTCAAAGTGATGGCCTAGGCCCTAGCCTAGGGTCTCGGACATGCTCGGGCCCAGACCCAAAAAGCTTGCCGTGGGCGGGCTTCGAGCAGTCCACAGGCGGCGGGTCAATTCTACATTCCTATCAATGTGCATGTTAACATGTCAATGTGAATATTCACATTGTCAACGGGCCGGGCCGGCCCTACCATGGGCCGCGGGCGAGCTTTGGGCAGCGGGCAAATTTTACACTCCTATCAATATTAATGTTAACATGTCAATGTGAATATTCACATTGTCAGGGGTCGGGCCAAGCCCGTCTCGGGCTGCGGTCGGGCTTTGGGCCTCCCACGGGCTGCGGGCCAATTTTACACTCTTATCAATGTGAATGTTAACATGTCAATGTGAATATTCATATTGTCAATGTAAATATTCACATTGTCAATGAGCCGGGCCGGGCTCGCCCCGGGCTACGGGCGGGCTTTTGGCCGCCCATGGGCAGCGGGCCAATTTTATACTCTTATCAATGTGAATGTTAACATGTTAATGTGAATATTCACATTGTCAACAGGTCGGGCCGGGCCCGTCCCGAGCCGCCCACGAGCTATGGGCGGGTTTCGGGCAGCCACGGGGCACGGGCCAATTTTATACTCTTATCAATGTGAATGTTAACATGTTAATGTGAATATTCACATTGTCAACAGGCCGGGTCGGGCCCGCCCCGGGCTACCTACGGGCCGTGGGCGGGTTTTGGGCAACCACGGGGCGCGGGCCAATTTTATACTCTTATCAATGTGAATATTAACATGTTAATGTGAATATTCACATTGTCAATGGGTCGGGCTCGCCCCGGGCTGCCCACGGGCCGTGGGCGAGTTTCGGGCAGCCACGGGGCGCGGGCTAATTTTACACTCCTATCAATGTGAATGTTAACATGTCAATGTGAATATTCACATTGTCAACGGGTCGAGCCGGGCCGTCCCGGGCCCCAGGCAGGCTTTTGGCCACCCACGGGACGCTGGCCAATTTTATACTCTTATCAATGTGAATGTTAACATGTCAATGTGAATATTCACATTGTCAACGGGCCGGGCCGGGCCCGCCCCGGGCCGCGGACCAATTTTATACTCTTATCAATGTGAATGTTAACATATCAACGTGAATATTCACATTGTCAACGGCCCGGACTGGGCCCGTCCCGGGCCGCCCATGGGCCGCAGGCGGGTTTCGCGCCGCCACGGGACGCGGGCCAATTTTACACTCCTATTAATGTGAATATTAACATGTCAATGTGAATATTCACATTGTCAGCGGGCCGAGCCCGCCCCGACTCGCAGATGGGTTTCGGGCCGCCCACGGGCCAATTTACATTCCTATCAATGTGAATTTTAAAATATGAATGTTCACATCATAAAATTGCTAACCGTTCAAAAAATATTTATAAGAGTATCAAAATTAAATATAAGGGCATAAGTGTTCAAGAAAATAGTGTAAATCAAGAAAAAGGACTTTATGGAATAAAACTATACATACATGGGACTAAATGGGTTAAAAAATTCCTTCATGGACTTCTTGGGTTAAAACACTTCTAAATGGGATTTATCAATAATTTTCCCTTGTAGTTTTCATGATTTTATATTTTAAAATTTCTATAAGGTTTGTTTTTAATTTTTCAGATTTTATAGTTGATGCATTTTTTCTTAATACTGTTGTACTTTTTATATTTTTATATTATGCATATGGTTATAATATTATTTATGCATTTAGGTTTTGTAGTTTTCATGATTTTATATTTTAAAATTTCTATAAGATTTGTTTTTAATTTTTCAGATTTTATAGTTGATGCATTTTTTCTTAATAATGTTATACTTATTATATTTTTATATTATATTTTATTGTGTGCCACAACTGCAGTCAGTAAACTAATAAATTCCATAGCAATGTTGCTATATTCAACTACCAATAGTACTACACATATCAATTAATATATCATTTAGTGTATTAACACATGTTATAACATTGTAATTTTAAAATTATGGACCGCATTCATTATACAAATTACAAATATATAAAATTAATAAAATTATGTTACATAATTTATTAATACATTAATTGATGTACCAATTAATATGTATAATTTATTCTTCAATAGGTCTACCACTAAAGATAATAATTAAAATAAAAAATAAAAAAGATAAGTTTTTTATATTATTGTTTCCCTTATATGTGCATATTTGTTTCTCTATCTCTGCCAAGTTTTTCATTGCCTTTTCATTATCTCACCTTTCTTTTTCTTTTCTTTTCTATCATTTTTTTTTTTCCATTTGTTTCCTTATCCAGGATACCATATCTTACCATTACATTAATCCTAATGGTTGATCAAGGTGAGTTAGTATTCTGTCTCTCTTCTCTTTACTCTGTACCATAAATGATCAATTTTCTGCATCTTTATGTGAATGGTTGGCATTTTATTTTCTATGCTTAGGGGTATAAAAATGACTTGAGACTCGTGGGTAGTCCGAAATCCGCCTGAGACCCGAGGTGAGCCCAGCCCGTTTTGACCCAGGCCCGAGCCCAACCCATTGCCTTAGGCCTGGGCCTTTCATTTGAGGCCCGTCCCATTAGCTAGGCCCAAAAAAATTCAAATCCTGCGAGCGGCTTGGCCCAGCTCACCCAATGGTCAAATTTCAAAACATAAAAATAAAAAGCAACTTGTAATGGTTAAATAATCAAAAAAATATAAATAAAATAAATAAAAAATCGATCTTGCATAAATAAAAAAAAAAAACAAAATAACACAATAGTCAATGTCATTTCCTTGCAACAAATATATATAGAATATATATATATTTCAACCTGTTACCCAAAAAGTAACCTAAGAGGAGGGTGAATTAGGTTTTTACAAATTAAGATAAATAATTCCAATAAAAATTATAAACTAATACATCAATTAGAACAGCATGAAAATCAGACAATTATCACAAATAATATTAGATAAATATGGCAGTCCAAGCAAGAGCTCGGCTGCTCTGTATGTATAGTAGAGCTTAGTGTTTTGTTCTGTTTGACATGACCCATTTCTTCTTCCCGTTCAGGAGATGGCCGTTGCGAAGTTAAACTTTGAAAATTAGCCGTTGCAGCAGGCAGAACTGAACTGGAGAGGCAGTCGTCTGTTTTCCAGCCAAAAAACCTGTCCAGCCAGCCAATATATCTGTTGGCCGGCCAAAAGACTTGTAGGGCCAGCCAATAATAAATATGAATAAAAAATATATATATTCAAACGACCATATTACCGTTTACTACAACGGTAATATATATATATTAAATTTACTTCACTTTTTCAAACTACTATAAATATCCTTAATTTTTCAAAATAAATCTCACAAATAATCCTCTCTCTCTTAAACCCTCTCAATCTCTCTTAAATTCTCAATCTCTTTTAACTCTCAATTAATTTTGAAGTGTCATCTCTAAGTGACAATTGCAATTGTACAATAATAAACTATTATCAAAAGAAGTTAATTTCTATATCACATTCACCCGTCGATAACATTAATTAGTTTAATCAAATTTATTAGCTACTCATTTTTTTCATTAATTTTTGTGCATATATATTAATTATTATTTTTTACTCGTTGTATTTACACATTATTTAAATTAATTATTAATTCTTATATATTATTTTACTTACATTACTATGGATCCTAATATTCCTAATGTTTATGTCGATATTGATATATATACTACACAATATGAATCTGTTGATTCTCCTTCTAATGTCCCTCTTCTAATAGTTGGATTATCATCTAGGGGCACAGCTAGTACTGTTTGAGAATATTTTGAAAAAATATCTATAAATAATCCTAATAGTACAATTACATTTAAAGCAAAATGTAAATTTTGTGCACATTTACTTAGTGTTGCATCTGCAGGGGGTACTAGTCATCAAAAAAGGTATGCTAACAAACATTTACAAAATCAACAACCTGATATTAGAAGTCAAATGCAATTAGGGGCTTCATCAACTGGTAATTTGTAAACATTTTCATATGATCCTATACGTACACAAAATTCTGTAGTTGATTATATTATTAAAAAAGAATAATCTTTTATTACTAGTGAATGTCCCGATTTTACAGAAATGATTTACGAAAGTTTTGTAACGCAATATCAAAAAATTTCAAGAAATACTACTAGAAACAGGATTTTATAGAAATTTGAGGATGTTAAAAGTGAATTATTTGACATCTTTAAAAATTTGAACGAAGAGTTTGTTTAACATCTGATTTATGGTCAAATAATGATTTTGAATATCAATGTATCACTGCACATTTTATTGATAATGATTGAAAATTAAATAAAAAACTTATTTCATTTAAATTAGTTGAACTTCCATACACTGGTCATTTGCTTGGTGTAGAAATAAGAAATATATTATATGACTGGGTTTTACAAAATAAGATATTTACGATTAGTTTAGATAATACATTATATTATAATCAAACTGTAACCCATTTAAAATCAACTTTGCAATTACTTGTTGATGATAATTTATTTCATATTCGTTGTTGTGCCCATATTTTAAATTTGATAGTTAAAGAAGCCATGGATGTATAAGAGACTTATGTACTTATAGTAAAAAATGTAGTTGTTACTATTATGTCTTTTGTTAATCAAATTTCGGAATATAGAAAAATTTGTCAATGAAAAAATATGCCATTTAAAAATTAATTTTAGATGTAAATAGTAGGTAGAATTCAATGTATAATATGTTTAAAATAGCTTGTAAACAAAGAAGAACAATATATTTTTTTTTTGCAACATCAATAGGAGGAGTGCTGACTCCCACAGAACTTAATTGGCGTCAAGTAGCCTTGTATAAATTTTTTTTAAATTTTTTGATATTTCAACAAAATTATTTTCTTATATATATATATATATATGTATGTTTCTACTTTATTATTTGTTTTACATATGCTAGTAGAAATAATTAAAATTTTTGTAAAATATATGAGTAATGAATATTATATAACCATTATTACTTCAATAAAAGAAAATTTTGATAAATATTTTGATCATTTGCCTTATCTTTTAGGTTTAGCCATAATAATTGATCATAAGTGTAAAGAAATTGGTTTACAAGAATTTTTGGAACGTATTTTCGTTGATCAAACACAGTTTGCCCTATTATGCAAATATGTAACAGATTATTTGAAGAATACAGGGCAACTGCATCTATAAGTATACCTACACATACTACACTAGTAGTCTCATATTGAGGCCGGAGATTAAGTGTTTTTTCAGCAATAAAAAGTAGAAGAATATCTTAACATACAAGCATAAGTTGTTCTGAACTACAACGTTATTTGGAAAATTCGTCAGTGGATGATTCCGATGATTTTGACATTTTGGAATAGTGGAAATAAAATGAAACTATATGGTCTGTGGTTTCACAGATAGCCTGTGATATACTAACCGTTCCTATTTCTACAGTTGTTTCCGAAACAGCTTTTAGTGCAGGTGGACAAGTGCTGAGCGATTACCGAAGCAGGCTTTCACTCTAAATGGTTGAGGCACTAATGATATCTAGAGATCACATGCATGTGCTTAAAAGAAGACAAAATTATAGTAAAAATGAGCGAATTCAAAATGAATCGGATGACATATCCTCGGGCAACGCGACTCAAATGTCTGTCCCCTCCGATGCTTGATCAACATTTTATTTTTTACTATTTCGTTTCATTTTTTTTTGGTATTAGATTATTGATGTGGAGTATAATGCAAATCATTGGTAGGCTAGTAGGTGATCAACATATTATTTCACATAGCTTTTTGTTATGTAATGATCCAGTTTTCTTTCCGTGAATGTATTTACAGAGTTCATCAATGAATTTTCATGGCTCATATTTGCTTGGATTTTATTCTGATGATCAACGAATAAGCCTCTTGACTCGGAGCTTGGCACAATGGGCCATTACAAAAAACTCTGGATTCGGAGTGCCCTTTGTGCTAGACATGATCGCCGAATAAGCCTCCAGATTCAGAGCGCCCTTCGTGCTAGCCATGATCGGCTAAATAAGCCTCCGAATTCGGAGTGCCCTTTGTGCTTTGGCACAATTGGCCATTACAAAAGACTCCGAATTCGGAGTGCCCTTCGTGCTAGCCATGATCGGCCGAATAAGCCTCCAGAGTCGGAGCGCTCTCTGTGCTTTGGCACAATTGGCCATTACAGAAGACTCCAAATTCAGAGCGCCCTTCGTGCTATTCACGATCAACCAAATATGACTCCGGATTCGGAGCGCCCTTTGTGCTTAGCACAATTGGCCATTACAGAAGACTTTGAATTCGGAGCGCCCTTTGCGCTTGGCACAAGAAGCTATAGGAGTGCCCTCTGCTTACATAATGGACTTTTCCAAATTAAGTCTAAAATTTTTGTCAATGGCATACATTATTTTGCATAAAAGAAACAAGCACAATAGGCATTAAAGTAAATTGTAGAGTTTATTACAACTAACGGCAACATTTACAAATTATTAAATTACAAATCTACTCCAGCTCCTCTTCGTTGTCCATTTTCTCGACGTCATAGGTTTCGAATGAGAATTTATAATTTTGGTATAGGGGCGACGCCGAGTCAATACCCATAGTCTGAAGAGCCTTAAACCATTCATGTTTGAAACCACGATTCTTGCATTGGCAAACATCATTGGCCAGTTTCTCCCTAGTCTTCTCGATACCAACTTTTCGCTTGTTAAAGAAGCCTTGCTTATAAGCACGGGATAGTATGGCCTCTTTGGCAAATACGATGGCCGTATCCCGAGCAGCTATAGCATGGTTGATCAGCTGCTGGTTTACTCTATCGGTAACTGTAGATATCCTATTTTTGACAGCCCTTATGATTTGGACGTCCTCGCATGCACTCCCGATAATGAATGTATTTGCTTGCCAAGTACTTGAAGTCCTCAACGGAATGCCACAACTTTGAGCCTTTCAAACCTTACACCCTTTTTGCCTCATTTTTGGACCAAGCCTTAGTTCCTCAAGCCTACAGCTTCTGGTGGCCTGCCGGCTACCTTTTGAGGTTGCTGGCCATCACTTTTGGGTTGTCAGTTACTGATGTGGCTTGCCGGCCACCAATGTATTTTACAGATATTTTATGCTAGCTGTGCCAGCTGTTTGCACAGATGCATACATCTATCCTCACGTGTAGGGCTGGATCTCCTTAAGGGAATTTTATGTTTTCTATATATAGGAGCCCCCTCTCTCATGTTTTAAGGTTAGAAAATTTTGAGATGAAAAATTTTCCTCCCTCTCTACAATCTTCTCTCTCTCTCTTTCTCTCTCTCTAGCAAATTCGTACACTTTTGCCTACAATTCCTTGACCTTATTGCCTATACACCCTTAATCAAATCTTCTCATCTTTGAGCTGAGGTACTTTTGAGCTTGGTTTGAGCTCTAGAGGGTGTATTTACTTGGTTTTGTTACTTGGAATTGTTTCTTCTCTTCCAGAGGTATAAAGCTTTGTCCCTTTACTTGCTTTTTCTACTATTGTACTTGTTGTTTTTCAATTGTTTTGGGGCTTCAAAACTCTATATTTTTGGGCTGAAGCTTGGGTTTGAGGCCATTAAAGGTTGAGGGGTTGATAGCCTTTCTTTGTACCTTTTTTTAGAGGCCTTTGCCTTTATGTTTCCCACCCTTTTACTATCTTTTTCCAAGCTTTTAAATACTGATTTTCAGAGCTTTTTCAGTGGCCAAAATCATGTTTTGAAGTCCAAATTTGGAGGGGTTAGCCTCCCCTCCTTGTATCTTGCTTACTAGCCTAGTTTGTGCCATGTTAATCTAGCTATTTTTAGCTCAAGTCCAGCATGTTTTAGGACTTATTTTAGACTATTTTAGCACTATTTTTGGTTGATGGTTGCATTTGAGCTTTGTTTTGCATGCTTATAGTGTAATAGTCCTCACGAGCTTGGTGTTCTAGGCCTTAAACACCATCTTGTTTGAGTTGATAACATTTATTTATGCTTTTCTCACTCATTTTCAGCACTAATAATCTCTGCAACCTCCTTCCTTTCTTGGCTTTTTATTTTTCTTTGAAAGTGGTTCAAATAATTTGTTTGTTTAAAGTATGAGATTGAGATGTCATGCTTAATGGTTGAATCCCTTAAGGGGTTCATTACCAACGACATGATGTCTTTTTCGTGCCTAAAACAACTTTTAGTTTGAGCCTTCTTTTCATTTAGAGGACTTAAACTCACCCTTGGACATAATTGATTAAAGAATGGTTGGTACACTAAAATGAGTAACTAAAATTGGGACTAAAAAATGGTGCAAAATAATAATTGGTTGTGTTCAATCAGATGTTAATTGAACACGTGGAAGCTTGGACCATTTCATACTCATTAGTGATGAAATGATTCAAGGCTCCAAGGTCACCACTTTCCTTGATCGTCCATAATAGGGAGGTGGTCTTTAGAATCTCTTTTTGTTACATTCATTGAACTTGCACACTTGGTTTCACAAGCCATCATGCAATGAAATTACATCCATTAATGGTTTGTGAACCGAACTTGCTACTCTTTTGATTTGCTCATGAAAAAGGAAGGTTGAGTTGTGCAAACAAACTCTTGAAATACCCTGTCTATGCTCTGTTTATCCTTTGTTACAACAAAATGAACCTATGTAGCAGTGGCTGGCAGGTGGCCGACAGATGGCCAGCCGACCATCACTGGTGGCCGGCAACCATCATTACTGGTCGGCCGGCCATTGATACAAAATTGAGTAGTGTGTTGGTAAGATGGAACAAAGTTGTTCTGGAAGTGGGCAACAATGTTGGTGTTCAACTGTGCAAACAGAGGCATTCAGAAGCAAAATGGTGGTCTTTTCGGGTGAAACTGAGCATGCGCATGAACATCCCTCGTTTCCCGATGTGGAGTAGTTAGTTGTTTAGTTTAATTACTTATTTTAATTGCACTTGCATTGTAATTATTTAATTAGTTAGTTAACTGGTTAATTAATTCAAGTGTTGTAATAACTAGTTAAGTAGCTTAGCTAGTTTATTCGTTTTGGTTTGTAATAGTTAGCTTGATTAGGGAAAATGTCTCGTAGCTCAAATTTTGTGGCTCAAAAGTGGCTCAAATGGCCAAAACGACGTCGTTTTGGCCATTTTTATGTTGTTCTGTACTCAAAACGACGTCGTTTTGACCATTTGAGCCACTTTTGAGCCACAAAATTTGAGCTACGTAGCATTGTCGCTTAATTAGTTAGTTAATTAGCTGAGTTTATTCATTCGGACTCTCCTTCGTAAGAGCGCAATGTTGTAATAATGTGTATATCTTCCAACCCTATGTCTTTCTCCATTTTATTTACTAGCTTATGATGGTTAGTTTACGGACATGACGTTTTGTTTAGCATACTCCATGTTCACATCCATTTGTATTGCGTGCACTGAGGCTCGGTTCATCATTCTAACTGCATTATTAGTTCAATACTTCTTTGAATACGTGCTTAGATCGCATACTATCAAATTGGTTCATATGCTATATCAGTAGCCAAGCCTATTTAGATTTCATATCGCATGTGTTGCATTAGTCATATTGCATAGTTAGGAATCATGCATTTTTTTCTAACTCTTTTGTTTATTTTGGCTTGGAGTACTAGGTGAGCCTTTACTCGCTTTAGCATCTTGCATGAAATGTTGATGTTGCCATATCTAGCATGCTTGCCATGAGCCTAAGTGCTTAATTGCTATACCTGCTTGAATGCCTGTGGATGAAGGCTTAGTGCTTGAATTGGAATAATTTGAGTAAATATTTTTTTTATACGATCACTTTTTTAAGTGGTACATATTCGAAACAATTTTCAAAACAAACATGAATCGAAGTGTTCTAATTCTTGCAAGTTAATCTATACTTGTGTGTGTGTACATCACATAATAATGCCAGCTTAATAAACCGGAACAAGAGCATATAATGTAGACAAAAATCATATCATGATTAGTAGAGGCCGATCTTTGATCGGGCAAGTGGAGGTGCTCAAATGTATTCATGACCTTTCCCTCTTGTACCTAAGTTCCCGAGCCGAGATAATCTTGGTGATGATGGGCACATGGCCTTTGGCACGAGTCATGAGTTTCCTAAATTTTTCCAAAATAAAATATTTGGGTGGCGATTCTGTATTTGGCAAAGCATTCTATTTTTGACATTTTTGATTCAAAATCAATTTTTCAAAAGATTTGCCAGATTTGGACTCTTTGGTGATTATCTATTTCGCATTGCACTTGTGGAATCAGATTTAGAACCACGTGAGTCCGAATTGTAGGGCTTATTTCAAACTTCCAAAAGGGTGACGCGAAAAAGGCGAGCTACAGTAACGGCTGTATTCGCCGACCCCACGGGCTGCTTCTTAATAGCCCTAGCTTTGCACAGTTCACTCTCCGCCTTCTCTGCGCTGCGTTCCAAATCTCGAATCCACCTATCCTTTGAAGCGATTTCTTTTTGAGCCGCCCGAAGCCGCATATTGATCTCATATGCACAGTAAAGTCCTTTGATTGCCTCGTGCACACCATCTCTGAAAACTTCGTAGTCGCCCCGCCCGATCATTGATTGTTGTGCTTCGAGTGGAAATATTTGCCGAGTAAAGTCCATCGCCACATTCAGATCATGAATAATTGAGTCTGCTTCAGTTATGGGCCTGTTACCAACAAAGACTGCAAAACTTAGAGGGCGTAGTAGTCTACTCGGCTTATGTCGCACAGATCCTTGTGCGGTTGCAACCCTGGTGCTACCTTTTTGCTGCGCCCCGCCTCTGGGTGATCTCTTCATCTCACTCCTCCTTGGGGACCTGCTTCATCGATAGGGTGAACGTCGTCTTTCCCGTTCCTTCGACGCTACAATGCTTGCTCGAGAAATTGTACCACCTGCTCCACGATTCATTTCCTCGTCCAATTTTGCCAAAATTTTTCCTTCGCCTCTACTATTGAAAAATAATCTGCTAGACATACACTCACACTGATTACTATGCAAGTACTTTCTCCTCTTCCACTTTGTTCACTACCCACTATGGCTGGATAACCCTTTTCATGGGCTGTTCAAGGGCTATTTAACGACTCCTCTTTCATTAATTACGAAGTGCACCACTAACGATGCACCTACTGCCGACGCCGTTACCACCCGTATTCAGTGGGTAGACACCCTATTTTTGACGGCTCTTTAAGACTTGGATGTTTGCAGGTGCATCCGATGACGAGCCTAATTGCTCGCCAAATGCTCAAAGTCTACGACAGAATGCCACAGGTTTGAGCATTTCAAACCCTGTATCCATTTTGTCTCATCTTTGGACCATGCTTGGGTCTTTTCAGCCTGAAGTTCCTGATGGCCTGCCGGCCATCCTTGGAGGCTGCCAGCCACTACTTCTCTTTTGCTGGCCATTGATGTGCCTTGCCGTCCACCACTGATGGCCGGCCGACCATCATTGTTTACTACAGATATTTTATGATATTTTGTGCCAGCGGTTTGCACACATTCATGCATCTTCTTACACGTGTGTGGCTGGATGTTTATGAGGGAAATTTGTGTTTTTCTATATATAAGACCCCTCTCTCTCGCTCTCTCTCTCTCTCGCTCTCTCTTATAATTTTGTGCCTAAGTGCTCGTTTTCTCTACACTTTTACATACACTACCTTAACCAAAGTTGCTAGTCTTTGAGCTGAGGCAACTTGGGACCTTCTTTGAGCCCTAGAATGTGGTTTTGGCTTGATTTGTTGGCCAACTTGTGCTTTAGTTTAAAGGTATAACACTTTCCTTGTTTATACTTGTTTTTCCATCCTTTTTAACTATTTTGGGGCTGGTTTTGAACTGTAAAAAGCTCTGTTTTTGTGGCTTAAAAATGGTGGTTTGAGCCCTTTTTTTAGTTAGGGGGTGGTTCACCCTTCTTGTTTCTTTGTGTGTAAAGTTTTTGTGAATTTATCCATCACTTTAAAACCAACTTTTTTAGGCCTTTTAACCACTGAATTTCAGAGGTTTTTCAGTGTTAAAAAACTCATTTTGAAGTCCAAAATTGGAGGAGTTAGCCTCCCCTCCTTTTGTCTTGTTTGCATGCCTGGTTAGCCCCATGTTTTAGCTTAATGTTTTAGCTTTTTGTGGCTTACGTCCAGCATGTTTTAGACTCTATTTTTGACCTAGTTTAGCTCTGTTTTGGGCTGGTTAAGTCTTTTGAGTCTTGTTTTGCATAGTTGTAGTGTAAGTTCCTTCAACTAGCTTGCTGTTTTAAGGCTTTAAACATCATTGGTTTGAGTTAATTGCATGTTTTAGTACTTTTTCTACTTCATTTCCACACTTATAATCTCTGCAATCTCCCTCATTTCTTCACTTTTTGGTTTTGCTTTGAAAGTGATTTCAAACCACTTGTTTGCTTAAGTGTGAAATGGAGGTGCTACACCTAATGGTTTAATCTCTTAGAGGGTTCATTACCAACAGTGTAATGCTTCTTTCATGCCCGAAGTAACTTGTGGTTTGAACCCTCCTTCCATTAGAGGACACTCATCAATGGACTTAATGGATTAAAGGATGATTTGGTAATTAAAATGAATAAACAAAATTGACAAGTAAAAGAGGCAAGATAAGCATTCTTTGTGTTACATTGCATGTGTTCAAATCGGACGTTAATTTGAACACAAGCAAATGGGACATTTCATACTCAATAGTGATGAAATGTGCCATTTTCCTAGGTCTCCATTGCCCTTGATCATGCATGATAGGGTGCTGGCCATTTGATTCTTGTTTTTGCATTTATTGAACTTGCACAATTGATTTCATAAGTCATCATGCAATGAAATTGCTTGATTGGTGATTTTGTGAACCAAATCTTGTCCCTCCTTTGATTTCCCCATGAAAAGGAGAGACAAGGTATGTAGACAACCCTTGGAAAAACCCCCCTTTTTGCT
The DNA here is from genome assembly GCF_004153795.1 of Camellia sinensis. Classification (NCBI taxonomy): domain Eukaryota; kingdom Viridiplantae; phylum Streptophyta; class Magnoliopsida; order Ericales; family Theaceae; genus Camellia; species Camellia sinensis. The sequence goes on from NW_021024837.1 coordinate 1,396,486, forward strand.
CTATTTGTGCTCTGTTGCAGCATGGTGACCCAATGCATCATTGGCCGGCAATGCATCATCCATGGTCGGCAGTGCCTCATTTCTGGCCGGCAGTGCACCTCCATGGCTGGCAGGCTACTGGTGTAAACCTCAGCAAAGATTTGGTAAGGTGGAGCAGAAAGGTTCTAAAGTATGCTCAAACCTACAAACAGAGCCTTTCGAGAGCAAAACGGAGGTCCTTTCAGGGCGAAAACCGAGGATGTGCATCTTCCACTTCCCGAGACAGAGCAGTGGCAGCATAATTTAATGTCTTACATGCTTAGTTTATTTGCATTAGTGTTGTAATAATTAGTAATTAGCTTAGCTAGTTATTCATTTGATTTGTAATAATTAGTCTAATTAGCTTAATTAGATTAGATTAGCTTAGATTAGCTTAGCTCTTATTCATTCGGACCCTCCTTCGCGAGGGCGTAATGTTGTAATAAGTGTGTGTGCGTGTGTGTATGTCTTCCAACCCCATGTCTTACTCCCTTTTATTTAATCGCTTTCGATGGTTAGATTAGGGACATGTTTTAATTAGCATATCGCATGCTTGCATCCATTCATCTTGTATTGTATGCACCGAGGCTCGACGTATCATCCAAACTGCATTGCCATTTCAATATTCTTCTTTGAATACGTGTTTAATCGCATGTTGTTCAAATCAATCCATATGCCATATTAGTAGCCGAGCTTATTAATTGCATATTGCATGTGTTGCATTAGACACTTTGTATAGTTAGGATCATGCATCTTTCTAACTAGTTTTTGTTTTGGTTTTGGTTTGGAGTACTCGGTACGTTTTTATGCTTTAGCATACTTGCATAAGTGTAATTGCCATGTTGTCATGATTAGCATGTTTGCCATGAGGCTATGTACTTAAATGCTAAACTGCATGAATGCTTGTGAATGAAGGCTTGTTGTTTGAATTGGAATGATACAACGAATGCGCATTTTAAGCCCACTTTATTGAGTGACAAATCATGTTTTAAGCCCACTATATTTAGTGGCAAAATTCGCAAACTTTTAAGCCCGCTTGAGGTGGCAAATTTAAACCATTTTCGCAAACAAACATGAGTTGAATTTGTTCTGAATTGAGCAAACTAGTCTATACTTGCTTGTGTGCATCACATAGTAAAGCTAGCATAATAACCGGAACAAGAACAAATAATGTTTATAAAAAATCATATCATGAATAGTAGAGGCCGATCTTTTGATCGGGCGAGCGGGGGTGCTCAATTCATGACCTTCCTCTTCATACCCAAGTTCCCGAGCCGAGGCAACTTTGGTGATGATGGACACGTGGCTTTTGGCACGAGTCAGGATTTCCTAAATTTCCCCAAAAACCAAAATATTTAGCTGGCGATTCTATATTTGGCAAAGTAGTCCAATTTTTCCATTATTTGATTTAAAATCAATTTTGCCAAAAAAGTTTGCCGGATTTGGACTCTTTGGTATTTATCAGTTTCACATTGCACTTGTAAGACTAGATTCAGAACCGCGGGAGTCCGAACTGTGAGGCCTTTTTTTCAAACCTTCCGAAAGGGGGCGCAAAAAAAGGCGTGTCCATAGCGGACTCATGCCCAAATGGGGCTAGGGCAAATATGTGAATCTATTCGGCTTATCTATCTTTGGCCGATTTACTCCTCTACCCCACTTGACCATTGTTATTTGATGTATTCGGCGGCGCACTCATGCTCAAATGGGGCAAGGGCAGATATGTGAATCTATTTGGCTTATCCATCTTTGACCTAATTTCTCCACTACCCCACTTGACCATTGAGGTTATTTTGTGTATTCGGTGGCACACTCATACTCAAATGGGGCAAGGGCGGATATGTGAATCTGTTCAGCTTATCCATCTTTGGCCGAATTCCTCCACTATCCCACTTGACCATTGAGGTTATTTTGTGTATTCGGTGACACACTCATGCTCAAATGGGGCAAGGGCAGATATGTGAATCTATTCGGCTTATCCATCTTTGGCCGAATTACTCCACTGCCCTACTTGAGGTTATTTGGTGTGTTCGGCGGCGAACTCATGCTCAAATGGGGCAAGGGCAGATATGTGAATCTACTCCACTACCCCACTTGACCATTTTCTGAAGCTCGTTTCTTGCTTTGTGCTTAGTTTGGTGCTTTAGACAACATACACAACTTTCATTGCAACTTTTATTGACATACATAAGTCATTTCTCAAAATAGGTTTCATTGACATACATAAGTAATTTCTCAAAACAGGCATTTTTCATTCATAAACTATATACAAACAAGTATCACTTTATCAATGAAAACTACCCTAATACAGAAACTTTACTAATACTAAAACAACTAGATAAATAAACAAACTATAAACAGACTATCTTCAAACATCTTCAAAGTCCTTTGGATCTAACTCTAGAGGTTCAACTTCCAGCTGCTCGTATGGAATTGGCAGGTCAAGAATCACTTTAGCAGCCGCCAAAGCCTTGAGCCAGCCATGCTTGAAGCCTTAGTTTTCAAACTTCAACGCTTCATCTGCATATAACTCCTTGGATTTAAGCTCACCAGCATTAAATGCCTTGGCTACATCTGCCTTCGCACGCTCTTGGGCTCTCTTTGACTCCTTTAATTCGGCCATTAATTTGGCATTCTCTGCTTTGGCCAACTTTAACTCACCGTCTATCAAGGTAGCCTTCTCCTCAGCAGCCAGCCAAAGTAGATCGGCATGCCTTGCTTTCTCCTCTTTGACAACAGCCTTCGCCCACTCATCTTCCACCCTCTTAGCTTCGACCTCTACCTTTGTCATCGTCGCCGTCAATTTAGCCATTGCGGCCCTAGCCTTATTTCTTTCAACCTCCAGTTGGCCTTTTATCTTGCCAAGTCTCTCCACAACATCGCAATGGCGACGACCAATTTTCGCTACCCTGCCTACCGCCTGACAAGCATGATATAGCAGTTTCATTAGTCAACAACAAAATGGCACAAATAGATCAAAGTACATGCTACTGACCAATATAGCCAATTGAGCCGCTAGGGCAATAGAGACAACATCCGGTTTAACACGAAACGCGACTTTGTCCGACATAAGCGAAAGCGCCAATGCTACACTTACAGCAATGGTTGGATGCCTAATGGCCAATCTACTGGAAAGAACTGGCGTGTTTTTCATCCTTGGCTGGATGATGAACAACTCGGTGGAATCCTGGGAAAGCGCCTCCAACCTTTGTTGTTTATCAATTGGTTCTTTTGGTGACTCGGCAATATATTCGGTGGGGTGCTTTTCGCCCCTTTGATCGGTTTGATCGGAGGCAGAGGTTTTTATTGGTTGTCGATCAAGGACTTTATCAGCCATAACCAATTCCTGAATTGTTTCTGGGATGGCCGCTAAAGGGGGAGTTTCTTGATTCCCCCCAGTATCACTGGCTCTCCTCCTTACTGCCATCTTCTTGGTATTTCTTTATTTGGAAAACTAGGCAAGTGACTTTCCGCCCATCTCCTCAGACTTAGCCCCAGGTAAATCTCCTAATTCGGTAAATATGTTGTCCTATGGAGAAGCAGTCGCTACTCAGCTAGAAGTAGAGGGTTGGCCGTTGCCTTCAGGGTTGAGTTGCTCAAAGGCCAACTTAATTTCCCTGTTTAATTCTTGTTCCTCTGAACGGTCCCCCTGTCCAACGTCTTCGACGTCTGAACCTTTTTCCAAACGGCCCTCAGGTCTAGCCTTTTTGGTGCCTGAACCTTCAAGGTCAATGCTCCTTAGGCTCTTGAAGTTAGAGGAATATGAGTGCCGTAAGTTGTTGTTTCCCCTTTACACAGGGATATGGTCAGCTACTGAAAATGTTGAGTATGTTGGGACATATCTTAACAGTAGGTGTGCGGCATGCCCCTGCCCTGTAGATTGGCACGCCCTTTGTACTTAAGGACCGTCTTCACCTGATTAAGAACGGCCCCATCTGCCGACGGGAGGACTCTCTTTAAGTTGTTACCTGCGCATAACAAAACTGGTCAGTAGTCTTTTAGAGCCGAATAGAAAGCTAAACTTAGAATTACGCTTAGCCACCTGGCTTGCCCTTCTATCTCGGCACAGGGTCTTGGCAATCTTCTCCCTCGCCAAATTTCCAATTACCTCAAATGGCGACCATTACATCGTTGACTCTTTTTCCAGAGCTGGCAAGCAAAGTCACCAAGTGGTGATCTATGTCCTTGGCTCTAAGAAAATAATGGCCTTGCCGACTAGTCGATTTCGCCATGATGTAGCAGTGTCGAATAGTTGTAGTGCAAAGGTTCAAATTCTTCAGCAAGGAGAGAGTCAAATCGCAACCTTACACCCCATTTTTGGACTAAAACTATTTTGACTAAATATTTTAGACCTTAAAACCCTCTCTTTCAAAGGGAAATGGACCCCACCCTCAGCAATTGACAGGAGAGGGAAGACGATGGTGTTTGCATCATCCTTCTCCATATCAACCACACCGTCTGCAATAAGAGACAGGTGGACATCGCCTGGAATCGAAAAGTGATGACGAAAAGCGGCGACTTGCTTTATAGAAAAGAGAGCTTTTAAATAAGTCACCATTCTAGACGGAATAGAAGAAATACAAACAAAAACACATAGAGGGACTGGAATACGAACAAAAGAGGAAGAGATGGAGGGACTTACAGGTCAAAACAAGGGAGCAAAGCGAAGAAGCGATATGAAGCAAAGTTGAAAATGCAGAAATCTTGTGAGGAAGAAAGAACGGTGTGAAGAATGCCCAAGAACCAAGGTTCAACACATACAAATTTCAAATCACATTAAATGAGTGTCAAATTATGAAGATGTGGGAAACAATGATGATTCCATATTACGTCTGATCTAACATATTAGTACTAAAAGGTGTGCGCACGCCGTATTTTCAACTTTCGAGGCCTAAGAAATCTATCAGTCGAAAAGTACACATGGAAGCTGACCATACCAAATAACAGACGTTAATCAGGTGTTCAGGGGGCAATTATGGTGGCCGAATAAATATGGTCCTGAGCTTCATGAACTAGCCGGGTATAAGCCGGCCCATGGCAGGCCCATCAGCTGGTCGTAGATAAGTCGGCCCATGCCAAGTCCAGTGGAGGGCCATAATCGAGTACAATTGAGTTGAAGGGTTATGAGAGCTATGAAACTCGTGGGCTGTGTAAAAGGCCCAGAAATGAAGTCAAAGCCCAAGAGGGTGTAATGGGCTTTGAAAGGATCCAATGGGAGCAATATAAAATGGGTGAGATAGAAAAGATTGTGAGAGGTTCTACATGAACGAGAGAGTATTTCTAAATCCATTTCACCACAACCATCATCAATAATCTACACCTATTTTATTTAATAATATAAATTTTTTATTTAATTTTGAAATAAAAATTATTCATTCAATAAATGTTATATAATTAATTTAATATTATAATATTGAAAGTTTCATTTTCATATATATAAAATTATTCATTTAGAAAGAAAAAAAAATTACGTAATTGTATACTTTTTAGTTACAAGTTCATAATTAAAATAACATAAGTCATACATAATTAAATTTAAATACCACCATGAAACATAACTAAACAAAACATCTCATTAATCTTAACTAAAATACTCTAGTAAAATTTTTCTTTTTGTCACCCAGGAAGGCAACCCAAGAGGGGGGTGAATTGGGTAATTAAAAAATATGAACAGAAAATCAATTGCAATTAATCAAGTAAGTAAATGCAACAGGCAATCAATTAATACACAGAAAATAAATGAAAGGAAAGAAGAGCTTAAACACAAGGATTTATAGTGGTTCGGCTCACCGGCCTACGTTCACTCCTCAAGATACCTCATTGAGAATTTCTTCACTATGAATCAAATCAATACACCACCAAGCTTCACCTAACTTGTGGATTTTTACAAAGGACTTACTTCTATCTGTTGACAACCTCTCAACTAAATGCCTCACTTTTCAAGTGTTTCACTCAGAAAATAAGGAATAAGAATAAGAGGTACAACTGTCCTCTTTTACAAATTCTCTCTCTCAAAAGATAGATATGAAAATGTAAGCACGAATGGAATTTAAGACTCAACCAGATATGAAAGTGGAAGTACAATGAAGTATAATAAAAGCTCTTGAATTCTTTGGGGTTCTTGTGTTGAAGAGTTGTATCTCTTAAACATGGAGAGCTTATTTATAGCATTAATGGCTTCTAGCTATTGGAGAGTGTAGCTCGCTTTTCGTGCTCCTCAGAGGGGTTTAGTCTCCTCAGATACGATAGCCTATAGACACCCCATTTTTTACCGCTCTTAAGACTTGGGCGCCACTGATCATTTACTTGGTGATGAAAGGTGTGTAGTGCAAAGGTTCAAATTCTTCAGCAAGGAGAGAGTCAAATCGCAACCTTACACCCCATTTTTGGACTAAAACTATTTTGACTAAATATTTTAGACCTTAAAACCCTCTCTTTCAAAATATTTTTGAAACAAAGTTCTTACGATGTTTTGAGGCTTGCATTTTGTTAAATGCTACGCTTTTTAGTAAACCGAGCAAGGAAAAAGTAGAAATGAATGAAAGAGAGGTGAACTCTTTGAAAAAAAATCTTTAAAACATCTATTTTAGAGGTTTGGAGTTGAAGAAAATTAGAGGAGAGGGAAGAAACCTAGTTGGGGAAGAAGTTAGGCATGAACCATTAAGAGAGAGTCGAGCAACCCTCGCTAAATCAGGAATATCCTTTTGTAAATTTGGATTTAATCTATGAGGTCACCACCATTGGAAAGGGGACTTCTGGGGCTTCATTTTACACTCAAGAATCTCCTAAAGCCGAGTCCGGATGGGGGAGATATGGTTGGTTGAAGTTAGGCATCAATCCGATTGAGCCAAAATTGAGCAGTCTTCACTAAAATGAGCATAACTTTTTTTACACTTGGAATTTTGATGTGAGGCTTCCACCATTGGAAATCTTACTTCTGGGGCTTCAATTTAGACACAAAAATGACCTGAAAGGGAGTCCGGATGAAGGAGCTATTCCCATTCGAAGTTGGACCTGGAGAGCAGATTTTTATGCCGGCCACTAGTGAAAAATGCTGGCCATGGATGATGCAATGCCGGCCATTGATGATCAGTGCTGGCCACCAGTGATCCCCTGCCGGCCATTAGTGTCAAAAATTAGATTTTTTGCAGATATTTAGCTCCGGCGGTTTCCCTACTGCTCTAGCTGTCCATTTGTTGATATTTTTTGCCAAAGCTCATGTTTTTCTATATATAGAGGCCATTCTCTATGGTTTTGAAGGTTGGAAAAAATTTTGGGAGCCTCTCTCTCTAAAATCCCTCTCTCTACAAAATTTCCAGAGCAAAATTTTTGCCTCTCTCTTTAGAATCCCCTCTCTCTTCCTATTTTGTACTTGAAAGTGAAAATTCTCTACACATCTGCACTAAGACCCTTAGCCAAACACCTTCATCTTGGAGCTAAGGTTCTTAGAGGTCTTGTTTGAGCTCCCAAAGCTGGTTTTAGCACGGAAAAGTGGTTGTTTGTTGCTATGCTTTAAAGGTATAAAACTTACCCCTTTTAAGCTTGTCTTGCACACTTGTTTTGCCACCTTTGCAAACTGTTTTTGGCTTGGTTTTGAACTGAAAAAAACTCTGTTTTTCAGTCCTAAAAATGGTGATTTAAGCCCCTTTTGAGTTTGGGGGTGGTCCACCCTTCTTGTCTCTTTGCTTGTTAAGCTTTTGTGCCATCTTTCAAAGCTTTCTAAAACAAATTCTTTTTGGTCTTTTAACCACTGAATTCCAGAGAATTTTCAGTGGCAAAAACCATGTTCTGAGGTCCAAAATAGGAGGGGTTGGCCTCCCCTCCTTGTGTCTTGTTTGCATGAGTAGATAGCCTAACATGTGAGCATATTTTTCTACCATTTTGTGACTTGATCTCAGCATGTGTTTTGCTACTTTTTTGACCTGCTTTAGCTCTATTTTGAGCTGGTTTGGCCACTTGAGGCTTGCTTTGTATACTTGTAGTGCAATGGTGCTCAATAGTCTAGTTTGTGGTATGTGTTAGCCTTTCATTCTAGCCTTTTTTAGCTTAATTCAAGCATGTTTCAAGGCTCTATTTTGACATGTTTCAACTCTATTTTTGGTTGGTTGGAGCATTTGTTGCTTGCACTTGTAGTGTAATTATGCTTACTAGCCTAGCATGCCTAATGAGTTAGCCTATCATTCTAGCTTGTGTTAGCTTGACTCCAGCACATTTTTGCTAATGTTTTGGCATGTTTAAGCTCTGTTTTGAGCTGGTTTGATCACTCGAGCTTTGCTTTGTATGCTTGTAGTGCAATTATGCTAAATTGCCTAACATGTGCTATTGTTTTGGCCTCTAAGTTTAGCCATTCTTAGCTTATTTCAAGCATGTTTTAGAACTCCATTTAGGCCGTTTTAGGACTGTTTTGGGCTGTCTTAGTCATATGAACTTTGTCTTGCATAGCTATAGTGTAAATGCCTTCACTAGCTTTGTGTTTTAAGGCCTCTAATATGCTTTGCATGAGATGATTGCATGCTATAGCATCATTTAGCATGTGATTTTACTGCATATATCTTTGTGACACTCTCACATATTTCACTCTTTCATTGCTTTTGAGAGTTGTGCTTTGAGCCTTGTTTGTGAGCCAACGTGTGAGCATGTTTTTCTTACTTTCTATGCTTCAATTCCAGCATGATTTAGCCACTGTTTTGGCATGTCTTAGCTTTGTCTAGAGCTGGTTTGGTCATTTAATCTTGATATTGCATGCCTCTACTGTAGTGCTCTTCACTAGTTAAGTGTTCTTGGCTTTTAACATGCTGTGCATGTGTTGCTCGCATGATTTAGAGTCTTTTGCATGTCATTTCAGCACTAAAAAATCTGCAACCTCCCTCATTTCTTCATTTTTCTATTTGTTTTGAGGGTTGGTTAACCTTATGATTGTGTTTAAGCTTGAGATAGAGCTTGTGCTCAATGGCTTTAACTCTCTTTTGAGGGTTGCTCCTAGCCAAAGGCATGATCTCTCTCATGTCTTAAACCATCCTTTGGTTGACCCTCGCTCATTAGAGGATTTTCACATTGGACTTAATCGGTTAAAAGATTAATCGGTAATGTAAAATGTGTAAACAAGAATTGAGCAAAGTAAAACTTGTGCAAGATAAGAATTGTTGTGTTGTGTTGCATTGCATTGCATTGTGTTCAATCGGACGTTATATTGAACATAAAGTAGATTGGTCCATTTCATACTCAAAGTGATGAGATGAGCCAATCTCCATTGTCTCTATTGCCCTTGATCATGCATGATACGGTGGTGGTCCTTCGTGTCATATTTGTGCATTTATTGAAAGTGTACAACTTGGATCTTTGGCCATTATGCATTGAAAATGCTTGATTGTGGTTTTGGATCCAAGAGTACCACTACTTTGATGTTTTGAGATGATAAGGAGAGGCACAGTACAAACATGTCATTGGAAAACCCTCTCTTTTCCTCTGTTTGTGCTCTGTTGCAGTTTGGTGAATCAGCACACCAGTGGCTGGTAGCACTTCATCATTGGCCGGCAATGTTTCATTGTTGGCCGGCAGAGCCCATCCTTGGCCGGCAGCTGGCCAGCAGCAAGCCCTCATGGCTTGCAGGCCACTGGTGCACTCTCCAGCAGTTATTTGGTAAGGTTCAGCAAGAGCGGGAAGTGCTTGGAGAAACCCTGCGAACAGAGCCTCTCAAGAGCAAATCGGTGGGCTTTTCGGGGCGAAAACCGAGTGCATGCATCCTCCATTTCCCGACGTAGAGCTGAGGCAGTGTAGTTAGAACTTTACATGTTTAGTTAGCATGTTGTTGTAATTTAATTAATTAGTGTGCTAATTAGTTAAGTGTTGTAATAATTAGTAAGTAGTTTACTAGTTATTGTATATTTTTAATAATTAGTCTAATTAGTTTAATTAGATTTGTTAGCTTAGCTTAGCTTAGTGTAGCTTAGCTTATTCATTCGGACCCTCCTTCGAGAGGGCGCAATGTTGTAATAAGTGTGCGTGCGTGTGTTCATGTCTTCCAACCCCACGTCTTTCTCCCTTTATTTATCCGCTTTCGATGGTTAGATTAGGGCATGTTTTGATTAGCATACGTTATGCTTGTATATTTGTATCCATTCATTTGTATTGCATGCACCGGGCTCGGCGCATCATTCAAACTGCATTGTATTTCAATACACTTACTTGAATATGTGTTTCAAAGCATGTTATCAAGTGTTGCATTCATATGCCATCTTAGATAGTCGAGCCTATTAATTGCATTATTGCATGCGTTGCATTAGGCATTTTGTATAGTTAGGATCATGCATTGTTTCTAACTAGCTTTTGTTTTGGCTCGGAGTACATTGTAAGTTTTACGCTTTAGCATACTTGCATGAGTGTGAGTGTTTCCATGATAGCATGCTTGCCATGAGGCTATGTGCTTGGTTGATAAACTGCATGAATGCCTATGGATGAAGGCTTTGTTGCTTGAATTGGAACAATTCAATAAATGTGAGTTTTAAGCCCACTTTGCAAAGTGGCAAATCATCATGTTTCAAGCCCATCATGTTTGATGGCAAATCCGTGTTTTAGCCCACTTGAGGGTGGCATTTTCAAACCATTTTCGAAAACAAACATGAATTGATTTGTTCCAATTCTTGCGATTTAGTCTATACTTGTGTGTACGTCACATAGTAATTTTAGTTAATAAACAGAACAAGAACACATGTGTTTATAAAACAACATATCATGCTTAGTAGAGGCCGATCTTTGATCGGGTGAACGAGGGTGCTCATTTCATGACCTTCCCTTCTCGTACCCAAGTTCCCAAGCCGAGGCAACTTTGGTGATGATAGACACGTGGCCTTTGGCACGAGTCAGGGTTTCCTAAATTTTTCAAAAGTAAAATATTTAGGTGGCGACTCTGTAATCTGGGAAAGCAGTCCAGTTTTGGCATTATTTGATTCAAAATCAATTTTCCAAAATGATTTGCCGGATTGGACTCTTTGGTGTTTATCAGTCTTACATTGCACTTTGTGAGATTAGATTCAAAACCGTGACAGGAGTCCGAACTAGAGGACCAATTCGCGCCTTCTCTAAAAGGGGGGCACGCGAAGAAAGTTGAGTCCACAGTTTCTGGCGACTCTGCTGGGGATTTAGAGAACTTGACTCAAACTCATGATATATTGTTTTATCTACATTTATGTGTTTCTTTGCATTGCATTTGCATAGATGTGCCTAAGTCATAGTGTTTGCCATCTACTATTCCTAAGCGGTTTGCCCGAGGCTCAATTGGAAAAGCATGCCATAAGGCTAACCGGTTGCGGCTCTGCCACGATGGGAACGCAAACCTTGGATTTGGACTACCGTTGTACCGTTTGATCCTCCTTTCATTTCTCGGTGTTAGTAGCGAGAAGTTTATTAGGTGGTCTTGCTGAGGCACCCTTTTTGACCAATTGACCTAGTTGCATATTAGAAGCCTTAGAGACTGCTCCAAACTAAGACAGGTTACTCACCCAAATACAGGATTATATGAAACCAGATGTTCGCGTTGTGAACCCCTAGTTCTTGACGAAACTAGGACAGGGAAACCCTACCCCACCATAGGGGTGTTTTGGCTCCCACTTGCTTGCTATGTGCTGTTAGAGTGTGTCTCTGCAAGAATGCATGTATCGGTTGCAAGTTTGGTATCTATTTTGGGGTAGAATTCAGCAAAGAGTATAGTCATTCAGCTTTACTTATATCTATTCTGGTGAAATCAGGCTGAGGTGCTGTATGTTTTTTCTTTTGCTAGGTAGTCTTGGAACCGTAGCTTTAGAAGGCTCCAATATCCCCCGGGTACATTGGACTTATATTGATAGACTTTGACAGGTTGGAGATTAAGTTCAAGGGTAACCAGTGTTTCCTTCGTTGAGGCAAGGCAAAGACAGGCCAGTCAGGGCTCACCGGTTCAACTGATCCGACAGTCACCAATCACATCACCTTTGTTTAACTCAGTAGACCCGTGATGGCACAAAGTCCAGAAGAAGTTGTGGCCATGATATCGGCATTAAACCAGGGAATCGCCATGCAGGATGAGACCGAAATGCAATGCCCATCTGGGGCACCTACCACATATCCAGTCTCGGGACCCCAGCCGAACTTTGACCCACTTCCGCCAGCTAAAGATTCACAACGTCCGGATCCCTGAGAAGGGTTGGCTCAGGCTCGAGTTTTTAGACCCCTGGTGCAGCCTAATGAGAGGCTTTATCCCCGTGATATTAATGAGCTCAACCCGACCTCATTAACAATGGCTAACCTGGAGAAGCAATTCAAAAAGGCACAGGGCCATAACTTTATTCCTAACATTGAGAATGGGTACACTGAGGCTGCTGTACGACTCCCAGACAGTTTCAAAATGCCACATATTAATCGTTTTGACGGGTCTGGAGATCCTATGGTACATATCAGGCTCTTTTTGGATATCCTGAAACCGATGGGTCTGACTAAGTCTCAGAAACTCTCTCTGTATGGAAGAGCCCTGTCGGGTAGAGTAGCCACTTGGTACGCCAAGTTGGAGGATATAGTGAAGCAGAACTGGGAAGTATTGGCTGGGGCCTTTGTCAATTAGTACTTTTACAATACCCAAGTTGAAATGACCACCCAAGAGCTTGAAGCAACCCACCAAAATCCTGTAGAGTCTTTTGTGGAATTTGTTGCAAGGTGGAGAGCAAAGGCAGCACAGATGACAGATCGGCTTCTGAGAGGGACCAAGTGCGAATAGTGGTGCAGAACCTTGAGCATGATATGTTGCAAAAGTTAATAGTCGCTCCACTATTCACTTTCAAAAGTTTGCATGAATTAAGGGTTCAGATCGAGAATGCATTTACCAGAGGGATTATTCCCAGAACAAATGAACTGATAAGGAGGGTTTTTGTAGGGAGTACCGATGCTGGCAGTAGCACTATTCCCAAACCCACTGAAATCAATACAGTTGCCATAGCCAACCCTTTTGCCAAACCGAGCCTACAAACAGCCGACCTAACCCGAGCTCAGGGCAGAACTTTCACTCCTCTCTATATGAGCCTAATCGGTGCACTAAAAGTCTTGATGGAAATAGGGTATCTCAAACCCCTCGATCCTCAACCTCTGCCTGACCCACTCCCTGCTAGACATAACCCCACCAAATATTGCGCGTATCATCAACAGCGCAGTCATGGCACCGATCGTTGCTACTGCCTTCGTCATAAGGTCCAAAATCTCATCGACAACCGGACAATAGCTCCACCTCGAATCCCAATGATCAAATATCTCCTGCCTACCTTAACCTCATCCACCTACAACCCCAGCATATATATCACCCCGGCCCATCTACCCAAGCTTGAGGTGTTCATTCTAGAAAGCACAAACTTGTGCATGCTAGATGCACTCGAACCCTAATCATCTCAAACCCGTGAACCCATTACTTTTGAGCTGTTGAGAATGATTGAAGATCTTCAGAGAACTGTGGTAGATTTGGCCTTTGGGATATTGGCTCCGTCATCGACCACATCACATACTAGGGATTTCATGCCAGAAGGCTCCCCAATCTTGGGGTGAATTGTAATTGAAAATGGCCAACCTAAAGCCATCCCAGGTCTGGGCAATGGCATGTCGACAACAACTGGGCTTCGCTCTGATTTAACGACCCGATCCCTTGACAAAGTAGAGGCAAGTGGTAAGAACAAGGTAGGGGTAGGCATTGGTCCCTATGAACACCTTCAATGGGCTGTTGAGGCTTTGAAAGCCAAAGGACTGAATAAACAGCAAGTGCTTGCAGTGGTTGCAAAAACTGTGGATGACACTTTTGCCACTCAAGTTCGAGGCATTTCGAAACATGGGGTAAGTCGGGAAAAGGGATGTCGTACCAGAAACGCCTCTTTCAAGTCCAATCCTATACTCGAAAAAGATCATCAAACCCAGTCAACACCTGCCAACCCCTTTGCTAGTATATTCAACAATCCACAAACCTCGAAGTACCAACCCCGAGGCCAGAGGGTCTTCAATCCCCTCTACATGACTTTGACCAAAGCTCTCCAAATCCTTGTTGGACAAGACCATCTCAAACCCCTTGAGCCTCGGCCTCTCCCGAATCCCCTTCCAGCTAAGCATGATCCGGCCAAGTACTGCGCCTTCCATTAACAAACCGGCCATGGCACTGACCTTTGTTTTCGTCTTCGTCACGAAATACAAGATCTGATTGATAAATAGGTCATCATCGCACCAGGTCCTACAAAGTCTATTGGCATTGGGTCGATGAACTTGGGCGATAACGTGATTATGTGATTGGGAGGGGGGATGAACCACCTGCCGATAGCGCTCAGTTTACTCCAGATTTGGGGATGGCACGCACTGTTTTGAGCAATTTACGAATGCTGGTTATTTTACTTTCTGACTTGGGTATTGGGTCAGTTCCGTTGTGTTATATTGAGTTTGTCTTGTTGTATCGAGTCAGTCCTGTTGTGTTAGAGTTGGGTGATTTCGAGGGTGTTACCTCGAACATCACTATCTTGTTTTGTGTATGTCTTTTGCACTCTTTCTTTTGAGTCTGTTTCTACCACTGAGCCAGTTGAGCCAGAAGATCTGAATGAAACTGCAGAGATTTTCACCTACTTTTCTGTGCCTTGAAATCATTGCATTGACCTAAGTTTTTCAAAACTTTTCGAACACTGTGATGAAAACAAAGAGGGAGGAATTCTCGAGATTTGTAAAAATTTGATCAACTAAGAGTAAGAGAGGCATGCTAAGCCTTTAATGAATGAGATCATGTTTGTTAATGTGAGTACTGAGAAGGATCCTGGCTTGATCTAGATTGGTTCTACATTGTCTTCGACGCGAGCGATAAGTCGCTTTCTTAAAAGATTTCAAAAAATATTTTGCGTGGTCCTGCGAAGACATGCGTGGAATTGATCTTGAGATTGTGCAGCATAAGATCACTCTGGGCCTCGAGATTCGACCCCTTTTACTTTCAAACCTTGAACTTTGATTCAGAATATTCAATGAGCAATCACAATGTAAGGCTTCCATGGCCGGATCAAAAGCAGCCCTTGAACTAAAGGCAAAAAGGTTAGATCAAGAAGATCGTATGTCATCAAAGGAAGCTTGCAAAACTCGATCAGAAGTAGTCCTTGAACTAGGGGCAAAAATGTCGGATGTGCTCAAAGAGTCAAAGATGAGTCATTTTGCAAACCAATGAAGACTGGCAAGAAAGCCAAATTCGAGAAACAGAGAGAAGAAAGTTTATTGCTGAAGGACAATCAAGTTCCTATCCGCAACACTAGGGGCAATTCAGACCCGATTGGATTGACTCCTACATCATCAGCGAACAACAGCCATTCTCCTGGATGTAGATGGCTTTAAGTTCTCAAAACCGATCAACATGGACAAGTTAAACTTTTTTATCCTTGAGAGGCTCGCTGGGCTGAAAACCCAAAAGGGCGACCCAGGCAAAAGTTAGAGCAGAAAAGAAGAAAAAAAAAAGAAAATGAAGAAAATGAAAAAGAAATGAAGAAAAAGAAAAAAAAGATGAAAAGAAATTAAATGAATGAAAAGAAAAGAAAAACAGAGCTCGCAAGGTTGAAAACCCGGAAGGGCGGCCTTGGCAAAAGTTAGAGCACAAAAAGAGAGTGTCAACACCCAAGTGAGCCTCAACCCGGAACTACGTACGGCCTGATTCCCATGTTTGGGATACGTAGGCAACTTCATCCTGAAGTCCGGTCCCAATCATTTTCAGCCTGCTTAGCTCATCCATGTTGATTGGTTTATCCTTGTTCAAACTTGGCTATCTTATCTATGTGCAAATTGGCTTATCTTCGTTCAAAATCAGCTGTTCTATTCCGTTGGAAGATTCAGCTGCAAAACAAATCAAGTTCAAATCTGTGGTTGTGCATCTCAAGAGTAAGTTCCGTGTTGGTTGAGCAGTGGCTGTTTGCAAAACAGTTTTGAGGATTTTCCAAAACTGGACCATTTCTTGGACCCAAAAAAGGAAAATTTTCAGTGCTCACAACCTGACTTGCAGGATTCCAAATCAGAAAATTGAACACGTGTGTTAATCTAACTTTCATGTTCATCAAAAGCCAAAACAAAAAAATGGTCAAAATGATGAACTAGGGGCACAGTTTCTGTCTTTTCCCCATTGTTAACATACTTGCCAGAAAGGGCACCTTGTTCGCCAGAAATGGCACAACTGAAGCTAACAGTAGAAGGGCTGAAAGCTCTCTTATCCTCCAACCAGCGAGGTATCAAGCCAAGTGCGAAACACGAATTAGAAATGGAGTTGGATATTCGTTTCCCTCATCTGGGACGATCACGCTCAAACTGGCATCTGACCTGGAATGAGAGCGTAGAAAACGCAATGTGTGAGGCCAATCAATTATATACCAGGCTGATGGAACATTGCTGTAATTCACCTCGGCCAAACTGGCCAAGGGCATCATTAATCGATGTCAATTGCAGATTTGCTGCACATCCAGTCGCACCACAACCCCCTCTGTGGGAAAGCTCACTAGCTGTGAGCGAAAGAAGGAGCATCTAGTAGAATACTAGGGATAAGAGCCCACAACTTCCTATTTATCCAACAACCACCCAGGGGAGGGATAAAAAATAAGAGAGATTAAAGAATAGAGAGATGTGCGTTAAGAGAAAAGTGAGGAAAAGGCTTTTTTAGAAAAATAGAGATTGAGTGCCAGAGTGACGTGAGAATCACAAATAAGAAAGGGTGGGAAACAATACCCATAGAAACTGGCTCCTCATGAGCTGAGAGGTCTCTCGCCATTGTAACACATTTGAGTGTTGTGTGTGTGTTTTTGTTTGTCTCGATTCTTGTTTTAAGTCATTTTGAGTGTCAATAGATGTGTTTAGGTTATTTTACCTTTGTTTTCATGTTTTGAGTCATCTTGACTTTGGTCAGTCGTAGGCTCAATACCCAGTTAAGAACTCATTCTCGCTCTCAATTTCAAACAAAAAAATCATTTTGTGCCCAGAGTGTTGTGCTATTCTCCACATTTGTGCAAAACAGGATCCTTTCTTTCATGAACTGCAAGGTTCAACCCAGGTCATGTGTGAACAATCGAACCAGGACCTATCTGAAGCTATATGGGTTCCAGACTGCAAAGCAAAAGAAATGAGGGAAAATTTGGAGCATCTAAGTTTGTTTCAATTTCAGCAAATTCTGAGATTGCATTCCAGGTGCACCTTCTCATGCCTCGCCTTTCTCTGGAGTATGAGTGTATCTCGACCCCAAGCTTAAGCCTACTTCAAGTCAGAATGGAAATTAAAGTAGCATGCAGATGTTGCCTCTCGCCAATATAAACAGGGTGTGTCCATTTTGAGTTAAGCATGTTGTAAAGTCCTCCAAGAGGTAAATTGGAGGCACCAAAGTACATGTTTGATGCCCTTCTATTGCATAGAATGTGCCCTTTCATACACACTTCTGTTGCATGCGTGCCACGCATCGTTTATGATTCTTGCATAAAATATGCTTTTAATGTTGCATAGAATATGCTTGTCTCTTGCGTAGAATATGTTTTCAGTATTGCATAGAATATGCTCTTGTTTCATGCATAGAATATGCTTTTAGTATTGCATATGTCTCTTGCATGGAATATCCTTGTTTCATGCATCGAACATGCTTTCAATTAACATCATGCATCTATCGTTCAATGATCTCACTCAGTACATCTATTTCACAATTTCATATCACTCGCACTGTCTTGTGCACCTTGTGGTCGTGTATCACTCGCACTGTCTTGTGCACCTTGTGGTTGTGTGCCACTCACACTGTCTTATGCACCTTGTGGTTGTGTGCCACTCGCACTGTCTTGTGCGCCTTGTGGTTTTGTCTCATTCACACTGTTTTGTGCATTCTTTGGTCTAGGAGACCTTAAAATCTTGCGTTTGCACTCGTGCTTTCTTGCGCATCACACTTTTTTGTGCAGTTTACACTTGCGCTTTCTTGCGCATTTATTCACTTTTTCTCCACTCGCGTGAGGCGTGTTTGGACGTACCTGCACTTGTTAGTGCATTGCTCGCGCTGTTTTGCGCACCTTACCTGCACTTGTTAGTGGATTACTTGCACTGTTTTGCGCACCTTGTATTACTCACACTGTCTTGTGTACATTGTTTTTTTTGTACCGTTCACACTGTCTTGTGCATTCATCTGGTCTAGGAGACCTTAAATCCTCTAAAGGTGTAATTCTTTTGGTATTTGTCGTGCCCGAACGACTTCCAGTGGTCTGGTATAGCCACCTGCCTGTGTTTGTGGTGAGTTCCTAGGAGATCAACTAAGACGGTGGAAACTAGAGTTCGAATGGCCGATGCCTAGAACGCAAAAGTTTGGAATTTCCGAGACTAAAGTCTGGTTTAAATACCCAGGGGTGTATCCTCGGCTTGAAATCTGTATGGCAGCCCCATAGGTTGAGGTAGCTTGTATGCGCCTCAATTCTAGATATTGAACCAACCTAGTCTGTCACCCTGTTGGAGAATAGGGAAAGCTGCGACCATAGCCAGGGAGAAAATTGCTACCTGTAGTTTGGAAATGCAAGATACAAAAGCGGGAGATCCCCAACGGCATAAGGTGAGTCATCACCAATTACCTCTGTAAGGTACTTTCACTTCCTAGCTGCTATATCATATCTATCATCATATATTACTTCTATTGCATTGCATGTCGCATCCATCGCATGCATCTACTGCATTATCCACTATATCGCCTGCATCCTTTCCATGTTAAGCTTGGTTTGGCATGTGCTCATACATTTCCTTCGTTGAAGCATGGTTCTGTGATAATGTGTACGCGCCTATTCCACTAAGAGAATTGTGGTCTAAGGGTGTCGGCACCTTTTCTGTGTTAGACGTGGTCTGTTTTGTGTCCATCCCTTTTCTAGGTAAAATATGGTTTGGCCGTGCGCCTTATTCACTGCACCCATTGCATCCATTGCATTGTATTTTGTTTTGTTGCATTCAGCATTTAGGTTCACGATCTTTCCTCAGTAGATCATTCCTCACTTATATCATGCCACCCAATTACTTGTATTCTTTCTACGAAACACATAGTTCTGCCTGTGCACATGCCTATCCCACTAAGAGAATTATGGTTTGAGGGTTCCGGCACCTTTTCTATGTTAAATGTAGTTTGATGTTACATTTCCATCCCTTTATGATATTTGTGTGGTTTTGCGTTGCTTGTGGTTTGAGGATTCAATTGCATTACATATCATTTGCATTGTTTCGTTACATTATATATCATTTATACTATTTTGTTGTATTGTGTATCATTTTGCATCCTGCCCCTGAACTACGTTAGTTTGATTTCTTACAAAGGGATACGTAGGTAGCCTGCAGGTGCAACCATCTATTTCCACATCTGCATTTTGTTTGCCCAAGTCTTACGGCCTTGTCAAAAATGGGTTGTCTCTGGGCTTTGACATTCACTCATGTCACTTCATGACTCTAAGCTCTGTCAAAGAGGGCCAACTGTAGACATCCCATTTTTGACCGCCCTTAAGACTTGGGCGCCACTGATCATTTACATGGTGATGAAAGGTGTGCAGTGCAAAGGTTCGATTTCTTCAGCAATGAGAGAGTCAAATCGCAACCTTACACCCCATTTTTGGACTAAAACTATTTTGACTAAAGATTTTAGACCTTAAAACCCACTCTTTCAAAATATTTTTAAAACAAAGTTCCTACGATGTTCTGAGGCTCGCATTTCGTTAAATGTTGCGCTTTTTGGTAAACCGAGCAAGGACAAAGTACAAATGAATGAAAGAGATGTGAAATCTTTGAAAAAAATATTTAAAACATCTGTTTTAGAGGTTTGGAGTTGAAGAAAATTGGAGGAGAGGGAAGAAACCTAGTTGGGGAAGAAGTTGGGCATGAACCGTTAAGAGAGAGTCGAGCTACCCTCGCTAAATCAGGCCTATCCTTTTGTACACTTGGATTTAAGCTATGAGGCCACCACCATTGGAAAGGGGATTTCCATTTTACACTCAAGAATCTCCTAAAGCCGAGTCCGGATGGGAGAGATATGGTTGGTTGAAGTTAGGCATCAATCCGATTGAGCCGAAACTGAGAAGTCTTCACTAAAATGAGCATAAATTTTTTCACACTTGGAATTTCAATGTGAAGCTTCCACTATTGGAAAGTTTACTTCCGGGGCTTCAATTTAGACACAAGAATGACCTAAAAAGGAGTCCAGATGAAGGAGTTATTCCCATTTAAAGTTGGACCTGGAGAGTAGATTTTTCTCCTGGCCACTGGTGAAGTGTGCCAGCCATGGATGATGCAGTGCCGGCCACCAATGATCCCCTGCCGGCCATTAGTGTCAAAAATCAGATTTTTTGTAGATATTTAGCTCTAGTTGTTTCCCTACTGCTCCAGTTGTCCATTTGTTGATATTTTTGGCCAAAGCTCATATTTTTCTATATATAGAGGCCATTTTCTATGGTTTTGAGGTTGGAAAAAAGTTTGGGAGCCTCTCTCTCTAAAATCCCTCTGACTCTACAAAATTTTCAGAGCAAAATTTTGCCTCTCTCTGTAGAATCCTCTCTCTCTTCCTATTTTCTGCTTGAAAGTGAGAATTCTCTACACATTTGCACTAAGACCCTTAGCCAAACACCTTCATCTTGGAGTTGAGGTTCTTGGAGGTCTTGTTTGAGCTCTCAAAGCAGGTTTTAGCTCAGAAAAGTGGTTGTTTGTTGCTGTGCTTCAAAGGTATAAAGCTTACCCCTTTTAAGCTTGTCTTGCACACTTGTTTTGCCACCTTTACAAACTGTTTTTGGCTTGGTTTTAAACTGAAAAAACTCTATTTTTCAGTCCTAAAAATGGTGGTTTAAACCCCTTTTGAGTTTGGGGGTGGTCCACCCTTCTTGTCTCTTTGCTTGTTAAGCTTTTGTGCCATCTTTCAAAGCTTTCTAAAACAAATTTTTTTTGGCCTTTTAACCACTGAATTCCAGAGAATTTTTAGTGAGAAAAACCATGTTCTGAGTCCAAAATAAGAGGGGTTGGCCTCCCCTCCTAGTGTCTTGTTTGCATGAGTAAATAGCCTAACATGTGAGCATGTTTTTCTACCATTTTGTGACTTGATCTCAGCATGTGTTTTGCTACTTTTTTGACCTGTTTTAGCTCTGTTTTGAGTTGGTTTGGCCACTTGAGGCTTGCTTTGTATACTTGTGGTGCAATGGTGCTCAATAGTCTAGTTTGTGCTATGTGTTAGCCTTTCATTCTAGCCTTTTTTAGCTTAATTCAAGCATGTTTCAAGGCTCTATTTTGACATGTTTCAACTCTATTTTTGGTTGGTTGGAGCACTTGTTGCTTGCACTTGTAGTGTAATTATGCTTACTAGCCTAGCATGCCTAATGAGTTAGCCTATCATTCTAGCTTGTGTTAGCTTGACTCCAGCACATTTTTGCTAATGTTTTGGCATGTTTAAGCTCTGTTTTGAGCTGGTTTGATCACTCGAGCTTTGCTTTGTATGCTTGTAGTGCAATTATGCTAAATTGCCTAACATGTGCTATTGTTTTGGCCTCTAAGTCTAGCTATTCTTAGCTTATTTCAAGCATGTTTTAGAACTCCATTTAGGTTGTTTTAGGACTGTTTTGGACTGTCTTGGTCATATGAGCTTTGTCCTTCATAGCTATGGTGTAAATGCCTTCACTAGCTTTGTGTTTTAAGGCCTCTAACATGCTTTGCATGAGATGATTGCATGCTATAGCATCATTTAGCATGTGATTTTAGTGCATATATCTTTGTGACACTCTCACATATTTCACTCTTTCATTGCTTTTGAGAGTTGTTCTTTGAGCCTTGTTTGTGAGCCAACGTGTGAGCATGTTTTTCTTGCTTTCTATGCTTCAATTCCAGCATGATTTAGCCACTGTTTTGGCATGTCTTAGCTCTGTCCAGAGCTGGTTTGGTCATTTAATCTTGATATTGCATGCCTCTAGTGTAGTGTTCTACACTAGTTAAGTGTTCTTGGCTTTTAACATGTTGTGCATGTGTTGCTCGCATGATTTAGAGTCTTTTGCATGCCATTTCAGCACTAAAAAATCTGTAACCTCCCTCATTTCTTCATTTTTCTATTTGTTTTGAGGGTTGGTTAACCTTATGATTGTGTTTAAGCTTGAGATAGAGCTTGTGCTCAATGGCTTTAACTCTCTTTTGAGGGTTCCTTCTAGCCAAAGGCGTGATCTCTCTCATGTCTTAAACCATCCTTTGGTTGACCCCTCTCTCATTAGAGGACTTTCACATTGGACTTAATCGGTTAAAGGATTAATCAATAATGTAAAATGTGTAAACAAGAATTGAGCAACGTAAAACTTGTGCAAGATAAGCATTGTTGTGTTGTGTTATGTTGCATTACATTGCATTGTGTTCAATCGAACGTTATATTGAACACAAGTTAGATTGGTCCATTTCATACTCAAAGTGATGACATAAGCCAATCTCCTTTGTCTTCATTGCCCTTGATCATGCATGATAGGGTGGTGGTCCTTTGTGTCATATTTGTACATTTATTGAAAGTGTACAACTTGAATCTTTGGCCATCATGTATTGGAAATGCTTGATTGGTGGTTTTGGATCCAAGAGTGCCACTCATTTGATTTTTTGAGATGATAAGGAGAGGCACAATGCAAACATGTCCTTGGAAAACCCTCCATTTTCCTCTGTTTGTGCTCTGTTGTAGTTTGGTGAATCAGCACACCAATGGTCGGCAGCACTTCATCATTGGCCAGCAATGCTTCATTGTTAGTCAGCAGAGCCCACCCTTGGCTAGCAGGTGGCCAGCAGGAAGCCCTCATGGCCGGCAGGCCACTGGTGCACTCTTCAGCAGTTATTTGGTAAGGTTCAGCAGAAAGTTCTTGGAAAACCCTACGAACAGAGCCTCTCAAGAGCAAACCGGTGGGCTTTTTGGGGCGAAAACCGAGTGCATGCATCCTCCACTTCCCAAAGCAGAGCTGAGGCAGTGTAGTTAGAACTTTACATGTTTAGTTAGCATGTTGTTGTAATTTAATTAATTAGTGTGCTAATTAGTTAAGTGTTGTAATAATTAGTAAGCAGTTTACTAGTTATTGTTTGGTTTTTAATAACTAGTCTAATTAGTTTAATTAGATTAGTTAGCTTAGCTTAGCTTAGCTTAGTGTAGCTTAGCTTATTCATTCGGACCCTCCTTCGAGAGGGCCCAATGTTGTAATAAATGTGCGTGCGTGTGTGCATGTCTTCCAACCCCACGTCTTTCTTCCTTTTATTTATCCGCTTTCGATGGTTAGATTAGGGCATGTTTTGATTAGCATACCTTATACTTGTATATTTGCATCCATTCATTTGAATTGCATGCACCGGGCTCGGCGCATCATTCAAACTGCATTGTATTTCAATACACTTACTTGAATACGTGTTTTAAAGCATGTTATCAAGTGTTGCATTCATATGCCATCTTAGATAGCCAGGCCTATTAATTGCATTACTGCATGCTATGCATTAGGCATTTTGTATAGTTAGGATCATGCATTGTTTCTAACTAGCTTTTGTTTTAGCTCAGAGTACACTGTAAGTTTTACGCTTTAGCATACTTGCATGAGTGTGAGTGTTGCCATGATAGCATGCTTGCCATGAGGTTATGTGCTTGGTTGATAAACTATATGAATGCCTATGGATGAAGGCTTTGTTGCTTGAATTGGAACAATTCGATAAATGTGAATTTTAAGCCCACTTTGCAAAGTGGCAAATCATCATGTTTCAAGCCCATCATGTTTGATGGTAAATCCGTGTTTTGGCCCACTTGAGGGTGGCATTTTCAAACCATTTTCGAAAACAAACATGAATTGATTTGTTCCAATTCTTGCGATTTAGTCTATACTTGTGTGTGCATCACATAGTAATTTTAGTTAATAAACAAAACAAGAACACTTCTGTTTATAAAACAATATATCATACTTAGTAGAGGCCGATCTTTGATCGGGCGAGCGAGGGTGCTCATTTCAGAACCTTCCCCTCTCGTACCCAAGTTCCCAAGCCGAAGCAACTTTGGTGATGACGGACACGTGGCCTTTGGCACGAGTCAGGGTTTCCTAAATTTCCCAAAAGTAAAATATTTAGGTGGCGACTCTGTAATCTGGAAAAGCAGTCCAATTTTGGCATTATTTGATTCAAAATTAATTTTCCAAAATGATTTTCCAGATTGGACTCTTTGGTGTTTATCAGTCACACATTGCACTTTGTGAGATTAGATTCAAAACCGTGACAAGAGTCCAAACTAGAGGACCAATTCGCGCCTTCTCCGTAAGGGGGGCACGCGAAGAAAGTCGAGTCCACAGTTTCTCAACTCAGACTCTCGTGATTCTGAATCTGGTTTCACAAGTGCAATGCGAAATAGATTTAAACAAATAAGATTTCAAATCCGGCAAATCTTCAGAAAATCCATTTAAATACACTCACGCGATAAGAGGAAGGGTACTAGCCAAACTACGCTTTGCGTAGAGAGGAGAAAAGCTCCATACCAAACTACGCTTTGCGTAGAGAGAATTGAGGATGTAAGCCAAATACACTCACGCGATAAGAGGAAGGGTACTAGCCAAACTACGCTTTGCGTAGAGAGGAGAAAAGCTCCATACCAAACTACGCTTTGCGTAGAGAGAATTGAGGATGTAAGCCAAATACACTCACGCGATAAGAGGAAGGGTACTAGCCAAACTACGCTTTGCGTAGAGAGGAGAAAAGCTCCATACCAAACTACGCTTTGCGTAGAGAGAATTGAGGATGTAAGCCAAATACACTCACGCGATAAGAGGAAGGGTACTAGCCAAACTACGCTTTGCGTAGAGAGGAGAAAAGCTCCATACCAAACTACGCTTTGCGTAGAGAGAATTGAGGATGTAAGCCAAATACACTCACGCGATAAGAGGAAGGGTACTAGCCAAACTACGCTTTGCGTAGAGAGGAGAAAAGCTCCATACCAAACTACGCTTTGCGTAGAGAGAATTGAGGATGTAAGCCAAATACACTCACGCGATAAGAGGAAGGGTACTAGCCAAACTACGCTTTGCGTAGAGAGGAGAAAAGCTCCATACCAAACTACGCTTTGCGTAGAGAGAATTGAGGATGTAAGCCAAATACACTCACGCGATAAGAGGAAGGGTACTAGCCAAACTACGCTTTGCGTAGAGAGGAGAAAAGCTCCATACCAAACTACGCTTTGCGTAGAGAGAATTGAGGATGTAAGCCAAATACACTCACGCGATAAGAGGAAGGGTACTAGCCAAACTACGCTTTGCGTAGAGAGGAGAAAAGCTCCATACCAAACTACGCTTTGCGTAGAGAGAATTGAGGATGTAAGCCAAATACACTCACGCGATAAGAGGAAGGGTACTAGCCAAACTACGCTTTGCGTAGAGAGGAGAAAAGCTCCATACCAAACTACGCTTTGCGTAGAGAGAATTGAGGATGTAAGCCAAATACACTCACGCGATAAGAGGAAGGGTACTAGCCAAACTACGCTTTGCGTAGAGAGGAGAAAAGCTCCATACCAAACTACGCTTTGCGTAGAGAGAATTGAGGATGTAAGCCAAATACACTCACGCGATAAGAGGAAGGGTACTAGCCAAACTACGCTTTGCGTAGAGAGGAGAAAAGCTCCATACCAAACTACGCTTTGCGTAGAGAGAATTGAGGATGTAAGCCAAATACACTCACGCGATAAGAGGAAGGGTACTAGCCAAACTACGCTTTGCGTAGAGAGGAGAAAAGCTCCATACCAAACTACGCTTTGCGTAGAGAGAATTGAGGATGTAAGCCAAATACACTCACGCGATAAGAGGAAGGGTACTAGCCAAACTACGCTTTGCGTAGAGAGGAGAAAAGCTCCATACCAAACTACGCTTTGCGTAGAGAGAATTGAGGATGTAAGCCAAATACACTCACGCGATAAGAGGAAGGGTACTAGCCAAACTACGCTTTGCGTAGAGAGGAGAAAAGCTCCATACCAAACTACGCTTTGCGTAGAGAGAATTGAGGATGTAAGCCAAATACACTCACGCGATAAGAGGAAGGGTACTAGCCAAACTACGCTTTGCGTAGAGAGGAGAAAAGCTCCATACCAAACTACGCTTTGCGTAGAGAGAATTGAGGATGTAAGCCAAATACACTCACGCGATAAGAGGAAGGGTACTAGCCAAACTACGCTTTGCGTAGAGAGGAGAAAAGCTCCATACCAAACTACGCTTTGCGTAGAGAGAATTGAGGATGTAAGCCAAATACACTCACGCGATAAGAGGAAGGGTACTAGCCAAACTACGCTTTGCGTAGAGAGGAGAAAAGCTCCATACCAAACTACGCTTTGCGTAGAGAGAATTGAGGATGTAAGCCAAATACACTCACGCGATAAGAGGAAGGGTACTAGCCAAACTACGCTTTGCGTAGAGAGGAGAAAAGCTCCATACCAAACTACGCTTTGCGTAGAGAGAATTGAGGATGTAAGCCAAATACACTCACGCGATAAGAGGAAGGGTACTAGCCAAACTACGCTTTGCGTAGAGAGGAGAAAAGCTCCATACCAAACTACGCTTTGCGTAGAGAGAATTGAGGATGTAAGCCAAATACACTCACGCGATAAGAGGAAGGGTACTAGCCAAACTACGCTTTGCGTAGAGAGGAGAAAAGCTCCATACCAAACTACGCTTTGCGTAGAGAGAATTGAGGATGTAAGCCAAATACACTCACGCGATAAGAGGAAGGGTACTAGCCAAACTACGCTTTGCGTAGAGAGGAGAAAAGCTCCATACCAAACTACGCTTTGCGTAGAGAGAATTGAGGATGTAAGCCAAATACACTCACGCGATAAGAGGAAGGGTACTAGCCAAACTACGCTTTGCGTAGAGAGGAGAAAAGCTCCATACCAAACTACGCTTTGCGTAGAGAGAATTGAGGATGTAAGCCAAATACACTCACGCGATAAGAGGAAGGGTACTAGCCAAACTACGCTTTGCGTAGAGAGGAGAAAAGCTCCATACCAAACTACGCTTTGCGTAGAGAGAATTGAGGATGTAAGCCAAATACACTCACGCGATAAGAGGAAGGGTACTAGCCAAACTACGCTTTGCGTAGAGAGGAGAAAAGCTCCATACCAAACTACGCTTTGCGTAGAGAGAATTGAGGATGTAAGCCAAATACACTCACGCGATAAGAGGAAGGGTACTAGCCAAACTACGCTTTGCGTAGAGAGGAGAAAAGCTCCATACCAAACTACGCTTTGCGTAGAGAGAATTGAGGATGTAAGCCAAATACACTCACGCGATAAGAGGAAGGGTACTAGCCAAACTACGCTTTGCGTAGAGAGGAGAAAAGCTCCATACCAAACTACGCTTTGCGTAGAGAGAATTGAGGATGTAAGCCAAATACACTCACGCGATAAGAGGAAGGGTACTAGCCAAACTACGCTTTGCGTAGAGAGGAGAAAAGCTCCATACCAAACTACGCTTTGCGTAGAGAGAATTGAGGATGTAAGCCAAATACACTCACGCGATAAGAGGAAGGGTACTAGCCAAACTACGCTTTGCGTAGAGAGGAGAAAAGCTCCATACCAAACTACGCTTTGCGTAGAGAGAATTGAGGATGTAAGCCAAATACACTCACGCGATAAGAGGAAGGGTACTAGCCAAACTACGCTTTGCGTAGAGAGGAGAAAAGCTCCATACCAAACTACGCTTTGCGTAGAGAGAATTGAGGATGTAAGCCAAATACACTCACGCGATAAGAGGAAGGGTACTAGCCAAACTACGCTTTGCGTAGAGAGGAGAAAAGCTCCATACCAAACTACGCTTTACGTAGAGAGAATTGAGGGTGCAAGCCAAATCACACTCATGTGATAAGGGAAAGGGTACTAGCCAAATCGCACTCATGCGATAAGGAGGAGGGATACAAGCCAAATCGCACTCACGCGATAAGAGTGAACTCAAAAAGTATCATGCACGCAGATGCAACATAATGCGGCATAATTGCTATAATTGATGTGATGCGATGCGATGCATGTTCCATCTAATGTAACAAAAAAGATGCACAAAAGTGGTGCTATAGAAAGCACCCTACAAGGAGAGTAGCAGGGAACACCTTACCGTGCACAGGGATATGCCATCACATACCCTAAGATGGAAACCTCTCGGGATCACGTCCCACATATCTTGCAGAGAGAAAATCGCTAGGGAATGTGTTTCACATGCCCTAAGAAAAAGAATACCACTTGAAAACGTGCTTCACACATCTCGAGAAAAGAAGACCACAATCCTATAGCACGCTCCGGTGTGAAAAGACGAACAATACAATGATGTGATGCAAATCGATGCAATAAGTGTGATAATCAATATAGCAATGCATACAGAGGACGATGTTTTTAAGCATAATGCAAAGTAAGGTAGTGTTTTTAGGAAAATACCTCACGGAGAACTTTATTCACCTCCAACTCACCTTCAAGTGTTTAGAAAAGGATACAACTTGCTTGTCTTTAAGCTTGGGACACTTCCACATTTCAGAGGAATGACAAGACTCGAAATGACGTAACCAGAACACAATCTCGGGACTTTTCGAAGCCAAAACAGACCCAAAATCTTCAATTTTCCTTCTTAAGATGAATACAAGACCACCTATACACAGATTAAGCAAGACCACAGCAAAAAACAACTCTAGACTAGAAAAGGGGTCGGCCAACCACAAAAATGGAACAGGCGGCCACTTCTAGCCACCTGACCTAATTCGGGGGTAGCTTTGACATTTTGGCCCGTGGCTCTCTGAAAACAGGTCTTAAGCCTCATTTGCTCATTCCTACACATCCGAAAACATCTTTCCTCTCTCTAGGTGCTCTCTCTCTCTCTAGTTTCATGCTTTACTCACATTATCCAACACTCCACGCAAACTTTTTTCCCAAAACACTCATAGTCCTCTACATTTTGAACCGATTGAAATTTGATTTGGTTGAGTTTTGTGGTTTCTCATTGCTTTGGACTCATTTCTCATTTCTCATTTCTCATTGCTGGATTTCTCTATGATCACTTCCACGAGAGCTAGCCCGAGACTCAGGAGGAGGTCGAGCAGTACACCTGGGGCTTCGTAGCATATCTTCTCGGTACCACCTTGTTTGTAAACAAGTGGAATATCGTAGGCTTGTACGTTCTGAGCGCTCTGGTGGTGTTACCACGGGTGCAGTTCTATGATTAGGGCAGCGTTAGCCTCGTCACCCTATATGGCTATATGAGCTCCAGTTCTAGCAAGAAGGGGAACAAGGTCAGGTGATACTGTATAGTCTAGGGAGTACACACTGCACTTTTAGTTTCAAATTCTGTTTGTACATTATGCTTTTTTCTTTGCACTTTCTGTATGTATCTCTGTTGTACATTATGCCTTCTGCTTTGAACTTCCTGTCTTCATCTCTGTTCGCACATTATGCCTTCTACTTTGCACTTTCTGTCTTCATCTTTGTTGTACATTATGCCTTCTGCTTTGCACTTCCTGTCTTTATCTCTGTTCGCACATTATGCCTTACGCTTTGCACTTTCTATATTTATTTATGTTTCTGCCTGTTGACTCACAAACTGATCTTTTCTTGCAACTCTGGGTGTACACATATTTCCCTACCCTTGCCTTGGTTCCATGAGACAAGGTAAAGGCCATTGTGCCCTACTCTCGGCGATATGACGACATATGTCATCCCTGGTGTCGTGGCAATATCGTTTTGCTTACGACCGCCGATTCTTTGACACAGTGGCGGCGCACGAGGTAATTTGAAACTCACACCTATTCCATTCCATTACTACTGCTTTGATCCATACTCTGACAATTGAGACAACTGACAATTATGAATTCTCTATTTACAGATCATGTAGCAGTTGTGAGCGGTGATGCCGGTTGGGACACGAGACTAGTATGCAGGGTCCTTGGATATCTCCCAGTTTCAGATCTTACTGGAGGGCCCCTTCTGCCAGACATGGTACCTAGGGGAGAGATTTGTACACTAGACCCTGGGTTCACTTGACCCTATTGTTCCTGCTCTGCCTCCACCATCTATGAGGACAACCAATAGTCTACCATCGAGGCCATCATACAGTACATGGCAGGGCAGGATGCTGACCTATTTTGCTTGGTTGGGGACTATGTTGCTTTCATCTGGACTCATTCGATGCCATCCTTGACCAAAGCTCACGTAGGAGACGTTGCAGGTGCACCTGCTACTAGAGGTGCTGTTCACGCTGCCGAGCTTGGTATTGGAAGGGCTTCCCATGTTGCTCAACTGTAATTCCATGTTGGTGGCCGAGTAGGACCGCCTACCAAATTCTGATTGAGACGCCGGAGGAGGAACATGGGTATGTCAAAGACCCTGATGTACAGCAGGTATGCACTTTGCCTTGCAATTTGCATTTCACACTCCCTTTTCTAGATACTGATGCCCCAAACTCATTACTGGTGTCAGTGGATTATGTAGACGACCTTCTTCAGTTGGTCGCCTCTTTGGTCCAGATGGTGCGAAGGAGGGAGACATTGCTTACTCTCCACGGTTACCAGGTATTCTACCTTTTCTCTTATATCTGACTTGCACTGATTCATACCCATACTGATTCTGCATTACACTCACCGGCGGCACCAGCGGCACCTTTTCCAGCTACAGGGAGGAGAGGCAAATAGGCTTCTACACGCGGTAAGGGTGAGAGCAGAGATTAGAGCAGAGGCAGGGGTGCCTGGAGTCAGAGTGGAGAGTCCCAGGCGCCAGAGACTTCCTCTTCTTTAGAGTCAATTTTAAGTGGGGATGATGCCAAGACTAGTGGTACCGAGGAGACAGTGAGCAGACGCTCTGAGTCTAAGAGCGAGAATGATGATACTGGCTCGGAGTCAGTGAGCGGGGAAGATGACATCGGCTTTGGCTCTAAGTTCAATCCTTCTGATGATAGTGGCATTGATGGTGACAGTGCCCCTGAGTCCCCTTCGCGAAAGAGGACGAAGAGAGCCTCTCAAGCTTGACTCTGATTTCTGTATTCTCTTTTCCTTTTTTTTTGCTTTGGTAGTTTAGCACTTAGTATAGCTTCAGATAAGACTTTACTTTTTGTTTTCAAACACTTGTATTTTCTGTTTTGTAAAAACTTATGATTGGGGTAAAACCCTACAGTTTTATAAAATGAGGAGTTTTATTTTGCATCTCGAGAATGGCACCACACTTGCACAAAATTGATTATACTTTGAATTTGAGACTAAAAGTGCTTGTATTTTGAACAATGTTTATAATCGGATATTGAGCCTTTAACTAACCAAAATACAAAATACAACTCAATAAAGGAAAAACAAAGTAAAAACAACCTAAACACAGCTATTCACACTTGCTAGAAACAAAAGACTCAAAAACAAAATAGGCCAAACAAAACATTGTAGCTCTGCTGCCTAGCCAGCTGTTTTGGTCGGCCAACCATTAAAGTGGACGACCGACTAAAAAAAGTGGTCGGTCGACCAAAGGCTGTGGCTGGACAGCTGGCAACAGCTGTCAACCACTTACGCAACCTTATCCTCTATAAAGGTCTTCTCTTGCTCATTCCTTTGACAAAACACCATATTTTCTGTAATTTCCTTTGAAAATGGAGATATTTCTTGCCAAAAGGCTCAAGGATTGGACGACCAATTTAGACAGCATGGAAAAGGTAAATTTTCACTGTTTCGACATAAACGCGCTTTTTTCGTTGAGCCGTACTTCACTTTGTTTTCCATTCCTTCATGCTACTGTTCAATGCTGGAACCCAGTTACACACATGTTTCGCTTCGAAATGCAAGAAATGTGTCCTACGCTTGAAGAGTTTCAAGCATTGATAGAGTCCTAGCGTGATGAAGAGATTATGCCTCAACCCCGTTTTGGCCATATACGGGCTCTTGAACAGATGTGCGGGCTTACTTTACACGAGGCTCGATCATTGGCTCATGACGGGGAGTTGGATATACCCGGATTGATTCATTGGTTTTTTGGTATTGGAGACAGAGGTGACCTTTTCTGGCGAGGTTATCGTTAGCCTGTTCTCTGCTTATGTTTACTTGCACACTTCCTACTTGCCTCTAGTTACAACGGAACTAGCATTAGGTTGATCGAAGTGGCTTAATGTCTCAAGGAGGGTAAGAGCTACATAGGTTTGGCATTGGCCAAGACTTTGATGGGTTTGGATGCCTTCCATCGATGAGAGACTAATTGGTTTATGGGTAGTCTACTGCTTCTTCAGGTATTGTTTCCCACCCTCTCTTATTTATGATTTCTCACATCACTCTAACACTCAATCTCTTTTTTTCTTAAAACCCTTTTCTTACTTTTTCCTCAACTCACGTCTCTCTATTCTTTAATCTCTCATATTTTTCATCTCGTCCCAGGTGTGGTTGATGGATAAGCTGAAGGTGGTGGACCCTTGCCCCGAGTATTCATCCAGATCCTACTTCTTTCATCCACGACTAGTGGATTTTCCCTCAGAGGGATTGTGGTGAGATTGGATAAGTAGCAGATCTGCAGTTGGCATTACTTGGTGTTGCCCCTGTTTGAACTTGACTGAGATGAGCTACAACGTGTCTCACTAGGCAGATATACAATTGATTGGCCTTATGCAGTGTGTGTTTTACTTTTCCTTTAGATTCAGACATTAGTTTGGACATGACCAGACTCGTCCAAATGAGGGGGTTGAATACCCTGCTCTATTTCCAATTCGTGCTTCGTACTTAGCTTGATACCTTGTTGCTTGGAGAACGAGAGAGCTTTTGGCCCCTGCTACCAGCTTCAGTTACGCTCTTTCTGGCGGGTGTTTAGCTTGGCTCGAAGATGAGGCACGGGTTCGGCCATCTTTGGCTATAGAGACTTTCGATAGTGCAAGGAGAAGGCAGAGGACGATCACCTGACTTATCTGTGCCCCTAGTTTATTGCTTTGACTTTTCTTTTCAAGTTTTTATGATGTAAAAGCAACTTTGATTTAACTTGAGAGTTGGAGAATATACTTGTGTTGAAATCATGTAATTAAAGTTGTAAGCACTGAAAATTTTCTTTTTGGTCCAAATATTGGTCTGTGTTGTAAAAAGTAAAATTTTAAGGAAATCAGCTTCATTAAAACTTTCCAAAACAATTTTTGGGAACGATCACTACCTAACATACATGGAATCAATCCTCAAGATGTACAATCCCGACTTAAAAGATTATAACTGCCCACAACTGCATTCACTATCACTGCTCTATCTTGCAACTGGCCCTTCTGCCAAAACGGAGGTAACACAACCAAGCTGAGAGATGACGAAAAAAGATGGACCGATCAAACAAATGGAAAGGACAATTGAATTGGAGACGGTTAGGGCCGAACTTTAGGATGAAGTTGTCTACGTATCCCGAAGATGGGAATCAGGCCTTACGTAGTTCAGTTCGGGGTCACTTGAGTATTAACTCTATTCTTTTGCGCTCTTACTTTTGCTAAAGTCTTACTTTTGCTAAAGTCGTTCTTTTAGGTTTTCAATCTTGAGAGCTCTATTTTTCTTTATTTCTAATTTTTTATGCTCTAACTTTTGCCTAGGTTGCCCTTTCGGGTTTTCGGCCTAGCGAGCCTCTCAGGGATAGTATTTATTCAACTTGTCCATGTTAATCGGTTACGAGAACTCCAAGCCATCAAAATCCATAAGGATAATTGCTCCTCCTGACCAGATAGACTTGATGATGTAAAGACCAGTGCAATTGGGTCTGAACTCGCCCTTAGGGTTATGGATGGGAGCTTGGTTGCCTTTGAGCACCATATCTCCCTATTTGAGGTTTCTGGATTTAATTTTCTTATTGAAGGCCTTGGCAAGTTTGCGCTAATATCCTTGGACATGGCATAATGCCTTATGTGGGTAAGTGGATTAGAAATACTCTTTGGGATCCTGGGGAACGCTCGTGATCCTCTTCTGGTCACCTGAAAAAGAATAAACACTCCGGTCGAGGGTGCCGGAATTAGCACTCCAACGGGCAAGTTAGTATTTACACTCGAGGAGGCTTGTATTCTAAGCTAAGCATAGTAATTCTCACATACCTCTTTAGGACTGAAGATCTTGTATTTATAATATTCTCTTTGGGCCTTCGGGCCTGGTCCACTCCTAGTCCTTGCCATGTACTTCTACACGGCCCTTGTTTTACTGGCAGGAATGCCGGCTCTTTTATTCGGCCCCAAAATTAGATAGGGTCAATGCCGAATAGAAGTTATGTTCTGGAACGAATTGGTTCGCTCCTGTTGATCCAAAATTATTTGGCTCCCACAATTGCCCCCCAAACACCCCACTAGCACCAGTTAGTCGGCGTGTTTGGCTTCTAGTCTGGAGATTAGAAATCCGGCGGTTATTCCTCTTCCCGATGCATGTCAGAACGCGTACATGCTTCTTAGTCATTATAACGGTTTCCCGCCCCTTCGTACGCTGCCTCCATTTAATGCGATTTGAATTTGTCTCTTCGAATGTATGCTCTGAATACTCAAAGATATCTGGCTCATCTTCCAATGGAACTCCTACATTCCGCAGCTTCTGCAACCCCTTGTTTCTCGATCTTTCCTTTACCTCCTGTAAGTTTTCTTCTCCTACATTTTTTTGATCCCCCCTCTTTATCTGCTTTTAGTTTTCCGTAATCCTTGAGTCGGTAAGAATGGCGAAACATTTGAAGGAGCTCCTTTCTGCGGATCAAATCTCCGGCTTTCGACGCCACTTTTCCATCCCTGACGACGTCCATCTGTCACTTGTGGCAGACAGCACTACTGATATGGTGAGGGAAGACAAGAACACAATCGTCTTTCCTCTCCTATCAAGTGCTGAGGGTGGCGTCCATTTTCCTCTTCACCCATTTTTGAGGGCTGTTCTTCGGTACTGGGGTCTTATTCCTTCCCAGCCCAATGTGAACTTCTTCTGCATCATAATGGGCATTGTAGAGATAAATCGGCATCTTAGAGTCAATTTAGGTATTCCCGCCATTCGGCACTGTTATGTCCTAGCCAAGTCTACTGGCCGTCTGGGACGCTACTTCCTTAGAGCCAAGGACACTAACCACCACTTAGTGACCATGCTTGCTAGCTCTGGTAAGTGTGTCGATGACGTGATGGTCGTTGTCTGTGGTAATTGGGAATTCGACGAAGGGGAAGATCGTCTAGATCCTGTGCCGAGGCAAAAAGGCGAACCAGGTGGCCGACCAAATCACTGTTTCTGTTACTTACATATGCATGTATTCGGCACTTTAGCTCACCTAATCATTTTGTTTACGCAGGCAGCGACTTGAAGTGAGTGTTGACTTTAGACGACGAAGTTGTGCTCGCAGAAATTAAAATCGCGCTACAGTTCGTCGGCCATCCAGACCTTCAAAAACAAGGGAGGGCAGTCCACATTCTCCTGCGGTACGAGCCAACCTACACGATGTACTCGGCGATAGACAATATTCCCATCGCACGAGGCAAGGCGATAACCAACTAATGGCCCTCATCTTCCCCAGCTTCAAAAACTTGAGGCAGATTGGCCTCGAATTGTCTGATTCTGAGCACGTGAAAGGACAAGTTACCGAACTTATCGCTGAGGACCCGAAGGAGTTGGCCGCGGAAGTTGACGAAGCCATCAATTCAGCCTTTGAGGAAGCCAGGTTAAACTCTCCTGATCCTCCGTCTACATCAGGCCGAGGGGATGCCGAAGATATCTTTATGAACTTGGGAGATCTTCCTGGCGATTTCTCTGAGGATATGGCCGGGGATAATCTTACACAGATGGCACGAAAAAGGAACGCATGGCCGCCCGACAAAAGGCCGTAGCCATCCGTTCCGGACTTGTCCCGCTGAATCTATTGCTCCCGTTGTCGCATAAGAAACGGCTCACGTTGTCGTGGCCGAGACGAAAAAGGAGGTCGAGCGCCCGAGTACGGAAGTTCAGCCGATTTCAAAGGATCGGGGCGAAAAATGAGGTGCTGAGGGTGAGGACGGCTCCGAAGGGGCCCCTTGGAAAAACGGTCGTGCTTGGAGGAGTCAACTGTGGTTGCTCCTTTGTTATTGAGCCAAAGACAAAAAAAATTGCCGATCTCCTCCGAAGCGTCGGCCCTAAAGGATGTAGCTGTAACACTAAGCCTGGCTGCCTCGGTCTCCTTGCTGGCTGACAAGGTGATGTTTCGTGCCGAGCCGGATTTGGCGACAATAGCATTAGTCGCCTAGTCGGCTTTTCTGGTACGTGGCTGAATCTTTGGTTTGGTTTGCATTTGGTGTTTGTTGGCATATGACGATCCTTTGTTTTGTAGACGGTTGGAAGGATCGCAGAATTGGGCCGCCGCCAGCATGACGCTGTTGAAAGGATTGGCTATTTACAATCTGAAGTTTAGGGTCAAAGGAGCAGAGCGGAGTTCAAGGCAATGAGAGCCGCTATAGAAAGCGCACGAGCCGAGGCGAGAAGGAAAGGGCCAAAACTACTGATCAACTCAGGGCTGACGCCGAGAAGGGGGCAAATGCGAGCGAGGAGTCGCTCAAGTTAGCCAAGGAGGTGCTTGCCAAGCTAGAGGCCGAGTTTGGAGAGTTGAAGCTGGCTAAAGAGAAAGCCGACTCTGAGTCCTCGGCGGCGTTCGAGGCTGGGAGGAGCTCTGCCTTTAAGGACTATGCGGAAGAAGTCCCTAAATTCGAGAATTGGGGGTTCAAACACAGCTGGCTCATAGCCCTTGCTGCCGCTGGAGTTACATTGGCCACGCCAATTCCCTACAAGCAAATGGACGTTGAGCCGCTTAAGTCTGACCCTGAGACTTGATTTGGGAGACATTCTAGTTTTGTTAGCTTTTTTTTTTTTTTTTGATTTCAATGTCTGTTTTTGTTTAGTAGATTTTCATCTGTGTGGGATTTTCATATGTAAAATGTCCGCTGTTAGCGCCCAATTTATGAATGAAAATTTCATATGCTTCTTAGATATTTCTCGTATTGTTTGTTGTATGAGTAGACAATTAGGAGAATCAGTGGTTAGGACAAAATTCCAAGACTACGTGAGACAGCAGACTTACAAACCGACTGAGATTAGCGATCTGATTAAAACAATGAATCTGCCCTTGCCCCAGCGAGTTCGCGATCGTAGAACGCCGAATAACACGTTCATAAGAACCTTGTGTTGAGGTATCGATTTGGGCAACGACTGGGGCACTTAAGCCGACTAGATTGATGAATCTATCCTTGCCCCAGCGGATTCGAGATCGTAGAACGCCGAATAACACGTCCATAAGAACCTTGTGTTGAGGCATTGATTCGGGGGAGGGCTGGGGCACTTAAGCCGACTAGATTGATGAATCTGCCCTTGCCCTAGTGGGTTCGCGATCACAGAGCGCCGAATAATACGTCTATAAGAACCTTGTGTTGAGGCATCGATTCGGCGAACGGCTGGGGCACTTAAGCCGACTAGATTGATGAATCTGTCCTTGCCCCAGCGGGTTCACGATTGCAGAACGGCGAATAACACGTCCATAAGAACCTTGTGTTAAGGCATCGATTCGGGGAACGGCTGGGCCACTTAAGCCAACTAGATTGATGAATCTTCCCTTGCCCCAGCAAGTTCAAGATCGTAGAGCACCGAATAAATGCGATTGGGGCATATGATTCGTTCAGCGCCGGGTAGTTGGCGCTTCAACATTGAGGGGATTGCCTCGGAGGTTCTGCCCCTGTAGGGAATAAATGGGCATGTAATTCATGAACAAGGGTCCTATTTATGTGCTCATTCAGCATTTCAGTCCAGTTGTTTGAGGAAGATTGAACAAGCGCAAATGTCAAATAAACTTTTCTTCAACAACAGGGGCGAAGCGAAGACTCTAGCTGAGCTGGGAGGAGCTATGAGTCGAAGTGGTGAACCTTCACGCACGGGCAGTAGGACTTCGAGGGATCGGGAGAGGCGCCAATCTCCTCGTCATTGGAGTAGGTTGCCCAGGAGGGACAAACAGCCACAGCATAAGTCTCCTCAGCTTGGTTCCGGCAGGCAACCTGACGCGACTCCTCGCCCATTGAGTTTGCAGTCTTCGTGGGTAATAGACCAATGACAAAGGCGGACTCGATCATTTGAGATCCAAATGTGGCAGTCGAGTTTGCTCGACAGATTTTCCCGCCCGAAGTTCAGCAGTCGATGGTAGGTCGACAGGATTTCGAAGTGTTTCGTGAGGGCATTCACGGGGCGATGAAGGGACTGTACACGGCTTATAAGATCGGCATGCGTCTCCGCGCCGCTCGCCGCGACATAGAACAGAGAGATGAACACATTCAGAAGTTAGAAGCTCGCACCGAGAAGGCCGAGCGCGAGCTAAGGAAAATCAAGTCTGGCGGGCCCCAATCAACCAGCCACTCCAATCCAGTTGTTGAAGAGAGGGTTACTCAGAGGTTGATTAGTGATGTGATCACCGATCATAATACGGCTAGCATGTTCGCGATTGAGATTACGAGGGGTACGGCCTATGAAAAAGGCTTCCATGACGGTCGAAAGGTCTGAATTCAGAAGACCAAGGAGAAACTCGCCGAAGAAGTTTGCCGATGTGAAAATCGTGGATTTAGGCACGGTTGGATCAAGGCGCTTCGGCAAGCTGCGAGTCTCCAATTGGGAGGGTTGGATTCGGCGTTTCCGTTGTATCAACAGAATGATTTTCCCTTCTCCGCATTCAAAATTGAGAAGAGCGATGACGAAGAAGTCGCCGAACCCAAGAAATCCTTGTAATGCTTACGTAGATTGAAAGTGAAATTATGTATTTATTCACCGAATTTAATAAAATGCTTAGTTCTCAATCTGTAGCGTACTTGTTATTTATATTAGTACTCCTTTTATTCCAACTTTGCTTCGTTGAAAATTTTATTTGGCACACACGTATTTTTTGTGGAGGCCATTTCGGCCTGAAGGCGTCATGCGCCGATGGGGCTCCGAATTCGGAGGCTTTTTCGGCCCAAAGACATCATGCGCCGATGGAGCTCCGACTCCGAAGACAGTCGGCCCATCTATAATTTCTGTTTATATAATTGGGCCATTTTAATAAGGCAGAAATTAGTGCATGAAGTGGCTGTGGCATGTATCGATCGGCATAGGGCCAAGATGCTCGGTCGGTTAGATTAATAAATCTGCCCTTGCCTCAGACAGTACATGGACTTCAAGGCATTCGCCCATAATTGTCGTTTATATAATTTAGGCCGTTTTAACAAGGTAGAAATTAGTGCATGGAGTGGCTACGGCAAATGTCGCTCGGCGTTCGTCGTTTGGAGTTCAATGTTAATCAAATCGCCTCGGGGCCACTGCAAAGATTTTAGAAACAAAATGCCTCGGATTTGTCGCTCCAGTGACTTCGTTTTCTGTGCACAGACTCATTTTAGAACGATTTTGTTGCATGGGGTTACGTAAGTGTGATCGTCGAATGGAGCTTTTCTTCAGTAGGGAAGAAGGTCAGACTCTGGTTGAGTCTGATATTGCGACGAATCGCAGCGGGGAAAACACTCGCATGGGAGGCAGGGTGCTCAAGAAACATCAGTTTTTAAGTCGTCAAAGCAGATCACCTCGAAAGGAGAAACAGCCATGGCGAAGTTGTCCGCAACCGCGGCCAAGAAATAGGGCCGACGTAGCTCCGCAGCCGTTGAGTATTATTGTTTTCGTGGCGAATTCCTTTCTTGTCTTGGATCTTGGCCTTGACATTGTCTATGGTGCCAAAGGTTTCCGCCTCAAGGGCAATTATCTTGTTGGGGTGAATCGTGGACTCGAGCGCGGTCAGATCAAAGCATTTCAAGTTGCGGGTGCCCTCTGATCAGCGGGCATTGACTTGGCACTGCCGCTTGTACAGCGTGATGTCGTATGAGAATAGATGTTGTAATGCTTCGAATGCGGATGGCATTTTTTGTAATTACCGTTTAATTGAATAAAATGTTTCATTCCAAAAGTTTATCTCGTTCTGAACTTTTGTATGTTTAATTTGAGCATCTTACTTTGAATGCTGGCACGTTTTGTCTTGTTCATGCGATTGCACTGGTTTCAGCCTACATATCCCTACTTAGATATGTAAATGTTTTCATTTTGGAAGGGCGCTCCGAATCTGGAGACTTTATCGGCCCGAAGATGTCATGCACCGGTGGGGCTCCGAATCCGGAGACTAGATTTGGCCAATTGTGAAATCTGTGACAACCCTCACTACTGTTTACTGATAACACCACTGATTACTGCTAAACTGAGACTGATCATGATAAGTAATTGAATTGATTGAAATGTGATTTGGTATGATTAAATTGGATTAATTAGAGTTGTATCACATTAGTTTGCCTTTATTTCCATTTTGCCACTTAGTGGGTTATGCTAGACCACTCATTCTCTCACCCTTTGTATTGTCTTAGCACCTTTTCCTCATTCACTCTTAAGACTAAACCGATTGAGAGAGGGAAAGTAGGAGAATAAGTTGATTTCTACAAGTCTTGCTTGAATCTAAAGGGATTGAAGAGCATTTACATATTTAAGCTTCTACATCTTGAATTCAAGACCTAAGGTAGAAAATTTACCTTCTTGTTTGTGAATTTAAGTTAATTCATGCATGGCTCATGGTAATTTAGTCATCTAAGTCTAGAATTGGTTTACAATGTTGAATTGAGAGCTAGATCATGCATGCATGCTCTTCTATTGAGGTTTTGAAGTTGTTTTCATGGAATTCGGGTTTTATGATGGAACTCGTGCCTAATTCTCCATCAACCAGCCTTCTATCGTCCAAAAATACCTTCAGGGGAAACTTTATCAATGTGCAGCGGCGCAGCTGGATGCGTTGATCAGACGTCTTGAGAAGCTGCTACCGGTATCGCCTACAGCTTCCGTGGCTTCTTATCACGAAGCCGTCTGACTTCATCGAGACTCTTGATTTGACGCTTCAATGGAGTTGACCTGCGTCTCCGTTGGTGTCTTTCCAGAAAGGAGATAGCATGCTTGTGCGGATTGCCGGGAACTCCGGATTTGCTCAACGCCGTGTTCGGTTGGGAAGCGTAGCAGCTGATGATAGGTGCTTGGTACGGCCCGAATAGTATGCAACCAAGTCCGCCCTATAATGAGGTTATACGGCGAAGGGAGCTTGACGACTAGGAATTCCACTTCCACCGTTTAGGAGCCCGCCCGAACGGGTAACGCGATTTTCCCCAACGGATACTCCGGATTTGCATTGAGGCCGAACAATGGATGAGGAGCTGGAGACAGGTCTGATTCGTTGAAACTGAGTTTGATGAAGATCTCGTAATACACGACCTCCGAAATGCTTCCCTGGTCAATGAGGAATCGTTCAACGGTAAACCGGTTCACGTGTAGTTCAATAGCCAATGGATCAATATGGGGGAGTGTTATGCCGATAAGATCGGAATCGCCGAAGATAATGCTCGGCGCTTGGTGGAGCTGTT
The DNA here is from genome assembly GCF_004153795.1 of Camellia sinensis. Classification (NCBI taxonomy): domain Eukaryota; kingdom Viridiplantae; phylum Streptophyta; class Magnoliopsida; order Ericales; family Theaceae; genus Camellia; species Camellia sinensis. Next base: position 1,437,882 of record NW_021024837.1, read on the forward strand.
TCGTTTGTGTACGTTGCTCATGGGGGGATGAATGGATTGCATGCACGGTACGTGGCGTTGGAAGACTATATATCATATGTATAACGCCGAGGGGAGGTGACTCTTGCCGAAGGGCGACAGTTTTGATTGTGCTTTTCCAGACGTGTTGCTGGAGCCGACCATCTTGGAACAATTCCTCAAGGTGGTCTTTCAAAGCATAGCAGTTGTCCGTATCATGACCGTGATCTTTGTGATATTCACAATGTCTGTCTCGCCTGCTCGTGTCAGGACGTCCCACCATCTTGGACGGCCATTTGAAGAATGGAAGATGTTGGATCTTGGGCATAATTAAGCTGATTGGCTCTGATAGCTCCGTATATTTCTTGTCAGCGCGCTTTGTGTGCCTGCCATCGACCTGCAGTTGCTCATTGGCTTGGTGTGGGCATCGATCACTGGATCAGCGAAAATCTCGTCTCTTGTCTCATGTAGTCCGCTGTCGTGGTTCAGGGCTTTGAGGTGGTACGGAACTTATTGGCTGAGCGATTTCGGGAGGGGTCGTTTTGTTGACCACGTGTCCGGCTTTAACCCGCAAGGCGTCGTCTTCCACTTTGCAGTATTCCTCTACTTTCTTCATCAACCCCCAAACTTTTTTGGGGGGTCTTCTAGTCAAGGAACTGCAGAGGGCACTATTTGGGTGTAGTCCCATTTTGAAGGCAGTGATGGCCATGGAGTCGTTGCAAGCGTCATCGACAAGGTTAAAGCATTCCCAATATCGCGCCGAATAAGCTCTTAGTGTTTCTCTTGGCAGGATTTGCATTGCCCAGAGGGAGTCGGCTTGCTTTGGTTGGACTTCGTTGGTAATGAATCTGGCCCTGAAGGATTTCTGTAGTTGGTGGAAGGTTTTGATTGAAGCCGGCTCCAGTTTATAATACCACCGGACCGCCAACGGTCCCAAATTACTAGGAAATATTCGGCACATGAGGGCCTCATCGTCTGCATGCAATGTCATGGCCTGCTTGTAGTGGCGGATGTGGTCGGTGGGGTCTGATTTGCCGTCGTACAGGGTGAACGACGGTGCTTTAAATTTCTTTGGTAGCGCAGCCTTTGCGATCCGTCGTACGAAGGGGTCATGTTGGTCTTCGTCTGAACTTTTCCTTCTTCGCTTCTGCATTGTACGGGGACTTTCTTCGGAAGAACAGGTGGTTTCATGTCGTCCCTTCTTCCTGGGCTCTGGGAAAAATGAGTCGGAGTCGCTATCAGTGTCTTGTCATGCTCGAGGTTGTCGACCACCTACCTTCGGAGATCGTTCCGGATTTAGGAGCGCAGCTTGTTTGGACTTCGCCATTTCCAAGGCCAAATCTTCACGAAGATGTTCGTTCTCAACGATCATGTTCTCCAGCCTCTGTTCATTTTGCTTTGCTTGTTCTATGATCTCCTGCATTGTCTCGTGCTCCGAAGTCGAGGGCGAGGCGAAATTCAAGGCACGTTGTGCGGCGATAGTTTTTGGTCCAAGAAAGTTTGTTGGAGTAGTTTCATCGTGAGGTATGGGGTCGACAGTGACTGTCGGAGAATCTTCCATCACGCTTGCCATGGATGTGCTTGAGTATTCCCACAGACGGCGCCAATTGTGGGTAAGTGGATTGGAAATACTCTTCGGGATCCTGGGGAATGCTCGTGATCCTCTTCTGGTCACCTGAAAAAGAATAAACACTCTGCTCGGGGGTGCCGGAATTAGCACTCTGACGAGAAAATTAGTATTTACACTCGAGGAGGCTTGTATTCTAAGCTAAGCATAGTAATTCTCACATACCTCTTTAGGACTAAAGATCTTGTATTTAGAGTATTTTCTGGGGGCCGTCGGGCCTGGTCCACTCCTAGTCCTTGCCATGTACTTCTACACGGCCTTTGTTTTACTGGCAGGAATGCCGGCTCTTTTATTCGGCCCCAAAATTGGATAGGGTCAATGCCGAATAGAAGTTATATTCTGGACCGAATTGGTCCGCTCCTGTTGATCCAAAATTATTCGGCTCCCACACCTTCAACCTCCTCTCATCAAACAACATCAATTCTTCGAATATGTTCTGCTGCCAATCCGCCTCTATTATCTGGCACTCGGCTATGATCCTCAGCGATGGTACTTCGATCTCAATCGACAAAACAACTTCCATCCCATATACTAGAGAGTAGGGGGTGGCCCTCGTAGACGTTCGAATTGACGTTCTATAGCCCCAAAGTGCAAAATGCAATTTGTCTGGCCAGTCTTTGTAAGTTTCCACCATCTTTTGCAAGATATTCTTGGCATTCTTGTTTGCGGCCTCAACAGCTCTGTTAGCCTGTGGTCTGTACGTTGATGATTTGTGAAAAGTCATGTTGTATTTCTCAAGCAGATCTACCACCTCTTTCTTGAAGTGCGAGCCATTGTCCAAGATGATCTCATTTGGTATCCCATACACGCAGATGATGTTATTCCTGATGAATTTGGCCACATATGATGCTTTCAACACTGAGTAAGACTATGTTTCCACCCATTTGGTAAAATAGTCGATTGCCACCAGGATGAACTTATGTCCGTTTGAGCCCTTTGGCGAGACTGCCCTAATGACGTCAATTCCCCAGACTGAGAAAGGTCATGGTAAAGTCATGTTGTAAAGCTTTGACTGCGGGATGTTCATGCAATTGGCATGAATTTGACATTTGTGGCATCACCAAACAAAGTTGATATAATCCTCCTCCATGGTTGACGAATAATAACCCTGCCTAAGGATCTTCCTAGCCAGCATCACACCATTCATGTGTGCTCCACGCTCTCCTCCATGAATGGCCTTCATGAGATGTTTTAATTCTTCTTCTTCAACACAAAGCTTATGCATTCCCAGATGGCCTCTTTTGTATAACTTATTTCCGCAGATGATGAATTGATCGGCCAGACGCTGTAATCCCCGTTTATCTTTGGCATTTGCCCCTGGTGGATACATATCCTTCTCGAGGAAGTTCCAAATGCCGTAATACCAGGGATTCTTGTCTTGAGTCTTATCTATTGCGGTTATCATCTCATAAGCAGGCATATACTTTTGTTCAATGATGATTGGATACATTTTAACCTCAAGCGGTATGTCTACCATGGAAGATAGAGTTGCCAGCGCATCAGCAAACCGGTTGTTCTCTCTTAATAGATGTGTAAATGTCAGTTTTTCAAACCTTGGAATCAGAATGTCCAGGGCCTGATGATAAAACTTCATTTTCTTTTCCTTGACCTTCCAATGTCCATTGGCTTGAGAAACAACTAGATTTGAGTCTCCAATGACGTCCAACCTTATTGCCCCTAGTCCTAGGGCAGCTTCCAATCCAACGATACACGTCTCGTATTCTGCTTTGTTGTTAGACACTTTGAACTGGAGTTTAAAGGCTAGGGGTATATGGGAATCATCGAGAGCTATCAGCAACACGCCTATCCTATAACCGTATTGGTTAGTTGCTCCGTCAAAGTACATTGTCCATGTCTGCTCTTCCTCTACTTGCAGAATCTCCTCATCTGGGAATAGGTACTCTACTACTTTATCTCTTTCCATTGGGTGGTCTACCAAAAATTTTGCTACTGCTCTCCCTTTGACGGACTTGCGAGTGACGTACTTACGGTCAAACTCGAAGAGAAGAAGCAACCAACAAGCTAGCCTACCCGTAAGCGCTGGTTTCTCAAAGAGATATTTGATGGAATCTAATCTCGAAACTAGAATTACAGAGTGGGTTAACAAGTAGTGTCTAAACTTTCTAGTTGCCCAAACCAAAGCGAAGTAAGCTTTCTCTAAAGAAGTATAACGGGTCACATAATCTAGTATCTTCTTGCTCAAATAGTAAATGGCCTTCTCCACTTTAGCTTCTGATTCTTGAGCTAGCATGCGGCTACCATGGTAGAATCTATTACCAATAAATACATGATTAGCGACTTCCCCGATTCTGGCGGCAACAATACAAATGGATTCTGAAGGTACTGATTGACCTGTTTGAAAGCAAATTGACATCGATTATCCCATTAGAACTTCTCCCCCTTCTTCAAGAGACCAAACCAGTGGTTCACAAGTTAAGGTTAATTTTGAGATAAACCATCTTATGAATTGTAATTTCCCCATAAAGCCACGCACCTCCTTTTCAATCCTTAGTAGTGACATTTCTAAGATGGCCTTGATCTTGGATGGATCTACTTTAATTCCCCTCTGCGTGATCAAAAATCCCAGTATTTTCCTTGTAGTCACCCCAAAAGTGCATTTCTGCAGGTTCAACCTCAGTCTGTACTCCCTAATCCGTTCGAAGAATTTTTCCAACTCGGTGTAGTGGCCTTCTCGGTCTTTGGATTTAACAATCATGTCATCCACATATACCTCAACTTCCTTGTGGATCATGTCGGGCAAGATGGTGGTTGTAGCTCTCTAATATGTAGCCCCGGCATTTTTCAACCCAAATGGCAAAACTAAGTAGCAATATGTACTCCACGGCGTGGTGAATACAGTCTTCTCTCTGTCCTCAGGCGCCATCATACCCGAAAAATGCATCCATGAACGATAGCAACGCATGGCCGGCAGTGGAAAGTCGTATTTTGGACTAGATCTATTCAGATCCTGGAAGTTGACGCAGACTCTGATTCTGCCATCCTTCTTCGATACCGGAACAATATTGGCCAACCAATTTGGATATTCAGATACCAACAAAAGCCATGCATCGATCTGCTTGGTGGCTTCCTTTTTAATCTTCAGTGCACAATCTGGACGGATCCTGCAGAGTTCTGCTTGACAGGTCAGGCCTCGAGGTCAAGAGGGATCCGATGCTGTACAATCTCAGGATCGATTCCAGGCATGTCTTCGTAGGACCACGTAAAAATATCTTTGAAATCTTTTAATAAAGTAACTAAAGGCTTGCGTTCTTCCGAAGATAACGTGGACCTTATCTAGACTAAGCAGGGATCCTTCGTAGTACCCACATTAATTGCAATGATTTCATCTATGCATGGCTGAGCATGCCTCTCCTCCTCTCGATCAATCAAGTTTTTCAAAGCCTGAGGAATTTCTTCCTCTTCGTTTTCATTGAAATTTTAAAAATCTTGGTCAATGCAATAAATCAATGGCACAGAGAAGTAAACGGTATCTGCAGTATTCTCATTCAGAAGTTCTAGCTCCTCAATTACAACCGACTCAAAAGAAAATACAAAAAGACTCGACCTTGGCACCCGGGTTACCACCTCCAGATGTGCCAGACTCAGACTCCTCAAAAAGACTCGAATATGATTTCAACTTAACAGACTCAGTGGAATCAAATGCATGCTCATTATCAGATTCAAAATTGCCAATAGCGCCCTTTTCGAATTGCCAAACTAGGTGTGGAGCCTCAGCTACGTCCACAATGAGACTGGAGTAATTTGTCACTGGTTCATCCCCGATCATAGAGATAGTAACTGTAGACACCCATTTTTGACCGCCCTTAAGACTTGGGCGCCTCTGATTGATCATTCGATGGTGAAGGCTATGTTGTGCAAAGATTTGATTTCTTCGGAAAGAAGAGCTCCAAATCCCAACCTTACAACCCCTTTTTGGACCAAAACCTTTTGACTAAAATGATTTTTAGAGCTTAAAACCCTCTCTTTCAAAATATTTTTGAAAAAAGTTTCTACGATGTTCCGAGACTCGCATTTCGTTAAATGTTATGCTTTCGGTAAACCGAGCAAGGACAAAGTGGAAATGAATGAAAAAAAGGTGAAATCTTGGAAAAATCTTTCAAAACACCTTATTTAGAGGTTTGGAGTTGAAGAAAATAGGAGGAGATGAAAGAAAACTAGTTGAGGAGAAGATAGGCATCAATCAGTTAGGACCGAAACTAAGTAGTCTTCACTAAAATAAGTATATCTTTTTTCACACTTGGAATTTTGATGTGAGGCTTCCACCATTGGAAAGAATACTTCCAGGACTTCAATTTGGACTCAAGAATGACCTACAAAGGAGTCCGAATGAAAGAGATATGCTCGTTTGAAGTCGGGCATGAAAACAGATTTTTGTGGTCGGCCACCAGTGGTGGCCTGCAAGCCAGGGGCGACTTTTTTCAGCCATCAGCGGTGACCGTCAGCCACCAATGGTGGCTGGTCAGCCACTGGTGTCAAAAGGCAGTTTTTCTACAGATATTTTTCCTCCAGCTGTTTCACACTGCTCCAGTTGTCCCATTTTGAGATATTTTTGACCTGAAGCCACATTTTTCTATATATAGAGGACCTTCTCTATTGTTTTCAAGGTTGGAAAAATTTTGGGACCCTCTCTCTCTATAATTCTCTCTCTCTCTCTAGATTTCTCTCTCTCTTGAACTTTTGTGCATACAAGTAGAGATATACTTCTAGTTTGCCTATCAACCCTTAACCAAAGTTGCTTATCTTGGGGTTGAGGTTACTTGAGACCCTCTTTGAGTTCTTAAAGGTGGTCTTGGCTTGATTTAGTGCCTCATTTGTGCCTAGAATTGTCCTTTGCTTCAAGAGGTATAACACTTGTCCTTTAAGCTAGTTTTGTACACTTGTTTTGCCATCTTTTCAAACTGTTTTTGGGCTGATTTTGAACTATAAAAAACTTTGTTTTTGTGGCCTAAAAGTGTTGGTTTGAGGCCATTTTCAGTTAAGGGGTAGTCCACCCTTCTTGTCTCTTTATTTGTTAAGCTTTTGCACCATTTTTCATCACTTTCAAACCAAATTTTTTAGGCCTTTTAACCACTGAATTTCAGAGGTTTTTAAGTGTCAAAAACATTATTTTGAAGTCTAAATTTGAAGGGGTTAGCCTCCCTTCCTTGTGTCTTACTTGCATACCTAGTTAGCCTCATGTATTAGCTTATTGTTTTAGCTTTTTGTGGCTTAAGTCTAGCATGTTTTACACTATATTTAGGGCTATTTTGCCTCTGTTTTTGGTTTTTTGTTTCATTTTAGTCTTTTTTTTGTATAGTTATAGTGTTAATTCCTTCACTAGTTTAGTGTTTTAAGGCTTTAACCATCATTGGTGTGAGTCAGTTGCATGTTTTTAGTGCTTTTATCACTCATTTTTAGCACATACAATCTCTGTAACCTCCCTTATTTCTTCACTTTTTCATTTGTTTTGAGGGTTGTTTCAACCTTAAGGTTGTTTAAGCTTGAGGTTGAGGCTTATGCTTAATGGTTTAATCCTTATTTGAGGGTTCATTACCAACGGCATGAAGCTTCCCTCATGCCTTGAACTACCCCTTGGTTAACACTTTTTTCGCTTTAGAAGACACTCACCAATGGACAAATTAACTACAGAATGGTTTGATAACTAAAATAAGTAAACAAAATTGGCAAGTAAAAAGTGTGCAAGATAAGCATTCTTTGTGTTGCATTGCATGTCTTCAAATCGAACGTTAATTTGAACACGAGGGAAATGGGACATTTCATACTCAAAGTGATGAAATATGAAATGTGTTATTTTCCTAGGTCACCATTGCCCTTGATCATGCATGATAGGGTGGTGGTCTTTTTGGTCTTGTTTGTGCATTTATTGAACTTGTACAAACTTGGTCTATTAGCCATCATGCATGGAAATTGCTTGATTGATGGTTTGAGGGCCAAGAGTTTCTCTCCTTTGAGGTTGTGTGATGATAAGGAGGGTAAACAATACAGACAACCTGTGAGAATACACTGTTTTGTTCTATTTTGCTCTCTGTTGCAGCATGAAAGTGTGAACCAGTAGTGGCCGACAACCACCACCAGTGGCCGACCAGCTACCAATGGTAGTCGACCGGCCACCATTGGTAGCCGACCGGCCCCTTGTCCCCCTTGTCAGCCATCAGTGGTTTTTGCACAGTGTGTTCCTGAGGTGGAGCAAAGGTGTTCTAGAAGTTGGAAAAATTTTCAATGATCAAATATGTGCAAACAGAGGCTGCAGCAGTAAAGCAGTGGCTTTTTCGGGTGAAAGATCAAGCATGCATGCATTCCTCATTTCTCAGGATTAGCTAGTTAGTCTAATTAGCATTAGATCAAGCATGCGTTGTAATTAATTAGTTGTAGCTAATTATGTGTTTTCAATAATTAATTAGTTTAACTAGTTATTCGATTTTCGTTTGTAATAATTAGTGAGTTAGAATAGTTAATTAATTCGGTTTGTAATAATTAGTTAGCTTAATTAGCATAGCTAGTTGGTTAGCTTATTCATTCGGACCCTCCTTTGCGAGGGCATAATGTTGTAATAAGTGTGATTGAGTGTGTGTATGTCGTCCAACCCTATGTCTTTCTCCCTTTTATTTAATCACTTTTGAGGGTTAGATTAGGGACATATTTTAATTAGCATATCACATGCTTGTATCCATTCATTTGTCTTACATGCACCGAGGCTCAGCGCATCATTCAAACTGCATTGTCATTTCAATACTTCTTTGAATACGTGTTTAAATCGCATATTGTTCAAATCAATTCATATGCCATATTAGTAGCCGAGCCTATTAATTTCATTATTGCATGTGTTGCATTAGACATCTTGTATAGTTAGGATCATGCATCTTTTTAACTAGTTTATGTTTTGACTTGGTGTACTCGGTGAGTTTTTATGCTTTAGCATACTCGTATGAGTGTGATTGCCATATTGCCATGATTAGCATGCTTGCCACGAGGCTATGTGCTTACTTGCTAAACTGCATGAATGTCTGTGGATAAAGGCTTGTTGTTTGTGCTTACTTCCTAAATTGCATGAATGCCTGTGGATGAAGGCTTGTTGTTTGAATTGGAACGATTCAACAAATGGCTTGTTGTTTGAATTGGAACGATTCAACAAATGTGCGTTTTAAGCTCACTTTGTTGAGTGGCAAATCATGTTTTAAGCCCACTATGTTTGGTGGAAAAATCGCATCTTTTAAGCCCACTTAAGGTGGCAAATTCAAACCATTTTCGAAAATAAACATGACTTGAAATGTTCCAATTCTTGCGATGTAGTCTATACTTGATTGTGTGCATCACATAGTAAAGTTAGCTTAATAACTGGAACAAGAACACATAGTGTTTATAAAAATCATATCATGATTAGTAGAGGCCGATCTTTTGATCGGGCGAGCGGGGGTGCTCATTTCAGGACCTTCCCCTCTCGTACCTAAGTTCTCGAGCCGAGGCAACTTTAGTGATGATGGACACGTGGCCTTTGGCACAAGTCAGGGTTTCCTAAATTTTTCCAAAATAAAATATTTACGTAGCGACTCTGTATTTGGCAAAGCACTCTAATTTTGGCATTATTTGATTTAAAATTGATTTTTCAAAAAAGTTTGTCGAATTTGGACTCTTTGGTGTTTATCAGTTTCACATTGCACTTGTGAGACTAGATTCAGAACCACAGGAGTCCGAACTATGAGGCCTTTTTTTCAACCCCTTCTGAAAGGCGAGGCGCAGAAAAAGGCGAGTCCATAGTAACACTATCCCCTAAGTTAGCAGACTTAGCCCCAGCGTTGGAGTTCATCTGTAGGTCTGCTAGTGCCATCCCTAATAGGTCTTCTTTATCGGCATCTGAGCTTGTGTTTCTACCTTGCCCTATACCAACACTCAGGGTCAATCCACTCCTCATTCTCCTTATTGTCTGACAACTGGTGATCAAAGAAGATCTCAAATCCCAGGTATCTCTTCTTTGATTCCCAGTTGATCCACGGCTTCAGGAACCTACAAAAAAGGAAGTATTCTCCTTCATGGACAAAGCGTCAATTTAGGGTCCCCTTGATCAGCTTGTAAACCAACTCAAATTGCCTTCCAGCTCTCTTTGCTTTAATTGTCTCCTTCAATTCCTCTCCATTTCTCTTCTAATCCGTTGCACCTGGTTTGTATCCCAGCCTAAAAGCATGGGGGTTATGGCTTATTTCTATGGCAATAGTTTGTCCTTGCATTTCACTTCTACCGAGTCCCAATCTGGGAAGGTGTCCTTACTTATTCATCATATAGATGGATTGGGCGCTCACATAAGTCCCATGATCCTCTACCATGATAGACTGCACCAACCGAGCCTCTACCAAGGTGAACCCAAAGAGGAACACATCCTCTTCTCTGTGCAATATCTCTGACAAGGGTGTGGTGACTCCTGGGGAAAGATAGATTGAAGAACTGCCATAAACCGTCGCAATCCCCCCTTGAAAAGGATACTTCACCAGTTGGTGCACCGTTGAGGAAATTGCCTTCATTTAATGCAGCCAAGGTCTACCCAAGAGTAGATTGAAGGTTGTCGGTACATCCATCGCATGGAATTTAACCCCATGCTTAGATGGGCTAAACAATATTTGGCTCTTGAAGGTGCCCATGACATCACGGCTGGTATTGTCATAAGCTTGAACGGCTTGCGTCGTAGGCGTGAAATCAGCTGGCTTCAAACCTATGGCATAAACGGTCCTCGCTAGGCATACGTCAATTACCGAGCCGGTGTCCACCAACACTACTGGGATCCACTTTTTTCGGCTTTCCAATGTTAAATACAAGGGTCTGTTATGGCTGGCTCCCTTAGGCAGCAGCTCTTTGTCCGTAAAGGACAACAATGGAGTAATATCACCAGATGTTACCAAATATACCAATTGGTCGGTCGTAGTGTCTATGGGCAGCTTAGTCTTGTTCAGTGCCTTCAGCAACGCTTGCCTGTGTTCGCGGGAAGCCATCAGCAGCCCCCAAATCGATATATCTACCTGGATCTTCTTAAGTTTCCTTAATACAAAGTCTTCCTTTATCTCTTTCTCTTTCAAATTTTCAGCATCATTCCCAAAAGGTTCTACTTGATCTAGGGATGGGGGTTTGAAATAACGACCACTTCTGGTTATGTGGTTAATCTCATCTGTGTACCACATGTTGTCAGGGGTACCGGCTTTCCACCCTTCATCAGTGTATATGAGGCTTAGATCTCTGTCCTCCCACCATTCCCTTGCAGTCATTGCTGGGCCATTATTAGGCTCTACTCGGATCATGTTTACGTTGTGCCCTCTGTCAACTCACTACTCCTCCTCTGCGTCTGATTCAATCTCTATCTCCTAATATTGTCTGAGTTTCCTTGGCATCTTTTCCCTGTCATCAAATTCCCATCTAGGCCTTTCTGTAGTTTGGACATCATCCACCCTTGACTCAACATCTTCTTTTCTCCCTTTCTCCTACTTCCAGGCAATTTTCCTCTGTATTTCCTCTATCCTCTCTCGTTGGAACTACTCCAACACTTACTCTTTTTCAGCCATAGGCATGGCCTCAACCTTGCTATTCTCACCAATTTCCTTTCCTTTTGGATTCTTCTTCGTCTTCTCCTCTATATTGGATTCTTCTTCACTATTCAACCACCCATGGCTGGACTCAGGCTGGCTTGGGTCCCACCACCCAATCTGAACACTGTCTACATCCTCTTCCTCAAAGAAGTAGAGATTCACCAGGTCTTCTTCTAATTTTGCCAAGTCATCAAGACCTTGTTCAAGCCAATCATTTAGACTTTGCCTAGGCCCATTATCTCCAATAGCATTAATGCTGAGTGAATCCAGTAGTATGATTGCGGGCTTTGGTTGATCAAAAGCCACAATATACAGCTGGGGTCATACTCTTCCACAGGTGAAGCCCCATTCTCCATCACTAGGGCGTTAGACATCTCTTCCTCTGGTAAATTCCTCTTCTCTTCCACTTCCGCCACCACAGGCCTTGATTGGGTTTTGGGTGTTGTATCCATCATGCACAAATCCGTGCTTTCAAGAATAACCACTTCAGGCTTAGGCAGATGGGATAGGGTGATATATACGTTGGAGTTGAAGGTGGGCGGTAGTGTATGGATAAGGTTAATATTTCTGGGTAGAGGGACTCAGTTGTGGGCTGGGAGTGGGTTGGTGGTCACATTTGGTTTTGAGGGTAGAGCTGAGGATGGGAGCTATGACTTTGTCGTCGATGAGATCCTGGATCTCATAACGAAGTCGATAGTAGCTATTAGTGAGGTGACTATGCTGTTGGTGGAAAACGCAATATTGGGTGGGATTGTGTTTAGCTGGGAATGGGTCAGGGAGAGGGCGAGGATTAAGGGGCTTAAGGTGCCCTTTTTCCACTAGCAGTTTGAGATCATAGGTTGGGCTCATGTGAAGGGGGCTAAAGGTTCTATATTGGTTTCGGGTTGTGAGGTTGCACCGGTGAAAGAATCAGCTATGGTGGACATTGTGGTGATGGTACTGATCTCAGCAAGCCTAGGAATAGTGCTATTGCTAGCATTGGTACTCTTGGTAAACGACCTTTTTGTTGGCTCACTTGTTCTCTGAATGATGCCTTTCTTAAACGCGCTTTCAATTTGAATCCCTAACTCATGCAAAGCAGCAAAGGTAGATAGTGAAGCAACTATCATACGTTGTAACATGTCTAGTTCGAGATTCTAAACTACCAACCGGACTTGTTCTCTTTCTAAGGGCCTGTTTGTCATTATGGCTGCCTTTGCCCTCTACCTTGCAACAAAGTCAATGAAGGGTTCCTTGGGATTTTGAGTGGTGGCTTCCAGCTCACTGATTGTCACTTCTATCTGAGTATTGTAAGAATATTGATTAACAAATCCTTCAGATAGTTCTTCCCAGTTTCGCTTAGTCGAGTCCTCCAGTTTGGCATACTAGATAGCTACCACGTCTAATAAAGTTCTACCAAATAATGACAGTTTCTAAGCCTAACTCAGGCCCATTGGTTTCAGAACATCTGAGAAGAGACGAACGTGAACAATAGGATCTTTACTACCATCAAATCTATCGATGTGAGGCATCTTGAACTTTTTCAACAATCTCACAGAGGCCTCAGTATAAGCATCTTCAATATTTGGGATAAAATTGAAGCCTTGAGATTTCTTGAGCTCCTTTTCTAGCCTGGCGATTTTTATCATAGCCAAATCGATGTAGTTGATGTCGAAAGGAAGAAGTCTCTCATAGGGCTATGCTAGAGGCCTGAAATCTTGAACCTGTACTAATGTGCTAACACCTACTTGCGGGTAGCACCATCAACTATTTTCAAATAAACAAATATGAAATGTTTTGTTCCAATTCAGGCGACCCAGTTTACAGAGGTGGTTTTTCCATGTTACATGTCTACCTTGTATGTGCTTAATAACCCCTTGTATGGCCCTCTAAAGGAGCTCATCATTTTTGCATGCATTGGCCGCATATCAGTGGTTATTTGGGCATATTTTGACATGTTTTTTACGATGTTCCGAGGCTCGCATTTTGTCAAATGTTGCGCTTTTCGGTAAACCGAGCAAGGACAAAGTGGAAATGAACGAAAGAGAGATGAAATCTTTGAAAAATATTTCAAAACACCTTGTCTAGGGGTTTGGAGTTGAAGAAAAGAGGAGAAGAGAAAGCAAAACTAGTTTGGGAGAAGTTCGGCATGAATCCGGATAGGATCAAATCTGCGCGGCTTCACCGAAACGGGTATAACTCTTTGCACAGAAGGAATTTCAATGCGAGGTTGGCGCCATTGGAAAGATAACTTCTGGGGCTTCAATGTGGCCACATGGAAAACCAGAAAATCAGATGGACGACCAGATTTTTTGGGTCAAAAGTGGTTCAGCATGAATCTGGGAAGGAGAGAAAACATTTGCGCGGCTTCACCGAAACGGGCATAACTCTTTGCACAAAAGGAATTAAGATATGAGACCATCACCGTTGGAAAGATTACTTCCGGGGCTTCATTTTTCACGCAAGAATCTCCTAAGGACAAGTCCGGGTGGGGGAGATATGGTTGGTTGAAGTCCATTTGGACCGAATCTGCGCGGCTTCACCAAAACTGGCATAACTTTTTGCACAGGAGGAATTTTATTGCAAGGTTTGTGGCATTGGAAAGCTAACTTCAAGGGCTTCATGGATGACCAGCTTTGGGGCTTGAACCTTTTGACCCCTGGTCGGCAGACCAGGGGGAGTGGCCGGTCGGCCACTTGAACTGGCCGGCCTGCTTCTTGCTTTTTGCCCTCTCTGAATACTTTACAGCTGTACCAGCTGGGGGGCATTTGGTCCATCCTCCATACACGTGTATGGAGGATCTTTGAAGCTTTCAAGAGAATCTTTGACCTCTCTTCTCTATAAGAGAGGCCCTCCTCTTCATATCAGCTGGTTGAACAATTTTGGTGAAGGCTCATAACCTCCCTCCTCCATTGTCACTATTCCAAGCTCCAAAACCCTAACTTTCTTAGTCCATTTGCACTACAACCCTTAGCACCACACCTCCATCATCCATTCCAGCACCTTCGAAGCCATTTGCAGAGGTTGGAAGCTCATCACCTTGGTCCAAAAGCTGTTGGAGGTCGGCTCTTCAAGGGTAAGTCCTCATTTTCCCCTTTTTTGCATTTTTTTGCCCTATACCTTAGCTCCATTTGCAAGCATTTTTGAGCCTTGGTGTAAACTGAAGATAGTCTTATTTTGAGCTCTTATTCATGTTTGTTTAAGAACACTTTTCTGTTTGAGGCCTCCTACACCCTTGCATGCTTTACCCCTCTTTGTAGGCCTATTTTGCATCATATCTTGGTCCTACTTGTGAGCACTTTCGAGATTTACTATAAACTGTAAAGTGACTTATTTTGAGCCCTTCTTCAACTTTGTTTAAGGGAGCTTTACTGTTTGAGATCATCTACTTCCTTGTTTGTTCAATCTCTCTTTTAGGGCTATTTTTGCATCATACTTTAGCCTTACTTGTGAACATTTTCGAGATTTGTTATGAACTGGAAAAAGTCTTTTTTTGAGCTCCTCTTCAAGTTTTGTTAAGGTCCTATTTATTTTTGGGGTCATCTTCCCCCTATGCATGCTTCATCTCTTCATGATTAAGGCTATGCATTAGAGCACTTGCATTGGCCATGGTTTGGCCTCTTAGCCACTGAAATCTAGTGGATTTTTAGTGGCTTGGATATATTTTTGAGGGCCAAAATTAGAGGGGGCTGACTCCCTCTCTCCTTGTCTTGTTTGGGGATCTTTTGGACCGTCCAAAGGGACCCTATTTTGCATGCATTGAAGTCACTGTTTGGGCCCAATTTTGTGGGTTTTAAGGTCTGCCTTAGGTCTGTCTGGACCCTTTTGATCATATTTTATGTCTATAGTGCATGTGTAGAACAATTCCATTCAAGGCCTTTTGAGGGGGCCTTTCATTGTATGCTTCCTTGACTGATTTCAGAGCCAATTTTGTGAGTTTTAGGGCTGTTATAACTCATTTCCAAAGTTAGTTTGGTCATGCTAAGTGTCTATCTTATATGTGCTTAACAACCCCTTGAATGGCCTTCCAAAGAAGCCCCTCATTTTTGCATGCATTGGCTGCATTTCAGTGATTATTTGGGCATATTTTGGCATATTTTATTCACTGTTTTTGGCTGGTTTGATGAGTTCTCATTTGCTTCATATACATGCCATGTAAACCATGCTTGCTAGCCAATGTTGCATGCTATTTTAGTCTATCATGTTAGCATCTTTTGGCCATGCTTTAAACTGGAAATGTGCATGTTTTGGGACTGCCTTAGCTCTGTCTTTAGACTTCATGATCAAATAAGACTTGCTTTGTATACTTGTGGTTCAATGCATTGGACTAGTTTTGAGTTTCGGGGCTTATTCCATGCATCGGGTGCCATATTTTCATGTTTCGGGATCATTTAGCATCATGTTTCAGTGCTGCAATTTATATGTTTGAATGCCATCTTGCATCCCTAGTCATGCTTGGGTAGAGTGGCATTCAATGCCTTAGGTTCGGTCCTCGGTTTGCGTGCATGTGTGCACGCATTTCGGTCATCTCATTTTCATCTAGAGAGATGATATGACAA
>NW_021024837.1:1455618-1468115 GCF_004153795.1 Camellia sinensis
AGAAGGAAAAAGTGAATTGTTTCACTTATATAAAAAGCGAATCTCATGCTCCCATTTATGTAAGTAAAATAAAATTTTTATTGAGATGCCCTACAATCATTTATATAAATTATTGAATTTTCTTAATTTTAAACAATTAAGAAAATCCTCATTTGTTAGCTTCCATTTAACTTTTATTCTACAATCACACACAGGGAAAAGAAAAAAAAATGAATTATTTCACTTACATAAAGTGAATATTATGCTTTCATTTATATAAGTAAAAGAAGATTTTAAGTGAGAAACCTTATGATCAATATCTCATACCAATTTTTTTTTTTTTCTTAATTTTAAACAATTAAGAAAATCCTCATTGGCTAGCTTTCATTTAACTTTTATTTTACAATCCCATATAGAGATTTTGATTTTAAAAATAATTTTGTATGAGATTTGGAAACTCTCATAATATTTAACTTTAAAATAATTACAATTACACATCGAGAAAAGAAAGAAAAAGTGAGTTGTTTCATTTATATAAAGTAAATCTTATCCTCCTATTTAATATTGTAGTATTGTGCATGTTTCAGTTCAAGATGGTTTAAATTTTAAAATAAAATTTAAAAGTTTTTAATTAATTAATTTTGTTGTAAATTGGTTGGTCTTTTGACTTAGCTGATTAGGCTGAATCATTTTCGGTTTGACTGATTCATTGGTTTAACCACGATTTTAACTGTTTTATCAAAATCTATTGCCTAGATTTGTTTGATTTGAAATAAATTAAGATTGACCTTATTAAAAATTGAACGACTGAGGTTGCTCGATTAAAAATGAACTTCCCATCTAAACAACTGTTAATTTTTATTTTACAATCCCACATCAAAAAAATGAGGAAAAAATTAGTTGTTTTACTACATAAATCTTATGCTCACATTTAATATTATAGCGTTATACATGTTTCAATTCAAGACAATTTAAATTTTAAAATTAAGATAAAAATTAAAAATTTTAATTAATTAATTTTTGTATAAATTGATTGGTTCTTTGACCTAGTCAATAGGGTGAACCGTTTTCGATTCACTGGTCTAACCGTGATTTTAGCGGTTTTATCAAAATATATTGGTTAAATTTGTTTGATTCGAAATAAATTAAAGATTTGACCTAATTAAATATTAAACGGTCGAGATTACTTGATTCGAAATAAACTTCCGCCCAAATAATTGTTAACTTTCATTTTACACAATCCCACACTGGAAAAAGAAGAAAAAAGCGAGTTATTTCACTTATATTATAGGGTAAATTACAAACACACCTCTTGAGATTTACTTAAATTACAAATGTGGTTTTAGAAATTACATTATGCCCCCTAAGGTTTCTAATTTCACAACAAATATGTCTTTTTATTAATAAATTATCAAGTTAATTAACAGTTTTTAATAATGTTAAAATTTTATTTCAATTAATAATTCAGATAATTTTATTATTGTATAGCTGAATAGTTAGAATTTCATTTTTTCAATTAATTCTGTTAAATAAAATTTTTTGACAGGGAGGTATTTGTAATTTTTCAAACTACAAGGGCAATTTGTATTTTAAGCAAACCTCAGGGAGTATATTTGTAATTTACCCTATATTATATAAGGAAAATGAGGTTTTTAGAGAGAAGACTTGTAGGAGTTCCAAACCCTCATTCTATTAGCTAATTTTCATTTAACTTTTATTTTACAATCCTACATTAGAAAAAGAAGAAAAAAGTGAATTGTTTCACTTACAAAAAGTGAATCTTATGCTCCCATTTATATAAATTATTGAATTTTCTTAATTTCAAACAATTAAGAAAATTCTCATTGGCTAACTTCCATTTAATTTTTATGTTACAATTCCACATCGACAAAATAAGGTAAAAGTGAATTGTTTCACTTACATAAAGTGAATCTTATGCTTCCATTTATATAAGCAAAATGAGATTTTTAGTGAGAAGCCTTATGATCAATATTTGATACTAATTTTTTTGATTTTCTTAATTTTAAACAATTAAGAAAATCCTGATTGGTCAGCTTTTATTTAACTTTTATTTTATAATCTCATATAGAGGTTTTGATTTTAAAAGTAATTTTATATGAGATTTTGAAACTCTCATAATATCTCTCCTTAAAAGTATTCTTTTGTAAAATATATAGATATATTGATAATTTCGATGTCATTCTTACTGCTCCTTAATACAAAAAATTACAAAATAATTATGATAATTTTAAATTTGTATTTATAACTTATAAATTTTGTGATGTATTATTATAATTTTAAATTTAAATTGCGTCAATTTTAAATTTAAATTAATGGATTGGTTTTCATATTTAGTGACAATTTAAATTTTAATAAAATAAAATTGAAAAAATTTAATTAATTAATTTTTGTGTAAGTTAGTTAGTCTTTTGACCTAACTGATTAAGCTAAACCATTTTTGGTTTGAATGATTTGCTGGTTTAACCGTGATTTTAGCGACTTTACATGTTATGATGATTCTTTTTTACTCATTAAGTTTTAAAATTTCTTTAATTATTTCCTTTTCAAAAACCAATATGACAATTTTTTAAAATTCATATATTTTTATTCTAAAATAGTGAAATATTAAAACTATGTCATTTTTTTTATAACAAAGCATAATTTTAATTATTAATTGTCAATACAACAATTTTAATCTATCTATACTATATGCTATAGTAAAAAAACATTTGAAACAAAACCCTTATATATAAAATTTTATTTACGAGAGACAAAATATAAAAAAAATTAAATACAATTATTATATTTTTAATAAATAATATATTATTTTATCCTATGCATAGCACGAGTGATATTGTAGTTTATAATATAACAAAGTTTTCGTTTTGTTGATTCTTTGGTGTAGTGCTTCATCCTCTATGCTGCCTATTGGTACTAATGGTGTAGGATTGATTTGTAATAGAGAACCTCTAGGTGTAACCTTTCACTTAATACTAGAATCGACAATTGAAGTGTAGTATTTGAGGTTGCATTAATTGAGGATACACGACAGAAGGAATTATTTTATTTCCAAACTTCACCTTCAACAAGTATAGATTTATTTCAAAATTTTTCTTTTATCCTGAATCATGTGTCTTTCTCGTAAGAATGAGAGTAGTTAAAAAAAGAAAAAAAAATCAAATTGCACCATCTTTGTAATAGATAAATGCCTCTTTTTCTCCTAAATTTGTTAGAATTATTTGTAATAAGATATTGGCTACAATTGAAAAGGTTTTATCAATAAAATTTCCATTTATGCGTGATCTAAGCATAGGTAGCAATTCATTCTATAATTCTTCTCATTACCTCTTGTGGGAAAATGATCCCACAAAGAAAAGAATTGTACAGTACGAAATAATATAAAAACAGATTCATTTCAAAAAAAGAAAAAAAGGAACTTTCTACTCAAATTATTATTTTTTGACAGGAATCGATAAGAAATAAGAAATATTTGAACGCATTCGATTTCATCTAAATGTAGTAATATACCAATAAAGGCAACTAATTCGATTTCATTGAAATTAGATATAGGATAACCCGAGAAGTTTTGACTGAATTATGATCCAAAGAAGAAAAAGGATCGAATAATCATTTTATGATGAAAAAAGAATAATCGTCTCTTTTGGGGGCATAGCACTATACACTATACAATCAAATATAAAAATAAAAAAAAAATTAGGATGTTTTATAAATTTGTAATAGATTTAGGGGGGAAGGGGTTTGTTCTTGAAATCTTTAAAATTGAAAAAAAATTGAGAATTCTTATGATATGATGAAATCATAGTCTAAATAGAATTAAAATTAGTATCACTTCTCCTTCTATGGTAACAAAAGATTCCCTTTTTATGCGGAAAAGGCCCATATTAATAATTATATGTACAATTCCTCAATATCTTGTTCATTCGCCAGAAAATATTTTCTTTGTGCGTAGGTAAAAATAAAAAAAATAAAAAAACTTTTTGGGGAAGAGATACTATTTCATCAATTGAGCCACATATCTAACATATTCATACCTAACGATTTTTCACAAAGTGGTGATGAAACGTATAACTTGTACATATCTTTCCATTTTCCAAGTCAATCTGATCCATTTCTTTGTGGAACTATTTACTCGATTGCAGACATTTTTGGAACACCTCTAACAAAGGGACAAATAGTCAACTTTGAAAGAACTTATTGTCAAGCTCTTTTAGATATACATCTATCTGATTTAGAAGGAAACAACTTACATCAATATCTCAATTTCAATTCAAACATGGATTTGATTCACACTCGATGTTTTGAGAAACATTTACCATTCGAAAAGAGAAAAATACAAATTGTGTATTACACGTCAATCCTAGTAGGCAGCATAGAGGAAGAAGCTGTCATGACCCAAACCCGCCCCTATGGGTTTAGCACCGTAACTGGCCAGTAATCCGAGATTATCGAAGGCCTGCTTAACAGTAATAACAGTAATACAGAGTACAGGGGCTGGCAGAAGCCAAAATAGTAACTAAAAGATGTCCAATGAGCTGTGACGGTCTGTATGCAAAAAGACTTTTAATATATATTCACATTCAGAAACAAAACAGTATATATATACATACATAATTTACAGGCGTTCAGCTTAGGGACCAAATCCCTACCATAACAGTACAGTACGGGTACACATGTCAATCTATACAGTGTTACAAAACCAGATACAAAAAGGGGGAAAACTAAAACACCCCAAAAAGCCCTAGCTTGAAGGACTTGGAACCTCGTAGTGAGGCATGGTGGTTGGCTTTGACAAAACGGGAGCTTAGCCCGACGCTCCTAGCAACGGTCTGGTGCCTGTACACCTACATATATATATAAGCAATGAGCTAAAGCCTAGTGAATAACATATGCGTAAAGAGGTTAAGAATGAATGTTCCTTCAGTATTGAAAATAGTCATTTATCAGTATATCAGTCATTCAGTTTGTGGCTCATAATTCATGCCATATAGTAATTCAGAAACTATAATAGTCATATATGGTACACCCAATTGCAAAACAGTATAGTAGGTCTTAACAGACCGAGCAGTCAATGATGGCCATCATATCCGAGATTGTATACGAAACGACTAAGAAAGTGAAACTGATACAACAAAGACTGAAAACCGCACAGAGCAGACAGAAAAGTTATGCTGATGTCAGAAGACGGGATAGAGAATATGAAGTGAGTGATCACGTGTTTGTGAAAGTGACACCGATGAAAGGCCAGACTCGTTTTGGAGTCAAAGGCAAGTTAGCGCCGAGATACGTCGGAGCATATGAGAGTATTGAGAAAATCAATCCGGTGGCGTATAAGGTTGCGCTTTCTCCTGAAATGGGGCATATACACAACGTCTTCCACATTTCTATGTTGAGGGACTACCTCCGGGATCCTTTCCATGTGATAGAGCCTACTCGTGTAGTGCTGAGTGACGACTACACTTACGAGGAACGGCCTATTTAGATTGTAAACAGACGGATCAAAAAGTTGAGAAACAAAGAGATCCCGTTAGTGAAAGTTGACTGACAAAACCACGGTGGCGTATATGCCACTTGGGAGAGACAAAGGATCTCCGCTTGAGCGTGACTTAAGTCGCTCGAGCGGACTGTAAGCTACAGTAAAAATACTTGAGGCACAAAAATCACGCTCGACGGGCGCTCGATACACGCTCGAGCGTGAGACACAAGACCTCTGTAACAACCCTCGTCACTGTTTACCGATTAACCACTGATTACTACTAAACTGAGACTAATTATGATTTGTAACTGAATTGATTGAAGTACTGAACTGACTGACTGAAATCTGGAACTGAATTGATTAAGTATATCTGTTATACTGCATTTCTATCTGTTGCCTATTTGATTATCTGTTCATGTTTTATGTTTAAATTGCCAAATTGAAGGCCTTATCGGCGGCCGAACCAGAAATTGATTGATGTTTTACGATCATCATAATTTATGTGATTTTATGGTGTATTTATTTGAAATTCAATTTGGTATGGTTAAATTAGATTAATTAAGGTTGAATAGCATCGTTAGGCTTATTTACCAACTTGCCCTATTAGTGGACCACTATCTAGCATCTATTTGAGCATTTATACACTCAGACAAATATTTTCATCAGCTCATCTCCCTTGCCTTAGCCGACCAAGAGAAAGAGAGGGAGAGGAATTGAATTGTCCTTGTTGATTTGTTAGAAACTTGAAGAAATTGAAGGTTGATTTCAAAATTGTGCTTCCATTCTTGAACTACAAGATCTAAGGTAGTGTAACTACCCTCTTGTTAGTGAATTCAATTGGTTCTTGCATGGTTTTAGAGCAAGTTGAAATCTAGAGCCAAGATATGGCTCTTAATTGTTGAATTATAGCTTAATTCATGCATGCATGCCTATACTATTGAATTTTGAGTTGATTCCATGGAAAATTGTCACATGCATGCTCATAGTTATGTTAAGTCCATGTTTTCATCTTTTTTTGGAACAATTGGCTCATTGGAGCTAGCATTGAAGCTTTGAAGTGGTTTTAACTCATGCATGTCATGTTTGGATTATGTTCTTGAAATTTGGTTTGAAAATGAGTTTAATTGATCTTCCTTTGGGTTTTGATTTTACAAATTGAGCTTTAAATCATGTTATTCTATGTATTTACAAATGTTTTCTAGGGAAAAGGGCCCAAAGGAATTGGTTTTAATGCATTTGAACTTGGTTTGAGCTTGGAAGTTCAAATCTGGAAATTCCAGATTTTGAACTCACGCTCAAGCGGGGTGACTGGAGCTCGAGCGTGAAATTTGTGCTCCCAGTACTTTGTACTGTTTTGATGTCCGCTCGAGCGGAATAATTGACGCTCGAGCGGGACATTGTGTCTCATGCTCGAGCGGGTGTCGAGCGCCCAATCAAGCGTGATTTTCACTTATCTAACACTTTTGACTGTTTTGCATAACGCTCGAGCGTGAAAGTCTACACTCGAGCGGATACCTTTGTCTGCATGTCCGCTCGAGCGGGTAAACCTACGCTCGAGCGTGACCCCTGTTTTCTGAAAATTCTGAAAATGCTTTTAAAGTGCACCTTTGCATTCTCATCTCATCCTAGGCATTATTAGGCCTAGTTTAAGACATCTTAATGAGGATATAGATGTAGAACACACCGAGGCAAATTAGGGATTAAGTTATTATTTTTCCAACTATGTAGCTTAGTGTGTGTTCAATCTGTAACTGTGTAGGGTTGGCGACTGGGGACGCGCTCTAGCTTTACTGTAGCCCAGAACTCTGTGAGTAACAACTGTGTAAAGATATGTTCAAAATGATTATCTTCTGAATAATTGAACTGTACTGCTTTCTGGACTGATACTGTTAATTGAATGAATGTATGTCCTATATTCTAAACTGTATTGTGGCATCCTTAGCAACTATTGTTTACTATTACTGTTACAGAGATCTTTGTCAGTTCCTTTGTTGGAACCACTACTGTTTACTGATTGATGGCCATTATTTATTGTTCGGTCTTTCAAGACCTACTGTTTACTGTACTGTTATGCTAATGGATGTACCACAAATGACTGTATTGACTGAACGACTGAAATACTGATTTAATGAACTGTTTTTATTACTGTAAGGACATTCATTCTAAACCCCTTTACGCATTATGTTATTCACTGGGCCTTAGCTTACTGCTCATATATATATGTAGGTGTACAGGCACCAGACCGCGGCTAGAAGCGTCGGGGTTAAGTTCCAGTTTTGTCAAGCCAACCTGTGTGCCTCACTGCGAGGTTCCGAGCCTGTCAAGCTAAGGCTATGGGGTGTTTTAGTTTTCCCCCTTCTGTTCTGTTTTGTAAACTGTAAACTGTTACCGTACTGTTTAATAGGGATTAGGTTCCTGAAATGAATGATTATATATATGTACATACTGTTTTGTCACTGACTGCATATATGTATGAAAAAGTCTTTTGCATTCAGACTGTCACAGCTCATTGGACATTGTTTATTTACTGTATTGGCTTCCGTCAGGCCCCTGTACTCTGTTTTACTGTATTACTGTTAAGTGGGTCTTCGATAATCTCGGATTACTGGCTGGTTACGGTGCTAAACCCATAGGGGCAGGTTTGGGTCGTGACATCCTCGCTCGAGCGTGAACTCTCTCGCTCGAGCGGACTGTAAACACATGCAAAGTACTGGATACAAGCATTTCACGCTCGAGCGCCACTTTCCTCGCTCAAGCGGAATGCATGAACGCAAGGCTTATGCTCGAGCGTAGAACTCCTCGCTCGAGCGTGAGTCCAAAATTTGGAATTTCCAGATTTGAACCTCATGCTCAAAACTCAATTCCAATGCATCAAATTCGATCCTTTTGTGCTAATTTTCTGGAAAACACTTGTAAACTCATAGTATAACATGTTTTGAAGATCAATTTGAGGAATCAAAGCCCAAAGGCAGTTCAATTAAAACACAATTCCAACCCAAAATCCAATAACATGAAGATTGATGCAAAACTCATACATGCATGAGTTCTAATGAATTCAAAGCTTCTAAAACATGCTCCAAAGAGCCAATTCTTACAAAAACATGGTGAATCCATGGATCAAGACCAAAAATATGAACATGTATCTAGCAATTTCCATGAAAACAACTCAAAACTCAACAATAGGACCATGCATGCATGAAATCTTACTCAATTCAACAATTTAAGCCATATTTTGGCTCTAGACTTCAAAATTAACATGGACCATGCAAGAAGTAATTCAAACTATGAACAAGAAGGTAAATTCTCTACCTTAGGTCTTGGATTACAAGTGTAAAGGCTCAATATGCAATTCTCCTTCAAATTCTCCAAGCAATCTTTGATGAATTCCATTTTCTCCCAATTCCCTCTCTCTCTAGTCAGTTTTGCTCTAGGAAATGAGCTGAAGAAATGTTGTATCAACATGTATGAAGTGGAGAGGGGTTGCCTAGATAAATCTACTAGATGGCAATTTGGTGATTAATGCCAACTCTTGTAATTTATCATTATTAAATCTAATTTAATCATACCAAATCAAATTTTAATTAAATATACCATAAAATTACATAAATTCTAACGAGCATAAAACATTAAGCAATTTCGGATTCGGCCGCCGATAAGGCCTTCAATTTGCAGTTTAAAACATAAAGCACGAACAAATAATTTAACAGTCAAACAAATAGACATGCATTTAAACTAATACATTCAATCAATCAGTTCAAGATTTCAGTCAATCAGTCAGTTAACATGCTTAATCATGGATTAGCACTAATTAGTGGCGAGGGTTGTCACAGTCTCCCCTCCTTATAACGTGTTTGGTCCTCCAAACTCGAATTACTTTCATTCTGGAGGAAAACAGGATTCAGTGGGAACAGTTCAGGATATCTCTTAATCATATCATCTTCCCTCTCCCAAGTGGCATACACGCCACCATGGTTTTGCCAGTCAACTTTCACTAACGGAATCTCTTTATTCCTCAACTTCTTGATCCGTCTATTTACAATCTGTATAGGCCATTCTTCATAGGTGTAGTCATCACTTAGCACTACACGGGTAGGCTCAATCACATGGAAGGGATCCCGAAGGTATTCCCTCAACATTGAAATATGGAACACGTTATGCATATGCACCATTTCAGGAGGTAACGCTACTTGATACGCCATCGGATTAATTTTCTCAATACGGTCTGACATATCTTGGCACTAACTTGCCTTTAACCCCAAAACGGGTCTGGCCCTTCATCGGTGTCACTTTTACAAAAACATGATCACCCACTTCATATTCTCTATCTCGCCTTCGGACATCCGCATAACTTTTCTGTCGACTCTATGTGGTTTTCAATCTCTGTTGGATCAGTTTCACTTTTTCGGTAGTTTCTTGTACAATCTCGGGCCCAAGCAAAGGCCTATCTCCAACTTCTGCCCAGCAGATCGGAGATCGACATTTCCTGCCATATAAAGCCTCAAAAGGCGCCATACCAATGCTCGAGTGAAAACTATTATTGTAGGCGAATTCAGCCAAAGGTAGATGACTTTCCCAATTTCCCTGGAAATCAAGAACACACATCTGCAGTAAATCCTCCAGAGTTTGGATGGTTCTTTCTGACTGACCATCTGTCTGAGGATGGTATGCACTACTCAGTCTCAGTTCAGTACCCAAAGCTGTCTGTAGGCTTTGTCAGAAGGAACTAAATTTGAGGCAAAGAAGATGGCTTGAGTTATTAAAAGATTTCGATGTGAATGTTTTAGAAACAATGGACACAGGCACTCCATGCAATCTCACAATTTCATCAATATAAAGTATAGCCAATTTGTCCGCATTATAAATTGTTCTGATAGGTAAGAAGTGAGCAGATTTAGTCAATCTATCAACAATAACCCAAATTGAATCCATACCTTTACTGGAGTGAGGTAACCCAACAATAAAATCCATAGTGATATGTTCCCATTTCCACTCCAGTATCAATAAGGGTTGTAGTAAACCTACGAGTCGTTGATGTTCGGCTTTAACTTGTTGGCAATGAAGACATTTTGACACAAAATCAGCAATTTCTTTCTTCATTCCCGGCCACCAGAAATTCAATTTCAAGTCTTGATACATTTTTGTATTTCCTGGATGGATAGACAATTTTGAAATGTGGCCCTCTTGCAGAATTCTTCTTTTCAGTTCAGGATCATTCGGTACACACAATCTTCCTTGAAATTTCAACACATTATTCTCAAATTTGAAATCCGGCCTCGGTTTAGATTCCCGTTCTTCAATGATCTTCTTCAAGAAGTCATCCTGTTGCTGTTTCTCTTTAATCTCTTCAATCAGTGCCAGTTGAGCAGAAATAGTAGCTAAGGTTCCACCTTGTTCACGCAAAACAATCTCAATTTCAAGTCTCTCAACGTCACATAGCAATTCTTTCTGTGTGTTAACAAGTTAAAGTAGAATATTAGAAACCTGCGGGGAAACTACAACCCTTACCTATACCAGAGTGGAAGTGGGATCATGATACCATGGACTTTGTGTGTGGTTTACCTTGTACTAGTAGTAATCACAATGCAGTTTGGGTTGTTGTTGATAGATTAACCAAGTCAGCACATTTTATTGCAGTTCAAATGAACTATTCTCTAGCTCGATTTGCACAGTTGTATGTGAAGGAGATTGTTAGATTGCATGGTACACCTGTGTCAATAGTATCAGATCGGGACCCTCGTTTTGTGTCTAAGTTTTTGGGTGCATTATAGTCAGCTATGGGTACTCGGTTAAATTTTAGTTCAGCTTATCACCCTTAGACAGATGGGCAATCAGAGAGGACTATGCAAACCCTTGAGGATATGTTAAGGGCTTGTGCTTTGGAATGGAGAGATAATTGGGATGATTATTTGCCGCTCATGGAGTTTGCGTATAATAATAGTTATCATTCTAGTTTGGGAGTAACTCCTTATGAGGCTCTGTATGTGAGGAAGTGTAGGTCTCCTTTGTGTAATTTAGAGACAAGGTTTGTTATAAATAATAAAAAAATAGAGAGAGAGGAAGGTGTGACTTGAACTCTAGACCACAAGGTTAATATATAAGACTCTTACCATTTGAGTTGCATATAACTTATATATATATTTTGTATATTTACGTATTTATTTGACCTATGTGTGCCCACCACTAGTATAAAATAAAATAAACATAAGCCCTACTTTATTATTTGTTCACCACATAGGGCAACAACAGAGAAGCCACGGGAGAGGGTTTGAGAGAAGGAAAAAAAGAAGAAGATGTTGCAATCAAAGAACTTTTGGGTGTGTTGTGTTGTGTGTGATCATCAAAGGTTAGCCCTCCTAGGTATTCTTCTCTTCTTTCTTTGTTCTTCATCCTTATTCTATAATTATTTTATTCATTCATGGAGAGGTTGTAGGTTTATGTATTGTGTATATAGATATCCTATTAAGAAACTTGAGGAGCTAAATTTATGTGTAAAGATTGGGTGTAATTTTCAGTCCAAAAATTCTGTGCAAAGTCACAAATTTTAAAAATCAAGAAACCATATCAAACGGATGAATTTTAATCTGAAATTTTTACAGTAGATCAATTACATATTGAATTGCATATCTGAATTTTTTCATAATTTTTGGGAGTCGAAATCCATATAAATTGAGGTATTCAAATCTGTCCAGGAAACCAGTCCAAAACAGTAAATTCGGGAGTGTTGTTCTCTTTGGGTATAAATCCAAAAATTATCAAATTAGTGTCATTAGAACCGGTTACGAGACTAGTTTCGTATGTTTTTGGCCTTGCATTGATTGCTCATGTATATTAAGAGAACCGTCAATTTCTTTAAAGTGCTGCAGAAAACAACCTGTTTGGATATAATAAATTGTAGAAAATTATTTTGATAAGAAAATCAAGTGAAACCAATTGGGTTTGAAACTTAAGATATATTAGATTATATCTGGAGGTTATTGGAATTTTTCGAATAGCGTGGAGTGGATTTTGTAATTTTCAAAGTTAG
>NW_021024838.1:0-11270 GCF_004153795.1 Camellia sinensis
GAAGACCCACAACAAAATCCATCGTGACATGCTCTCACTTCCACTCAGCTATAAGCAAGGGTTGCAATAAACCTGTTGGCCTCTGATGCTCGGCCTTCACTTGTTGACAAGTAAGGCTACTCGATATAAACACGGCTATGTCCTTCTTCATGCCCTTTTACCAAAACTGGCGACTGAGGTCATGATACATCTTCGTGCCTCCCGGGTGCACTGCAAGGCATGAATGGTGGAACTCTCAGAGTACTTCCTTTCTACAAGACTTCGACACAAAAAGACGGTCACGGTATCTAACACTCGAGTTAGAATATACATTCAAGCCCTTCTTCACCTTCTCACTAGATATCTTCTCCCGGAGGGTTTCTACCTTGTAATCACCTCTCTATGCTTCTACAACTCGGCTCACAAGTGTAGGTTATGCAACTACAGCAAACAAAGCAGTCGACTCAACTGACTCGCCAAGATGCAAGTTAAACTCACCAATAGTACCCAACATCTCCTATTCCCAAATGACAATACTAGCTACACTGCTAAAAGATTTCCTACTTAAGACATTGGCCAGTACGTTGGCCTTTCCCAGATGATAGTGCAACTCCAAGTCATATTCCTCCATAAACTCCGTCCACCTCTTCTGCCTCAAATTCAAATCTTTTTGTGAAAATAGATACTCCAAGCTCTTGTAATTGGAAAACACTTCAAATCTCTCACCATACAAGTAATGCCTCCAAATCTTTAAGGCAAAGATCACTGCTGCTAGCTCTAGGTCATGAGTAGGATAGTTTCTCTCGTGTGTTTTCAACTGACGTGAGCCATAAGCTACTACTTTCTCCTCTTGTATGAAGACATAACCCAAACCTTCCCGAGACGCATCACAATACACAGAATAGCCCAAACCCATCTATGGAATAATCAACACTGGAGTAGTGGTAAGTCTAATCATAAGTTCTTGGAACGACTTCTCACAAGTCTCACTCTACACAAACTTAATTCCCTTCCTCGTTAGTTTAGTCAAAGGTGAGGCTAATTTACATAAATCCTTCACAAACAGAGAGTAATACCCGGCCAATCCCAAGAAACTACAAATCTCAAATGCAATCTTAGGTTGTTCCTAATCTTGTACTGCTTCTAGTTTGAAAGAATCTACAGTCACCCCTTCCCCAGATACTACATGGCCTAAGAACTTCACTATTTTCAATCCGAATTCACACTTCCCAAACTTAGTATATAGTTTGTGGGTTCTAAGCAACTTAAGTACAATTTGCAAGTGTTTCTCGTGCTTCTCCTTAGAGGGTGAGTAAATCAAAACGTCATCAACGAAGACAACCACAAAACGATTTAAGAATTCACGAAAGATTTGATTCATCAAATCCTTGAATAAGGCCGTTGTATTGGTTAACCCAATGGCATCACTAGTAACTCATAATGACCATACCACGTACGAAATGCTATTTTCTGGATATGCTCCTCTCTCACTCTCAACTAATGATAACTAGATCTCAGTTCTATCTTAGAAAAACAAGAAGACCCTTTCAACTGGTCAAACAAATCATCTATACGAGGTAGTGGGTAATTGTTCTTAATAGTTACCCAGTGGGTAATCAATACAAAGGCGTAAAGCGCCATCCTTCTTCTTGGCAAAGAGAGCTCGTGCTCCCCAGGGCGAAATACTAGGGCAGATAAGATCCTTATCTAGTAATTCTTGGAGTTGAATCTTCAACTCACTCATCTCAGCGGGTGCAAATTTATACGGTGCCATAGAAATCAGTGTCATGCCAGGCACCAAATCAATAGAGAACTCAATCTTACGGTGAGGTGGCAAACTAGTGAGATCCTCGGGGAAGACATCCGAGTATTCACAAACTACCCTCGACAACTCGACTCGGACCACATCACTCTTAACACCAACTCAATTCAACTTCACTTGACTCGACTCGGATCACCCATTGGCAATAAGGCTCTATTGACTCTGTCCCCTATAGAATAAAAAAAATCATCACTCGAGGTACATACAGTAACCCTCTGACGGTAACATTATATGATAGCTCGATATGATGACAACCAATCCATGCCCAAAATAACATCGAAATTTGACATGTCAATCAATACAAATGAAAAAATAAGTAAGGGACTAGAAGCCTTTATCTGACAACCCCGACACCTTTGATTGTACACAACCTCACTACTGTAGATGTCCCCGAATGTCCCGGGAGAAATCTCGTTTTGTTCATTGGGCTCACTACAGTTCGGACTCAATGTCACGGTCCTGTATTTAATCTCGCGGAGTGCAATGCAAGACCGATGAATCATCAAAGAGTCCAAATCCGACAAATCATTTGAAAAACTGATTTTTAGAAAGAAGTGCCAAACATGGACTGGTTTGCCAGATACAGAATCGCCACCTAAATATTTTATTTTGAGGGAATTTAGGAAACCTTGACTTGTGCCTAAGGCCACGTGTCCGTCATCACCAAAGTTGCCTCGGCTCGGGAACTTGGGTATGATTGGGGAAGGTCACATCGTGAGCACCCCCGCTCGCTCTATCAAAGATCGGCCTCTACTAACCATGATATCGAGTTTTGAAAACATTATGTGCTCTTATTCCGGTTTATTAGCCTAAAATTACTATGTGATGCGCACAACACACAAGTATAAACTGGATCGCCTGAGTTGGAACAAAACATCTCATGTTTGTTTTTAAAAGCGGTTTGCTACTCACAAGTAGGCTAAAACGTGAATTTTTTCACCCTCAAGTGGGCATAGTAAAATATGATTTTGCCACTCTCAAGTGGGCTTAAAACTCGCAATCAATGAATTGTTCCAACTCAAGTAACCCAACCTTCACCCACAGGCATTCAGGCAGTTATATCACATAAGCGAATAGCCTCATGGAAAGCATGCTATCATGGCAGTCACTCACACGCATGCACGGATGCTAAAGCATAAGTACTTACCGAGTACTCCAAGCCAAAGAAAGAAGCTAATTAGAAATCATGCATGAATCCTAACTATGCTGAAATGCCTAATGCAACACATGTAAAAATGCAACTAAGATAGGCTCGGCTATTCTAAAATGGCATATGAAATGCAACAACTGATACACGTATTCAACTCGGAATTGAAATACAATGTAATTAGTATGATGCGCTGAGCCCGGTGCATGCAAGACAGATGAATAGATGCAATCATGTGAGCATAAGGATGCTAATTGAAACATGCCCTAAAACTAACCATCATAAGCTGGTAAATAAAAGGGAGAAAGACGTGGGGTTGGAAGACATGCATCACACACACACGCACACTTATTACAACATTGCCCTCCTCAGAGGGTCCGAATGAATAGTACAGAATAAACTAGCTAATCTAAGCTAATTAAACTAATTATTACACAACATTAATTAATTAATGAATTAACAAAGTAAGTAAGGAAACTAGCATGCATTTTAAACAAAATGGATGGCCTCAGCTTTGTTCCGAATGATAGGGATGCATGCATGCTCAAGTCGCCTTGTCGAGAAATCCATCACGATGCCCCGATTTGCCTCTGTTTGCAACTGGTCCTAGAACATTATACAAAGCTCCAGAAGGCTGACCAGTTTTTGCTGCTGGTTTCTGGTTTGCTCCAACAGAGAGCGGGAAAGGGGGCATGGCAAAGTATTTTCAACATATGTGTGCACAACCACTCTCCCCGTCATTGCATAAGCTCTAGGGAGTGTAGTCCTCGATCCTCGTGCCACCAATCACGCATCTCGATACATGATGGCTGAGGAGTCGGATTGCACGACTCGATGTAAAATGAATGCACATATAAACACAACAAGGCCTAAACTCTATCATGGGTAATCCGGAGTGTCGGCGACCGATAATCGAGGCACGTTTCATCACTTGGAGTACGAAACGTCTCTTGTTTACGGTGTTTGGACTAAACCCTACTCCAAACACAATGCAATTTACACGGCGTGCATGAATGCAACTCTAACATGCAACCTAAACATAATGCCACTAAATGATGCAAACATGCAAATGATGATATACAAACATGCTACTAGCATACACAATGCTAGGAAATAATCAATGGCATACTCAATGCACATGAAAAGTATATGCCATACGCAATGCACACATGGAGACTAACAATGAAATGATCAAGGGATACACAATGCAATGGTCAATTATGCAACAACATGGACTAAATGGCATATATAATGTAAGATGGACTTAAACCAAGATAGGTGAGCCTTAGCCACACCAAAATCAGTGGCCAAACATGATGAAATTAAGGCAACAACACACGTGGAAACATGCACAAATGCAAGGGACCAAACCTAAGGCACAAAGTGCAACTCCACCAAAGCATGGTAAGCATGAAATACGACATACAATCACATATTTTCTAGCTCTGAAATGACATGCAAGGTGGTCCCGAATCATGCAAACACCTCACACAATGCATGCTAGATGGCCCAAATACCGAAACTAGTGGAGTGGATTACACTATAGGCATGCAAAACAATACTCAAATGGCCAAACTAGCCCCAAATAGTCCCTATTCAGGCCAAAACAGTAGCAAATATGGACCAAAATGATGGCTCAAAAGGCATGGAAATGAAGCTCGTGCAATGATCCATAAATGAGGCATACAAGTCCAACCCTCAAATGCATTTAAGGAGTGGAAACCATGGGAACATGGCAACCTTACATGCTCTAAAATACCATGCGCAATGACCCCAAAACATGCAAACACCTCAATATAAGCATGCAATAGGCTTCAAAACTCAAAGCTATGCAAGGGTATTGAACTACAACCATGCATAGCAAATGTCATTCGACCACGAGGCCCAAAAATAGAGCTAAGGCAGTCCAAAACAGGCACAAAATCAGTTTAAGGCATGGCCAAAAAGTGCTAGAATCAAAGGCCAAAATAGCATGCAATGTAAGCTAGTTAGCGTGGTTGACACTACAAGCATGTGAAGCATTCAAGAGGCCACCAAACCAGCCAAAGACAGAGCTATGATATGCCAAATAGTGACCAAAAAACCACTGAAACAAGACCAATACATGCAAGAATGACATGTTTTTTTGATAAGCTATGAAGAGGATTATTCTACACATGCAAGAGGCAAACATGAGGTGACCAAACCAGCCATAGAAAAAGTCTAGGAAGGTCCTAAAAGTCACTAAAAATGGCCTGAACCAAGGCTAGAAAGTATGAAAATATAGGCTCCTTGGAAAGGCTAAATATGCAAACAAACAAGGCCAAAAGAGAGTGTGTCACCCCTCTTTGATTTAGACCCTCAAAACCACATTCTCACCACTAAAAATCCATTGGATTTTAGTGGTAGGAAGGCCAAGCAAAGGCTAGCTCGAATGCCTTATGGCATGGCACAAAACAAGGCTAAATAGAGCATGCAAGAGGGTAGATGACCTCCAACCGGAAAATGGCCTTAAACAAACATGAATAATGCTTACAAATAAACCTTTTTTCAGTTGACAACAAACCTCAAATAAGCATGCAAATGAGGCTAAGAGAAGGATCAAAATAATGCTTAAAAATGGAGAAAATGAGTTATCCTTGAAGCTCAACAAAGACAGCAAATTTTGGACCAAAAACCCAGCTCCTTAACCTTTGAAAATGGCCTCCAAGAACCTTAGGTTGATGGTGGAAGTGTTAGGCTATGAGGTGTGGTGCAAAAGGGTCAAGAACAATGCACTTTTGAACCCAAAATGTAGAGATATAGAGAGGGATATATATTTTGTCTTAAACAAATTTTTTGGAACCTGGTATAAGGAGAGGGAGGCCCTCTCTTATAGAGGAGCAAAGGTTCAAGCTTCCTCAAGAAGCTAGAGCAAGGGTTCAAGCTTCCTCAAGAAGCTAAAGCAAGGGTGCAAATCCTCCATACACGTGTATGGATGATACAGTCTGTGCCTTCCAGGTGGCACAGCTGGCATCCACTCAGTCAGACAAAACAGGAGAAAGCTGGCCGACCAGTTAAGGTGGTCGGCCGACC
Source organism: Camellia sinensis (assembly GCF_004153795.1). NCBI lineage: Eukaryota > Viridiplantae > Streptophyta > Magnoliopsida > Ericales > Theaceae > Camellia > Camellia sinensis. Next base: position 6,003 of record NW_021024838.1, read on the forward strand.
ACTTTCGCTGGTGGGAGACCAGCAAATGTGGCCCAAAGAACAAGAAAACCAGCTTCCCGATGAGAAAACCGGCTGGCGGGGAGAAAGTGGTCTCCAAGGAGAAAAGGTGGTCTCCCACCCTTGTACCACCTCCCAAACAAGGAAAACAAGCTTCATGCCAAAAATGAATTAACACTGATGCAAAACGAGAGTTCGGGAGACAAAGCGCGCGGCCGGGTGCCTCGAAGACTGGCTGCTGGGCACCGAAAGTGGCGTGTTACCACAAGGGTGGTCTTCCGGGCCGCAGTGTCCCTCTCGACAGAGGAAACAAGGTGTGTGCCAAAAATCGTGCCAAACGGAGAATGTTAAGCGGTCCCAAACCGTGGCGTGCGGCCGACGGCTCCCAAAATCGGAAACTGGTCTCCAAACAGGAACAATGGCCTGCGACCACGAAAAATAGTCTACGACCACTGGGAGATGGTCTACAAGACCTCTTCCTCCCTTCCGGATGAGAAAACAAGACCTGGTCCGCAAATCGAGTCAAAGCACAAAAAGTTCCGAGACTCGGAGGCAAGGCTCTCAGTCGAGAACTCCGAAACCTCAGGATAAGCACAACATGCGCAATCACCGAGCGGTCAATTGATGACGTCTGAGTCTTAAGGTCGGTCAAAACTGGGGTGTCTACAGTTGCCCCTCTTTGACAGAACTCGAAAGTCATAAGTGACGGGAGAGAATGTCAAAGCCCAGAGACGACCCATTTTTGACAAAGCCGAAGACTTAGACAAACAGGCGAGATAAACAAAGAGATGTGCCCGCAGGCTGGGGCAAAATGCAAAGGGGTATGCACAAAGTTGAACATAACTTATGATCATGCAAAGCACGCTGTAATGAATCAAATATACACAATAAATGCAACAGTTTAAGCGAATGTTATGCAAAGCAAGTAAACACGAGCCAAACCACATCTCATGCAGAAAGGATGTAAGAAAATTATACAATTATCGCTACGTCTCACGCGGAGAGTACAAAGAGCGACCATTGGGGACACCCGAGGTCTCAAACAAGATCCCGACGCATTGCACGCGAAAGGAAAGAGAGTGATACAAGCATTGGAACATGTTCCAAATGCTCTTAACCAAGGAGGGAGAAATATAGGGACATATCCCGGTGTTTCGGAAAGGTATAAGCATTGGAACGTATTCCAAATGCTCTTAACCAAAAAGGGAGAAACATAGGGACATATCCCGGTGTTTCGAAAAAGGAGAAGAAACATAGGGACGTATCCCGGTGTTTCAGAAAAGAAGCGGAAACATAGGGACGTATCCCGGTGTTTCGGAGAGAAAGAGAAACATAAGGACGTGTCCTGGTGTTTCGGAATAAGGAGAAGAAATATAGGGACGTATCCCGGTGTTTCAGAAAAGGAGAAGAAACATAGGGACATATCCCGGTGTTTCGGAAAGAAAGAGAAACATAAGGACGTATCCCGGTGTTTCGGAAAGAAAGAGAAACATAGGGACGTATCCCGGTGTTTCGGAACAAGGAGAAGAAACATAGGGACGTATCCCAATGTTTCGAAATAAGGAGAAGAAACATAGGGACGTGTCCCGGTGTTTCGAAAAAGGACAAACATAGGGACGTATCCCGGTGTTTCCAAACAAAGGAAAAGAAGCATAGGGACGTATCCCGGTGTTTCCAAACAAAGGAAAAGAAACATAGGGATGTATCCTGGTGTTTCGGAAAAGGAGAAGAAACATAGGGACACATCCCGGTGTTTCGGAAAAGGACAAACATAGGGACGTATCCCGGTGTTTCCAAACAAAGGAAAAGAAACATAGGGACACATTCCGGTGTTTCCAAACAAAGGAAAAAAACATAGGGATGTATCCCGGTGTTTCGGAAAAGGAGAAGAAACATAGCGACGTATCTCGGTGTTTCAGAAAAAGGAGAAGAAACTTAGGGACGTATCCCAGTGTTTCAGAAAAGGAGCGGAAACATAGGGACGTATCCCGGTGTTTCGGAAAGAAAGAGAAACATAGGGACATATCCCGGTGTTTCGGAAAAGGAGAAGAAACATAGGGACGTATCCCGGTGTTTCGGAAAAGGAGAAGAAACATAGGGACGTATCCCGGGGTTTCAGAAAAGGAGCGGAAACATAGGGATGTATCCCGGTGTTTCGAAAAGTGAGAGTGTGCAAAACAATGCAAGTGAAAAGTGCATAACAATGCAAGTGAAAAGGTGCATAACAATGCAACTGGAACGTGCATAACAATGCAGGTGGAGTATGCATAACAATGCAACTGAAAGGGTGTATAGTAATGCAGGCAGAGTGTGCATAACAATGCAAAGAAAATGGTGCGCAATAATGCATTTTCAGTGCAACATCAACATCATGTTTGAAGTAAACTACTGAATAAGGAAATACACGCCTTAACGAGACCAATTCAAATGCAACCTCTGATTTGCCTCTCGGAGGACTTGGCAACACGCTCAGCTTAATAGGGTATACCCTGTTCATATTGGCGAGAGGTAACATCTGCATGTGAAACCCTCAGGTGCTGCCTGAACTGCCATTCTGACTTGAAGCAAGCTTACACTTGGGGTCGAGATACACTCATACTCTAAAGACACGGCGAGGCCTGAGGAGGTGCACCTAGAATGCAGTCTCGGAATTCACTGGAGTTAAAACACACTAAGATGCTCCACATTTTCCCTCTTTTCTTTTGCTTTGCAGTCTGGAACCCACATAGCTTAAGATAGGTCCTGATTTTACTATTCTCACATGACTTGGGTTGAACCCTGCCATTTTTATGAAAGAACAAATCCTGGTTTGCACAAATGTGGAGAATGGCACAGCACTCTGAGCACAAAACAAATTATTTTGAAACTGAGGGATGAGCTTTTGACCGGGTATTGAGCCCACGACTGAACACAGCACACCACGACTCAATCAAAGAAAAACAAAAGGTAAACAACCTAAACACATCTATTGACATCCGAAACGACTCAAAACAAGAATCGAGACAAACAACAAAACACAAGACTCAAATGTGCATAGGGAGCCTGTTTCTCCGGGTATGGTTTCCCACCCTTTCTCACTTGTGATTCTCACATCACTTGGCACTCAATCTCTAGTTTTCTGAAAAAGCCCTTTTCCTCACTTTTTCTCTCAGCGTACATCTCTCTATGCTTCAATCTCTCATTTTTAATCCCTCCCCTGGGTGGTTGATGGATAAACAAGAAGATGCGGGCTCTTGCCCCTAGCATTCTGCTAGATTCTTCCTCTTCTTATAGCGATCCCGGGTTTACCCTTGTTGTACAGTGATCCGGACATGTGTCCGTGGATGTTGATAGTTGGTTATTATTGTGTTTACATTCCTTTTTCCTCATATTTGAGTTATAGGATGTGTTAGGCAGGTTTGTTACAGGTTGGTTGTGTTCGGGAGCATAGTGTTGCTGCCCAGAATTTTGGACCTTCGCTCGAGCGAGGAGTTGGTCGCTCGAGCGAGAGTGGGTTCGTGTCTGGTGGGTCGAGCCAGAGTGGCTCGCTCGAGCGAGCGGTTGCACCTGGTTCTGGACCTGAGAGCTGTCTTTCTTGGCTCGAGCGAGCTTTTCGTGGCTCGAGCGGTTTGGGTTTTTCTTCGCTCGATCGAGAACTTCTTGGCTCGAGCGAGAGTTTTCTGTGTCTGGTCGCTCGAGCGACCAATCCTTCGCTCGAGCGAGCGTGTTTTATATCAGCGGACAGCAGCGTCTAAAACATCACTTTTTCTCCTCTTTTCTTTGAGCAAAACCTAAATCCGAGTCTCTCTCTATCATATCATATTATGTGCCATGCATTACCATATAAACTTAACATATTCTTTATTCTTTAGGTTCCATTACATAAGTATTACATGTTCACCTCATGACAAAATGCCCTACGGGCTTACAGCTCTCCAAGTTAACACTTGGTTACAACAAAGAGTACTTACTCGTTTACACATAAAGCCCTTGGCTTGAAGTTACATGTAATACATCAAAAGTAAAACGACTACACTATGTCCGCCTCTAGCCTCCCAAGCTATGTGCCTTGGATTGGTCATGCTTCCTGTACCTGAAATTGATGTTCCCATATAGGGTGAGCCACAGCCCAGTAGAAATTACACTAAACCAACCATGAACAATGACTAAAATATTAGCAATATTGATAGATGGCCAACACTGATACAATCACATAAATCACATATTTATGTCATACGACTTATGAGTCCAAGTTCCTTTCATTTTCCCTTTTCAACAGAGTAGGCATATAAGCACTACCCACACTTTCAACAGATATATATAACAACAATATCCACAGAATAGCATAAAAGCTATATCCACATTCTACAACAGATATTGTATAACAACAATATCCACATTCACAGATAAGCATATAAGCTGTATCCACACTTCACAAGATAAGCATATGAGCTCATCTTCATTTCTCTAGACAAGCATATGAGCTGTGTCTACGGAGTTCATCCCCTATCTCCTTCCCAATTACCTATCCGGTTTAGAGGTACATCCCCTATCTTCCCCTAAACCGCGAGTACGATCCCCTCACTCTCTCCCTCTACACTAACGTACAACAAACACAAAGGTTCTATATACAATCACTCAATACATATAATTAATGTATTCTATCAACCGTCAAGTTCCATGACACATTTCATTGATTAGTTTCAGTTTGCCTAATCATCATGCATTGTCTACAAACAATCACGACTATCCTCCCCGATAGCCCAAAGCAGTTATTTCTAAACAGAAAATAAATGCATCAAATGGATATTAATCAACATTTCATTCTTCATTCTTCTCAATTAATATACCCAATTAATTAAACAATGTAATTAGGTCAATTCCCATAATTAACATTTTCAACCCTTAGGTCCCATTTTCATCAATGATTCAAATCTTATTTCATTTCTCTATGCCAAAACATGCATCTAGGTTTATTAATGATAAAACCCGACTTTTGTAAAATTGCACAAAAGCCCCAAACTTTCACAAAATTACCAAACCAAGCCCAACATCTCAAAATACCAAAATTTAAAGACAAAACCCATAGAGAGGGTAGGATATCCCTACCTCAAATTCGGAGTCCCAAAGGAGATGCAAGACTCCAAGATCAACTTGCTCTAAATCCAAACTTTTTCAAGATTAAATCGAAGCTCTCAACACCCTCTATTCTTTTTAACAAAGGCCTTAAGCTAGATTCACACTCTAGGGAGATCAAATCTTAGAGAGAGTGCAATTTTTTAGAGTGAGAGG
>NW_021024838.1:21550-54642 GCF_004153795.1 Camellia sinensis
CACACACACGCACACTTATTACAACATTGCCCTCCTCAGAGGGTCCGAATGAATAGTACCGAATAAACTAGGTAATCTAAGCTAATTAAACTAATTATTACACAACATTAATTAATTAACGAATTAACTAAGTAAGTAAGGAAACTAGCATGCAATTTAAACAAAATGGACCACCTCAGCCCTGTTCCGAATGATAGGGATGCATACATGCTCAAGTCGCCTTGTCGGGAAATCCATCGCGATGCCCCGATTTGCTTCTGTTTGCAACTGGTCCCAGAACACTGTAGAAAGCTCCAGAAGGCTGCTGACCAGTTTTTGCTGCTGGTTTCTGGTTTGCCGCAACAGAGATCGAGAAAGGGGGCATGGCAAAGTATTTTCAACATATGTGTGCACAACCACTCTCCCCGTCATTGCATAAGCTCTAGGAAGTGTAGTCCTCGATCCTCGTGTCACTAATCACGTATCTCGATGCATGATGGCTGAGGAGTCGGATTGCACGACTCGATGTAAAATGAATGCACATATAAACACAACAAGGCCTAAACTCCATCATGGGTAATCCAGAGTGTCGGCGACCGAGAATCGAGGCACGTTTCGTCACTTGGAGTACAAAACGTCTCTTGTTTCCCCTGTTTGGACGAAACCCTACTCCAAACACAATGCAATATACACGGCGTGCATGAATGCAACTCTAACATGCAACCTAAACATAATGCCACTAAATGATGCAAACATGCAAATGATGATATACAAACATGCTACTAGCATATACAATGCTATGAAATAATCAATGGCATACTCAATGCACACGAAAACTATATGGCATACGCAATGCACACATGGAGACTAACAATGAAATGAACAAGGCATACACAATGTAATGGTCAATTATGCAACAACATGGACTAAATGGCATATATAATGCAAGATGGACTTAAACCAAGATAGGTAAGCCTTAGCCACACCCAAATCAGTGGCCAAACATGATGAAATTAAGGCAACAACACGTGCAAACATGCACAAATGCAAGGGACCAAACCTAAGGCACAAAGTGCAACTCCACCAAAGCATGGTAAGCGTGAAATATGGCATACAATCACATATTTTCTAGCTCTGAAATGACATGCAAGGTGGTCCCGAATCATGCAAACACCTCACACAATGCATGCTAGATGACCCAAATACCGAAACTAGTGGAGTGGATTACACTATAGGCATGCAAAGTAATACTCAAATGGCCAAACCAGCCCCAAATAGTCCCTATGCAGGCCAATACAGTAGCAAATATGGACTAAAATGATGGCTCAAAAGGCATGGAAATGAAACTCGTGCGATGATCCATAAATGAGGCATACAAGCACAACCCTCAAATGCATTTAAGGAGTGGAAAACATGGGAACATGGAAACCTTACATGCTCTGAAATACCATGCACAATGACCCCAAAACATGCAAACACCTCAATATAAGCATGCAATAGGCTTCAAAACTCAAATCTAGGCCAGGGTATTGAACTACAACCATGCATAGCAAACATCATTCGACCAGGAGGCCCAAAAATAGTGCTAAGGTAGTCCAAAACATGCACAAAATCAGTTTAAGGCATGGCCAAAAAGTGCTAAAATCAAAGGCCAAAATAGCATGCAATGTAAGCTAGCGAGCATGGTTTACAATACAAGCATGTGAAGCATTCAAGAGGCCACCAAACCAGCCAAAGACAGAGCTATGATATGCCAAATAGTGACCAAAAAACCACTGAAACAAGGCCAATACATGCAAGAATGACATGCTCCTTTGGTAAGCTATGAAGAGGATTATTCTACACATGTAAGAGGCAAACATGAGGTGACGAAACCAGCCCTAGAAAGAGTCTAGGCAGGTCCTAAAAGTCACTAAAAATGGCTTGAACTAGGAAGTATGAAAATATAGGCTCCTTAGAAAGGCCAAATATGCAAACAAACAAGGCCGAAAGAAAGGGTCACCCCTCTCTGATTTAGACCCTCAAAACCACATTCTCACCACTTAAAATCCACTAGATTTCAGTGGTAGGAAGGCCAAGCAAAGACTAGCTCGAATGCCTTATGGCATAGCACAAAACAAGGCTAAATAGAGCATGCAAGAGGGTAGATGACCTCCAACAGGAAAATGGCCTTAAACAAACATGAATAATGCTTAAAAATAATGCTTTTTTCAGTGGACAACAAACCTAAAATAAGCATGCAAATGAGGCTAAGAGAAGGATCAAAATAATGCTTAAAAAGGGAGAAAATGAGTTACCCTTGAAGCTCAACAAAGACAGCAACTTTTGGACCAAAAACCCAGCTCCTTAACCTCTGAAAATGACCTCCAAGAACCTTAGGTTGATAGTGGAAGTGTTAGGCTATGAGGTGTGGTGCAAAAGGGTCAAGAACAATGCACTTTGAACCCAAAATGTAGAGATATAGAGAGGGATATATATTTTGTCTTAAACAAATTTTTTGGAACCTGGTATAAGGAGAGGGAGGCCCTCTTTTATAGAGGAGCAAGGGTTCAAGCTTCCTCAAGAAGCTAGAACAAGGGTTCAAGCTTCCTTAAGAAGCTAGAGCAAGCGTACAAATCCTCCATGCACGTGTATGGAGAATACAGTTTGTGCTTTCCAGGTGGCACAACTGGCATCCACTCAGTCAGACAAAGCAGGAGAAAGCTGGCCGACCAGTTAAGGTGGTCGGCCGACCACTTTCCCTGGTCGGCCGACCAGGGCAAGTGGTCTCCTAGATAAAAGTTGGTCGGCCAAGGGTATTTGGTGGTCTCCACTTTGAAAGCAAGCTAGTGGTATGGTGGGAGACCAGTAAATGTGGCCCAAAGACCAAGAAAACCAGCTTCCCGACGAAAAAATCGGCTGGCGGGGAGAAAGTGGTCTCCAAGGAGAAAAGGTAGTCTCCCACCCTTGTACCACCTCCCAAACAAGGAAAACAAGGTTCATACCAAAAATGAACCAACACGGATGCAAAACGAGAGTTCGGGAGGCAAAGCGCGCGGCCGGGTGCCTCGAAGACTGGCTATTGGGCACCGAAAGTGGCGAGCGACCACAAAGGTGGTCTCCCAGGCCTCAGTGTCCCTCTAGACAGAGGAAACAAGGTGTGTGCCAAAAACTGTGCCAAACAGAGAATGTTAAGCAGTTTCGAACCGAGGCGCGCGGCCGATGCCTCTGAAAACCGGAAACTGGTCTCCAAACGGGAACAGTGGCCTGCGACCACAAAGAGTAGTCTACGACCACTGAGAGATGGTCTACAAGACCTCTCCCTCCATTCGGGAAGAGAAAACAAGACCTGGTCCGCAAACCGAGTCAAAGCACAAAAAGTTCCGAGACCCGAAGGCAAGGCTATCAGCCGAGAACTCCGAAACCTCAGGACAAGCACAACATGCGCAATCACCGAGCGCTCAATCGATGACGTCTGACTCTTAAGGTCGGTCAAAAATGGGGTGTCTACAACTACCAACTAGTGACTCTATCGGGAGTGGAGATGCTAATCGAGCCACTTCTAACCCCAATGCCGATACAAATGCAGACGGGATAACAGAATGGGATACACCCATATCAATCAACACATTGGCAATAGAATTACACAAGAAGAAGTTACCTCTCACTACCAAAGGCGCTGTTTCTAAATCTGGCGTGGTAACAGCATACACACGCTCTATAGATCTCTGCTCTACCTGCTCACTCCTCGGAGCATAAGTCTGATGCACTGATTGAGCCGATGAGGCCCCCTGATTGGCCCTCGAGGCCTGTACTAATTGGGTAGGCTGATGGCTCTATGTTTGTCTTAAACCATATGCACCAGGCGTGACACCCAACTAAGGAAAAAACCTCCTCAAATGCCTCTTCTGCCCACACTGATAGCAGGTACGCGGCTGCCATCTCCCCTGACTCTGGCTCTAAGAACGAGCAGAAGATGGTGCAGACTGTGGCCCTCCTCCTCTCTATGGGCAAGCTAGAGATTTGTGACCCAACTAGCCATACTTAAAACTAGTGAAGCCTTCCTTATTACCTCTCCCTGAACTCGAACTTGGCACGTGAAAGGTGAATCTAGACTGTGCTCCCTGGGGCTGCTGTAGGGTGGAACCCCTCTGCCTCTTACTGTCCCGAGTGTCTCCCTAAACCTCCTGACTCCTCATAGAGCCCCTCACCCGCTCCTCCTCTGTCTGAACCACGATCTCCAGATGAGCTGCCGCCTCTACAAGGCGTCCATAGTCCCTAATCATTGATCCAACCATTTTAAACAAGAGCCCGTCCTCAACCTCTTCTCGAACTCTACACAACCACGTTCCTCTATTGCCATGAGTTCTGATGCAAACCTCAATAAGCTAGTGAAGGTAGCCTCAAACTCGGCCACCTTCATGTTTAACTTTTTGAGCTTAAAAAACAGCTCTCTCAACTTCTTCCTAACAGTGGGAGGTAAGAGCTTCTCTTGGAAGGCATTGACAAATGCCTCCCAAGTCACTCCAATGCAACCATGCGCATAATTCCACCATTGACCCACATCTCCCTTCAGCTGGAAGGATACCAAGGTCACTCTCAACCTATTGTCCTCGATGCTAAGCGTTTCGAACGTCTTCATCATCTGCTCGAGCCATTTATCCGCTTTCAAAGGCTCTTTTAGATCTCCCAAAAACCTGTCTGGATTAGATCTTAAGAACTCCCTCTTCCAGAAGGACGACCCTGTCTTAGCAACATGGGCTTGGACTTGATTCTCAACTCTGAAAATGTCCATGGATTCCCGTAAAGCTCCATCCATTTCACAGGCCAAAGCGCCCATGACCTGCTGACTGACTGGTTCAACCACATTTGCCTGACCAATCTCTTCCTCATGCGCTTGAATTTCATCTGGTAATGGCACCTCATGCCGTCTAGGCCCTCCACACCTACTACCACGTCCATGTCCTGACATCCTAATGAAGGTAACACCAAAGATTAGCACATTTACAAATGTGCCGAAGCTAAGTCACTCATGTCCTAAAGCAGTGGACAAAAGTAATTCACTCCATATAAGTACGTAGTCATACAAACACATACAAATTTCCTTCATAGATAAGGATCGTCCTGCGACATTTCCAGAGATCCAATTAGCAATAGCAGTGATCAAGTGCTCTTCTAACAGGACTTTTAGAAACTCATAGACCCAATCAATATCTTAGAAGTTAAATCCCATGCCCATCTAGTCACAAAAGCAAGTTATCACATAGCGCATCAAGCATACAAATATCTCTATCTAGCGAGATGAACCCATTGTGGTAAGAACCACTTCCCACGTACCAAAAGTATTCAAACCCAGTACGCTCTGATACCAAGTTGTAACGCCCTGAAATAAATGACATAAACCATCCACCATATTAACTTAATAACAACACCTGATAAGGTAATTAACTTTCATTAGTTCAACTTGCTTGTACAAAAGAGTAACATATGCAGATATACATTCACAAGCCTAACCCTGAATATATAACATATGTTACATAATAAAGAAATAGAATGAAAGTTAAATAGGTAAGAAATGCCCTAAAGGCTTACATCTTTCCAACACAATGCTTGGTTACAACAAAAATGAGTTTTTGGCTGAATACAAACAAAACTCTAGGCTTGCACAAAAATAAATACACAAAATGAAGCTTTTGCTCCAAGTCCTCTCAAGCTATTGCCTTAGCGGAGGCATATCATCAGCACCTGAAAATGTTTTTCGTACATAGGGTGCCAAAGCCCAGTATTAATAATCCAACAAAGTATATGAATCTTAACAAACATATAAGATGAATGCATATGTAATGCTCGTGTCAAAAAATTTTATATCTCTTTCTAGAACCATGCAATACCAGGTTAATAATCATAATTCATAAAATCATTTCCTTGAAAATAGAAAATAGGGCAGTGAAGCACACTCTAGGAATCCCAAAACAATATCACTTTTCACAAAAATTTCGTCCATAGGAAATCGTAAACCAGCACCCATGTAAACGTAGGCTATACAAGCACTATTATTCTCAATTCACAGAAATTTCATCGGTGGGATCGGGATCCCTGTGCACATGCAGTTTTTAGAAATTTTACCATGGACACTCAGGCCAACTTATTTCAACGAGATCACACATACTTCCCAGATAAACCCTTTTTACTCAAAACACTAACCTTTATAACGTATGAAGTATGCAACAATGCTCAATGCGATGAATGAGAAATTGGTTTTAATTCACCTAATCCTCATGCAATTTCTACAACAATTATAGCTATCCTCCACTAATAGGCTAAAACATATATCTTTAAATAGTTAAATAAATTTCATAAAGAAAAACCTTCCAAATTTCAAGAGGTGAGTGGTAATGCATACCCAAACTCCACCATCCTCATTAACTTCAACCCAATTCCACATTTCCAACATTTATTCCATTTATCATTTCAAAATCAACATTTGAGATTTCTAGGGCAAAACCATATTTTCTTTAATAACCATTTCCAAAGGTAAAAGTCATCATTTCATCATAAATAATCCTCTTTTACAACCCCAAAACCATTTTCAAGAATTCATTTGAAAACCCCTCTTTTGATTTTTAACCCAAAACTCTGCTTACTAACTTTCTACTCAAAGCGTCGGTCACTACATTGGCCTTCCCCGAATGATAATGCAACTCAAAATCATAATCCTCCATAAACTCCATCCACCTCCTCTATCTCAAATTCAAATCTTTCTGTGAAAACAGATACTTCAAACTCTTGTGATCGGAGAAACCTCGAATATCTCACCATATAAGTAATGCCTCTATATTTTTAAGGCAAAAATCACTGCCGCTAGTTCTAGGTCGTGAGTAGGATAATTTCTCTCGTGAGTTTTCAACTGCCGCGAATTATATGACCACTTTCCCTTATTGCATCAATAAACAACCTAACCCTTCTCGAGATGCATCATAATAAATTGAATAACCCAAAATGGCCTTTTCTCGAACTGATATACGCGCAGATCGCTCGAGCACAAGAAGTGTTGCTCAAGCATCCATATAGAAAAAAAAAAAAAAATATAACCGCTCGAGTGCAAGAAGCTTTGCTCGAGCGAAGAATACAAACTCCCCGAAGTTTTACAGACAAAGGACCATTGCTTGAGCTCAAGAAAGACCGCTTGAGCCAACACCGCTTGAGCGCAAGAAGTATCGTGCAAGTGACGAATACCAACTCCCAATATCTCTATTGGCTTGCAAAAGTATTGATAGTTTATAATTACCGCTTGAGCGCAAGAAACTTTGCTCAAACGAAGAAGCCAAAATCTAGACAATAACAATTTGGACAAACAAGCTATTCACTTGTTCCAAATACAACCAAGGCACTCCAACCACAAACTCAAAGAGGAATAAGGAGAAATAAGACATGAATGACAATACAAAATAATGAAACCGAATCCAGAATATCAAATAGATCTGGTCTAAGCCAGAGTCGCTATACATCATGATAGTAGTAGTTCTGGTAATGATTTTGTCATCAGTTGTTGCAGCACCACAAATAATTGCAGATCTGAAAAATCTTGTCCCATACTCATTCGGCTCGTAAAAGAACTGTTATTTGGAAGAAGGTTTCCTCATCACTTGTAATTAGTCCAAGCCATATATTAGGAAGACTAATATCACTATTTCAGATATATTCGTTGAGGAGGGTGAGTTACGCATCATGTAGTCAATATCTCATGATTGTTATGACCAATTAGGTACACCATTACAAAGCAACATCAAAACATCACTCGAGCTTCCCAAATTCATCATATCTAATACCAAAAACAAGTTCACTGCTATTGGTTGTGACACAAGTGCAAGTATCCAACTTTCTGGAGCAGCCCAAAATTATTTCATTACAATTGGGTGTGTGTCTGCATGTAGTACACGTGGCTACTTTCCCGACGGAAATTACTCTAGAAATGGGTGTTGCCAAATCTCCCTTCCAAATCGAGGGGCATATGCTGACATTTCCCTGGCGAGCTTCACCACTCATAGGAAAGTATTCGACTTTAATCCCTGTAGTTGTGCATTTGTTGTTGAAGACGGTGCTGTAGACACCCCATTTTTGACCCTCCTTAAGATTTGGATGCCTCCGATTGATCACCCCATGATGAATTTGTATGCTGTACAAACTCTCGATTTCCTCAGCGGAAAGCCTTGGTTTTGAGTCTTAAAAGCCTAAAAACCTTGCACCACTTTTGGACCAAAACAGTATTTTTCCAAGCCTGACCACTCATAGGCCTGGAAGCCAACTAGTGGTTGGATAGCCAGAAGTGAGTGTACGGCCAACCCCCTAATGGCCCGCCGGCCAGCTGTTCCGGTAAAGTAGATATTTTGCTGCCAGTTGTGCCAGCTATTCCCATAGGTGCATGCACTGCACCAGCGATCTCTATACTAATATTTTCGAGGTAGTAACATATTTTTCTATATATACTTGACCACCCCTCTTGAAATTAGGTTAGAAAATTTGGTGAAACAAAATTCTTGAAAAATATTTCTCTCTCTATCTTGCAACCTACATACACCTTATCTAGACATCCTAAACGAAATTTTTAGGGCTCTTTGCTGAGGTTGTTGAGCTTGAATTTCAGCTCTTAGGGGTGGAAATTTGTTGGTTTGAAACTCAAAGTGGTACTCCTCTTCAAGAATTATAACTTCTAGCTTCTTTACACTACTTTTTCCTTGTCATTACTTGCTGTTTTTGGATTGTTTTTCCACTATTTTTCTGGGCTGAAACTTATGGTTTAAAGCTATCAAAGGTGGAGGGGTTAACCACCCTTCTTTGAACTTTGTCTCCTAAGCTTTTTCCCTTGTGTTTCCCATCTCTTCCTCAACTTTTTTCCAACTTTCTACCACTAATTTTCAGATGTTTTCAAAGGGTAAAAATGTTGTTTTAAAGTCCCAAAAATGGAGGGGTTAGCCACCCCTTCTTTGGCTTGTTTACTAGCTTAACTTCTCCACTATTGTAGCTTTCTCTTTGAAACTTTTCCATGTGAATTTCATCATTGTCTTTGCTATTTTAAGGGATGTTTTTAGTTGTTCATTTGGTTTATGCTTTGTATAGCATGCCTGTAGTGTAATGGTTGTCATATGTTTGGTGTTTTAGGCATTAGACACCAACCTATTTGAGTGGATAGCATTTATTTCATGCTTTTCATACTTCTGTTCACCCGTAATCACCTCTGCACTCTCCATTTTTTCTTTCTTTGAGAGTTGTTTCAACAGAGTGTTGCTTAAGCTTGAGAAAGAGGACCTTCCATGCTTTTAATCTCTTCGGGGGTTCATTACCTAGGCATTATATCTCTCTCATGCACAAAACAACTTCGTGTTTGACACTCCTCTCCATTTAGTGGACTTGAGTCTCATTTTTGGACTAAAATGACTAAGGAATGGAAAGTTAATTAAAAGAGGCCATAAAATTGGACTAAAATGAAACAAGATAATAAAATAGTTTGGGTTCAATCATACGTTAATTGAACTCATTGAGCCTTGAAGCATTTCATACTCATTAGTGATGAAAATGGTTCAAGATTCAAGGTCTGCCACTTCCCTTGATCAATTCCATGATAGGGAGGAGGTTTGTGAGTCTTTCATTATCATTTATTGAGATTTTGTCCCTTGATCCTTAAATCATCATGCAATGAATGTGCGTCGATTGATGGTTTGCAAATCAAGCCTTTCCCTCATTTGATCTGTTTGATGATAAGGAGAGGCAAGGTGGAAAAACTTGCCCTGAAAATACTTTGTTTGTGCTCTGTTTCATATCTGTTGCAACAGGGCAGTAACAAAAACTAGTGGCTAGTCTGCCACTTTACTGTACGGCCGACCATTTCTTCTAGCCGTCTGGCCACATCATTTCAGCCAGGCGATGTCTTTTTCCTTGCAAAACAGAGCAGGGGAGGAGGCCAAAACAATCCAATTTTCTGACTGCAAAACAGAAGCATTTTGGTAGCCAACAGAGGACATTTTCAGGTGGAAATCCGCATTCATGCATAAGTAATCCCTCACTTCTCGTGGCCCGTTAAAATTAGGTTTAATAGTAGTATGTTGTACCTAAAGTAGTGGACTTGTAATAAATAAGTACTTAGTTAATTAAATTTCGTATTATAACTAATTAATTAGTTTTGATTTGTATTAAGTAGTTAGAATAGCTAGTTAATTTTTGTGTTGTAATTAATTAATTAGTTAGAATAGCTAGTTAATTTTTGTGTTGTAATTAATTAATTAGTTAGAACAGCTAATTAATTTTTGTGTTGTAATTAATTAATTAGTTAGAATAGCTAGTTAATTTTGGCATTGTAATAATTAGTTAATTCGGTAGTTAAATTCGGACATTCATTTGGACCCTCTTCTGCGAGGGGAAATATGTAATAATGTGGGTATGACTTCCAACCCCCATTCTTTCTCCCTTTTATTTACTTGCTTATGATGGGAAACATAGAGCATCATGTTTACTTTAGCATTTTTCATGATTTGCATCCATTTGTTTTGCATGCATAGAGGCTCGGTTCATTATTCTAACAAACATTGTTATTTATTACTTCTTTGAAAACCTGTGGTACCTCATGCTATCAAATTGATTCACATGTCATGCTAGTAGCTGAGCCTGTTAATTGCATATTACGTGTGTTGCATTAGTCATTTTGTATTCGCAAGATCATGCATTTTTCTAACTATTTCCTTTCTTTTGGCTCGCCTCGAATATTGGGGTAAGCATTTCATTGCTTTAACATACCGCATGCGTGCGACTGTTGCCATGATAAGCATGTTTTCCATGAGGCTAAGTGCTTAAATGATATACTTGTTTGAAGGCTAGTGGATGAATGTCTTTTCACTTAAGTTGGGATAATTTGATTAATGTAAGTATGAGCCCACTTTTCAAGTGGCACATATTCACTCAAACTCTTTCAAAACAAACATGAAATCAAACTATTCCAACTCTTTGCTCTGTTTGCTCTCTATTGCAACAAGAAATGGTGCATCATCAGTGGCCGGCCGGCTACTGTTTCTGGCCTGCAGGCCATCAGTGTTGGACGGCAACCCCCTATTGGTGGCTGGCGGGCCACCACTTACGGCCTGCCGACCACCAGTAAAATTAGCAGAATGTTTGTGAAGCAGTGCAGAGTTGGTCCAGAAGTAGAAAATTAGTGCAAAGGTTGTGCAACAAAGGCTTTCAGAGGCAGACAGTGGATGTTCTTTAGGTGGACATCGAGTATGCATGGGCCTCCCTCGCTTCCCGGGACTAGTTGATTAGTTTAATTAGCAATTAGTCATTTATTTGTTGTACTTAATTAGTTATAGCTAATTAGTAAAGTGTTGTACTTAGTTAATTAATTCATGTTGTAATTAATTAGTTGTAGCTAATTAGTTTGTTTTGTACTTATTTAATTAGTTTAGATTGATTAATTAAATTAGTTTGTAATATTTAATTAGCTTACCCTAGTTAAATTATTTAATTGTTGTACTTAATAATTAGCTTAGGGTAGTTAATTATTCATCTAATTTGTAATAATTAGTTAAGTAGTGTAGCTTAGCTAGTTTATTCATTCGGACCCTCTGCGCAAGGGCATCAATGTTGTAATAATGTGTATGTCTTCCAACCCCACGTGTTTCTCCTTTTTATTTATTTTCTTTTGATGGTTAGATTAGGGGCATCACGTTTCAATTAGCATATCGCATGTTTGCACCCATTTATTTGTCTTGCATACACAACGGCTCGGTTAATCATTCAAACTTGCATTATCGTTTATTACTTCTTCATTGAATACATGTTTAAACGCATGCTATGAAATTGTTGCAAATAACATGTTAAGTAGCCGAGCCTATTTAGGTTGCATTATTGCATGTCTTGCATTAGCCATCTTGTATAGTTAGGAATCATGCATATTTTTTCTAACTCTTTTGTTTTATCATAGCTTGGAGTACTTGGTGAGTTTTTAGAGCTTTAGCATACTTGCATGAGTGTGAGTGACTACCATGACTAGCATGCTTGCCATGAGGCTAAATGCTTACTTATTAAAATGTTTGAATGCCTGTGGATAAAGGCTTGTTGCTTGAATTGGAATGATTCAATGAATGTACGTTTAAGCCCACTTTGTCAAGTAGCAAATTCACCAGCTTTAAGCCCACTTTGTCAAGTGGCAAATTCAAAACCTTTTTCAAAAAAAACGAACATGAAATTGAATTGTTCCTATTCGGGCAAACTAGTCTATACCTTGTGTGTGCATCACATAGTAATGCTAGCGTAATAAACCGAAACAAGAACATATAATGTACATAAGGTCCATATCATGATTAGTAGAGGCCGATCTTTGATCGGGCGAGCGAGGGTGCTCAATTCATGACCTTCTCCTCTTATACCTAAGTTCCCGAGCCGAGACAATCTTCGTGACGATGGACATGTGGACCTTGGCACGAGTCATGGGTTTCTTAAATTTTTCAAAAATAAAAATATTTAGGGCGACTCCGTATGTGGCAAAGCAGTCCATTTTTGGCAATTTGATTCAAAATCAATTTTCTGAAAGATTTGCCAGATTTGGACTCTTTGGTGTTTATCAATTTCACATTACACTTGTGAGATTAGATTCAGAACCGCGAGAGTTTGAACTGTTGGGCTTATTTCGACTTTCGAAAGGGGGTGTGAAAAAGTTGAGCTACAGTTTCTGGCGACTCTGTTGGGGATTTAGAGAACTTGACTTAAAATTCATGATATGAAATTTTATCTACACTTATATATTTCTTTGCATTGCATTTGCATTAGTGTGCCTAAGTCACTGTGTTTGCCACTTGCTATTCCTTGACGGTTTGCCGGAGGCTTGCCCAAAAGCTTGCCAAAAGGCTGACCAGTCGCGGGCTCTGCCAAGATGGGAACACAACCCTTGGATTTGGACTACCCTTGCACCATTTGATCCTCCTTTCACTTCTCGGTGTTAGGTGTGAGAGGTATATTCTTGTTGAGGTACCATTTTTTTGACCATTCGGCCTAGTTACATATTGAAGAGCCATAGAGACTATTCCAAACTAGGACAGGATGCTTACCCGAATACAAAATTGCGCGAAACAACTTTGTTTGAGTAGTGAACCCTAGTTCCTGACGAAACTAGGACAGGGTAACCCTACTCCCTCATAGGGGTGTTTTGGCTCTCTTTAACTGGTATGTCATTTACAGTGAAACTGTACAAGAATGTGCATATCAGTTGCAAGGTTGGTATCAGTTTGTGGGTCAGAATTCAATATAGAGAGTACAATCATTTAGCTGTGATCATATCCGTTCTATTAAAATTAGGCTGAGGTGCCGTCTGTTTTCTCTTTTGCAAGGTAGTCTTAGAACCATAGCTTCAGAAGGCTCTGATATCCCCCGGGTATTCTAGGCTCATGCTGATAGACTTTGTTAGGTCAAAGATTTAGTTCAAGGGCAACCAGTGTTTCCTTCACCGGTGGCAAGGCAAATAAGGGCCAGACAGGGCTCACCGATTCCACTGTTCCGGCATTTACCAGCTAGATCACCTCTGTTCAAAGCACGACCATCTACACCTATCATGGTTCAACCTCCAACAAATCTAGAGGATTTACTGATCTATCTTCAGCAAGTAGTAGATTCGCTGCAACAAGATATGGCTAGGCAAGCTGAGATATTGTAGACAATGATATTCAACTTTAGGGACCTCCATGAAATTGGGGTTCAAATCAAGGATGCCATCAGGCAAGGGCTCATTGTGGAAGGTAATGAGCTTATGAGAAAAAATGTTGTTTGCAATTCTAATGCCACTACCAGTGGTAGCACATCTGTGAAATGCTCAGAAGTAAACACTGCTACCATGCCTATCAAAAACCCTCTTCTTGATAATAGACAAAACCCAACCACTTCAACTCGACCCCAAGCCCGAACTTTCCATCCTCTTTTCATGAGTATCTCTCAAGCTTTAACAATACTGCTAGAAAAAGGGCACCTAGAACTCCTAGAACCCTGACCCCTCTCAAATCCTCTTCCACCAAGACATGACCCCGCGAAATACTAGGCCTATCATCAACAACACGATCATGATACAAATCATTGCACCTGCCTTCGTCATATGATTCAGGATCTTATTGACGAAGAGATGATAGCTCCAACAAAAGGACCTCAGGCTAACACTAATCCATTACCTTTACACCTCAACCTAATCCATACACTGCCATCCACCTACAGCCCTAGCATATACATCACTCCGGCCTGTTTTCCCAAGCCTGAGGTATTCATTCCAGAAAGCACGGACTTGTGCATGATGGATGCACTCGAACCCCAATCATCTCAAACCAATAAACCCACTACCTCTGAGCTGATGAGCATGATTGAAGATTTGTAGAGAACTGTGGCAGATTTAGGCTTTGGAATTTTGGCTCTATCATCGACCACATCACAGGTCAGAAATTTCACATGAAAAGGCTCCTCAATCTTGGGTCGAGCTGTAATTGAAAAGGGCCAACCTAAAGCTATCTCAGGTCTGGGTGATGGCATGTCAAGAACAATTGGGCTCCGCTCTGATATAGGACCCAATCCCTTGGCAAAGCTGAAGCAAGTTGCAAGAACAAGGTCAGGGCAAGTATCAATCCTGATGCATATCTCCGGTGGGCTATAGAGGCTTTCACGGTCGAAGGGTTGAACAAACAACAAGTGCTTGCAGTTGTTGCAAAAACTATGGATGACACTTTTGTCACTCAGGTTAGGAGCATTTCGAATCAAGGGGTAAGCCATGAAAAGGGTTGTCGTACCAGAAACACCCCTTTCAGCTCCAATCCTACACCCGTAAGGGATCATCAAACTCAGTCAACACTGCCAGACCCTTTGTCAACCTTGGCAGGACTGGAAACCGCACCTGTAATCCCCTTTACATGACCTTATCCAAAGCTCTCCAAACCTCGTAGGACAAGGCCATCTCAAGCCCCTTGACCCTCGACCTCTCCCTGATCCCCTTCCAGCCAGGTATAAAGCTGCCAAGTACTGTGCCTTCTATTAACAAACTGGTCATGATACTGACAACTGTTTTCGTCTTCGCCATGAAATACAAAATCTGATTGACAAGAAAGTCATCGCCACACCGGGCCCTATAAAGTCTATCGACGTTGGATCGATGAACTTGGGGGATAATGTAACTATGTGACCGAGGATGAACCACCTACTGATGGCACTCATTTTACCCCAGATATAGTGGATGTGATGCACTATTTTAGCACTTCGAAAATGTTATTTATTTTACTTTCTGAACTGGGTGTTGAGTCAGTCTTGTTACATTGTATTGAGTCAGTCTTGTTGTGTAGAGTCAGTCTTGTTGTGTCGGAGGTTGGTGATTTCGGGGGTGTTAACTCGAACATCACTTTCTTGTTTTGTGTTTGTTTTTTTTACACTCCTTGTTTTGCGTTTGTTTCTATCATTGAGCTAGTTGCGCTAGAATATCTGAATGAAATGGCATTAGTTTTCACCTACTTTTTCTGTGCCTTTAAGTCGTTGTATTAACCTAAGTTTTTCAAAACTTTTCTAACACTATGATGAAAAAAAAGAGGGAGGAATTCCTCGAGATTTGCAAAAATTTGATCAACTGAAAGGAAGAGAGGCATGCTAAGCCCTTAATGAATGAGATCATGTCTGTTAATGTGAGTATTGAGAATGATCCTGGTTTGATCCAGATTGGTCCTACATTGGCTTCAAAAGAGCATGAGTGACTAGTCGCTTTATTAAAATAATTTCAAAAATGTTTTACGTGGTTCTATGAAGACATGCCTGGAATTGATCTTGAGATTGTACAGCATAGGATCACTCTCAGCCTCAAGACTTAACCCCCTTGCTTTCAAACCTTGAACCTTGATTCAGAATGTTCAATGATCAACCAAAATATGAGACTTGCATGGTCGGATTGGAAGCAACCCTTGAACTAGGGGCAAGAAGGTCAGATGTGATAGAAGGAAGCTTGTAAAGCTGGATGAGAAGTAGCCCTTAATTGCAAAAATTTGATCAGTTGAGAGGAAGAGAGGCATGCTAAGCCCTTAATGAATGAGATCATGTCTGTTAATGTGAGTATTGAGAAGGATCCTGGTTTGATCCAAATTGGTCCTACATTGGCTTCAGAAAAGCATGAGTGACTAGTCACTTTATTAAAAGAATTTCAAAAATGTTTTACGTGGCTCTATGAAGACATGCCTGGAATTGATCTTGTGATTGTACAACATAGGATCACTCTCAGCCTCAAGACTTAACCCCCTTGCTTTCAAACCTTGAACCTTGATTCAGAATGTTCAATGATCAACCAAAATATGAGACTTGCATGGTCGGATTGGAAGCAACCCTTGAACTAGGGGCAAGAAGGTCAGATGTGATAGAAGGAAGCTTGTAAAGCTGGATGAGAAGTAGCCCTTAAACTAGGCGTGAAAAGGTGAAAAATGCTCGAAGAGTCGAAATTGGGTCATTTCCCAAGCCAATGGAGATCGGCAAGAAAGCCAAATCCCAAAATCTGAGAGAAGAAAATTTATTGCTGATGGACACTCAAGTTCCTATCGATGACACTAGGGGCAAATTCAGACCCAATTTGATAGGCCCTTACATCATCAAGACCACATCATCAGTGAACATCATCCATTCTCCTCGATTTAGATGGCTTAGAGATCTGACGACCAATCAACATGGACAAGTTAAACTTTTCTATCCTTGAGAGGCTCGCTAGGCCGCAAACTCGGAAAGGTAACCTAGGCAAAAGTTAGAGCAAGACAAAAAAAAAAAAAAAAGAAAAAAAAAGGGGAACAAAAATAAAAAAAAGAAAACAAAAAAGAAAAAAAAAGAAAAAAAAAAAAGGTTACATGTTAGCTAACATGAGTTAAGGAAAACCTGAAAGGGCGGCCTTGGCAAAAGTTAGAGCAAAAAAAGGAGAGTGTCAACACCCGAGTGAACCTCAAACCCGGAACTACGTACGGTCTGATTCCGATCTTTAGGATACGTAGGCAACTTCATCCTGAAGTTCGGTCCCAATCATTTTCAGCTTGCTGGTCTTATCCATGTTGATTGGCTTATCCTTATTCCAACTCGGCTAGCCTCACCATGTGCAAATTGGCTCATCTTCGTGCTCATCTTTGTTCAAAGTCGGTTGTCCTATTCCGTTAGATGATTCAGCTACAAGACAAATCAAGTTCAGATCTGAGGTTGTGCATTTCAAGAGTTAAATCCACGTCGGTCAAGCAGAGAACATTTGCAAAAATAGTTTTGAGGATTTTTAATAAGGTTGACTAATTTTCTCAAAAATTATTCCATTTTTTGCAAAAGTAGCCATTTCTTGGACCCAAAAAAGAAAAAAATTCAGTGCTCCTGACTTGCATGGTTTCAAAGCAGAAAGTCGAACAAGCATGTTAATCTAACTCTCATATTGGTCAAAATTGTTTAGCAGAAAGCCAAAAACAAAATATGGTCAAAATGATGAACTAGGGGCACAGTCAAGTCAGGCTTTCTGTCTTTTCTCCATTATCAATGCACTTGCCAGAAAGGGCATAACTGAAGCTAACAGCAAGGGGCCAAGCGCTCTCTCATCCTCCAAGCAGTGAGGTACCAAGCCAAGTGCGAAGCGCGAACTAGAAATGGAGTTGGATATTTGACCCCCCTCATCTAGACGGGTTTGATCACACCCAAATTGGAGTCTGACCCGGAATGGGGACGTAGAAAATGCAATGCGTGAGACCAATCAATTGTATACCTGGCCGGTGGGACATGCTGTAACTCATCTCAGTCAAGTTAAGCCAAGGGCATCGTCAACTGATGTCAGTTACAGATCTACTGCATATCCAGTCAAACCACAGCCCCTCTGTGGAAAGCTCACTAGTTGCGAACGAAAGAAGGAGAATCTTGAAGAATACCAGGGGCAGGAGCCTACTACTTCCTACTTTTCCATCAACCACTCAGGGAAGGGATAAAAAATAAGAGAGATTAAAGAATAGAGAGATGTGTACTGAGTGCCAAAGTGATGTGAGAATCACAAATAAGAAAAGGTGTAATTCTCTAAAGGTGCAATTCCTTTGGTGTTTGTCGTGCCCGAACGACTTCCGGTGGTCAGGTATAGCCATCTACCTGTGTTTACGGTGAGTTCCTAGGAGATCAACTGAGACGGTGGAAATTAGAGTTCGAGTGGCCGAGGCCTAGAATGCAAAGGTTTGGAATTTCTGAGACTAAAGTCTGGTTTAAATACCCAGGGGTGTATCCTCGGTTTGAAATCTGTATGGCATCCCCATAGGTTGAGGCAGCTTGTATGCGCCTCAATTCTGGATACTGAACTAACCTAGTCTGTCACCTTGTTGGAGAATAGGGAAAGTAGCGGACGTGGCCAAGAAGAAAAGTAGTACCTGTGGTTCGGAAGCGCAAGATGATGGAAGAAGTCTTGAAACCAAAAAGAAGCAGAAGATCCACAGTAGCATGAGGTGAGTCATCGCCAATTGCCCCTGTAAAGTACTTTCACTTCTTAGCTACTAAATCGCATTTATTATTTACTACATCACCTCTATCACATTGCATATATAATCTATCGCATACATCTACATTATTATCCATTTTGTCGCTTGCATTAGTTTGGCATGTGCTCATAGCTTTCCCTTGTTGAAACATGGTTTTGTCATGTGTAAGTAACCATGCTGCACTAAGGCCAGCATTGAGGATGTCTGCACCTTTTCTGTGTTAGACGTGGTATGTTTTGTGTTCATGCCCTTTCTAGGTGAGACGTAGTTTGGCTTGCACCCTTTATTCATTGCATCCATTACATTCATTGCATTGTACTTTGTCTTGTTGTATTCAGCATTTAGGATCCATTATCTTTCCCCAACAGATCATTCCTCACTTATATCATACCACCCAATTACTTGTACTCTTTCTCTTTCTACGAAAAACATAGTTTTGCATGTGCTCGCACCCCTTTTCATATTGAAACATGGTTCTATTATGTGTAAGCATTCATGCTACGCTGAGGCTAGTATTGAGGATGTAGGCACTTAGCTTGTGTTAGGCGTCGTTTGGCTGTTCCCACGTCTTTTCCATATAAAACATAGTTTGGCTTTGCATCTCCATCCCTTTGTGGTATTTGTATGGTTTTGCACTGCTTGTCGTATGATCATTTCGTTACCTTGTATATCATTGCATATCATTTGCATCCTGCCCCTAAATTATGCTGGTTTGATTCCTTGCAATGGGATACGTAGGCAACCCTCGGGTTCAACCAACTACATCTACATTTTGTTTGTTTGCCCAAGTCTTACAGCCTTGTCAAAATGGGTAGTCTTCGGGCTTTGACATTCACTTACGTCATTTCATGACTTTCGAGTTCTATCAAAGAGGGGCAACTGTAGACACCCCATTTTTGACCATCCTCAAGACTTGGATGTAATCGCTTGTGCACTCAATGATTATGACTGCATGTGCTCGTTTTAGTGCCCGAAGTCCTCGGCGGAATGCCCTGTCTTTGAGTCTTCAAACCTCATCCATTATGTGCCCTGTTTTGGACCAAACCTACAAGCCTGCAACCCCTGGTTGCCAGCCGGCCACTATTTGAGGCTGCCGGCCACCAATTAAGTTATGTCGGCCATCTAGGTGGCCTGTCGGCCAATGGTGGTGGCCTGCAGGCCACCAGTGTCTTTTTTTCAGATATTTTGTGACAGCTGTGCCAGCTGTTACCACAATTGGTTGCATCTCCCTACATATGTATGAAGGGATATATCTTAGCCAAATGCATGTTTTTCTATATATAGGGGGTCTCCTCCCCCATTTTTAAAGGTTAGCATTTTTGGAACAAAAATCCCTCTGTCGCTCTCTACATTTCTCTCTCTCTTGCAAATTTGTGCACATTAGCCTACATAAACTACACTTTTACCTACCTCTCCTTAATCAAAGTTGATCACCTTTGGACTGAGGTTCCTTGAGGCCTTCTTGGAGCTCTTGAAGTTGGTTTTGGCTTGAATTGTTGCCTAGAATTGATCTTTGCTTCAAGAGGTATAACACTTGCCCTTTTACCTTACTTTGCATACTTGTTTTTCTATCTTTTGCCCACTATTTTTGCGCTGTAAAACCTCTATTTTTGTGGGCTAAAATTTGTGGTTTTAGGCCATTTAATGTTAGGGAGTGGTTCACCCTTCTTTATTCCTTGCTTACAAATCCTTTCCACTTGTGTTTCCCACTTTTAAACCATCTCTTTTTTTGGGATTTTTACCACTGAATTTCAGAGCTTTTTCAGTGGCCAAAATCATGTTTTGACGTCCAAATTTGAAGGGGTTAGCCTCCCCTCCTTTTTTCTTGTTTGCTAGCCTAGATAGCTTTGTGTGTTAGCTTATTTTTCTAGCCATTTGTGGCTTAATTCCAGCATGTTTTAGGCTCTAATTTGGACCATTTTAACTCTGTTTTGGGTTAGTTAAGTCATTTGAGTCTTGTATTGCATGCTTGTAGTGTAAGTGTCCTCATAAGCTTGGTGTTTTAGGCCTTTAGACACCACTTGTTTGAGTTAATTGCATGTTTTAGTGCTTTTCCCACTTAATTTCAGCACTCATAATCTCTACAACCTCCCTCATTTCTTGACTTTTATTTACTTTGAGGGTTGGTTCAACCTTGGGATTGTTTAAGCTTGAGATTGAGGTCCCTGCCTAATGGTTTAATCCTCTTTTGGGAGTTCATTATCAATGGCATGACACATCTCTCTTGCCTTAAACTACCCCTTGTTTGACGCTTCCTTCTCTTTTAGAGGACTTCACTCACCAATGGACTTAATTGGTTAAAGAATGAAAGGGTAATTAAAATGAGTGACTAAAAGTTGAAACTAAAATTGTGCAAAGATAAGAATTTGGTCGTGTCTTGGTGTGTTCAATCAAACGTTAATTGAACACAAGGAAAATTGGGGTATTTCATACTCAAAGAGATAAAATGTGCCAAGTTTCCAAGGTCTCCTTTGCCCTTGATCATGCTTGATAGGGTGATGGTTTTTGGTCTTGTTTGTGCATTTATTAAACTTGTACATCTTGGTTCCTTAGCCATCATGCAATGAAATTGCTTGAATTGATGGTTTGAGGACCAAGTGTATCACTCCTTTGAAATTTTTTGACGATAAGGAGGGATACATAGTATAAAAAACTTGTGAGAATACCCTCTCTTTGCTCTCTGTTACAGCAAGAAATAGTGCATCATCATTAGCCGGCAGGCCACTGTTTCTGGCCTGCAGGCCATCAGTGTCGGATGGCAACCACCTATTGGTGGCCGGCCGGCCACCAGTAATATGTTGGCAAAATATTTGCGAGGCAGAGCAGAGTTGGTCCATAAGTGGAAAATCAGTGCAAAGGTTATGCAACAGAGGCTTTTAGAGATAGATAGAGGACGTTCTTCGGGTGGAAACCGAGCATGCATGAGCCTTTTTCGCTTCCCGGGACTAGTTAATTGGTTTAATTAGCAATTGGTCATTTATTTGTTGTACTTAATTAGTTGTAGCTAATTAGTAAAGTGTTGCATTTAGCTAATTAATTCATGTTGCAATTAATTAGTTGTAGCTAATTAGTTTGTTTTGTACTTATTTAATTAGTTTAGATTGATTAATTAAATTAGTTTGTGTTGTAAATATTTAATTAGCTTAGCCTAGTTAAATTACTTAATTGTTGTACTTAATTAATTAGTGTAGGGTAGTTAATTATTCATCTGATTTGTAATAACTAGCTAAGTAGTGTAGCTTAGCTAGTTTATTCATTCGGACCCTCCTACGCGAGGGCATTGTCGACACCCCATTTTTGACCGTCCTCAAGACTTGGACGTCATCACTTGTGCATATGGTGATTGTAATTGCATGTGTTCATTTTGAGTGCTCGAAGTCCTCGACGGAGAACCCTATCTTTTGAGCCTTTAAACCTTATCTGTTTTGTGCCTTATTTTGGACCAAAACCTTGATATTTCCTGCCTGGAATCTTTGGTGACCTGTCGGCCACCACCATAGGCTATTGAGCGTGGATAATGGTTTTCGGCCAAGGGTGTGGCCGGTCGGCTACCAATGGTGGCCGACACCCACCAATGCCTTTTTGCAGATATTTGTTGACAACTGTGCTTGCTGTTAGCACAATGAGCTGCATCTACCTATACGTGTATGGTGGGATGTTTCTAATCTCAAGGAGTGTTTTTTATATATAGAGAGGGGTTTCCTCCCCCATTTTGGGAGGTTAGCAATTTTTGAACAAAATTCTCTCTCTCTCTCTCCCCCTTATAATTTTGTGCTTTGTAGCTAGTTTTCTCTACACTTTTACATACACTACCTTGATCAAAGTTACTTCTCTTTGAGTTGAGGTTCCTTGAGACTTGTTCCGAGCTCTAGTAAGTGGTTTTAGCTTAGATTTGTACCTAGAGTTGATCTTTGCTTCAAGAGGTAGTTTACTTGTTTTGTTCACTTGTTTAGTATATACTTGTTTTCTCATCTTTTTAATTTGTTCTGAGCCTGGTTTTGAACCAAAAAAACCTCTGTTTTTATGAGCTAAAAATGTTAGTTTGAGGCCATTTTCAAGTAGGGGGTGGTTCACCCTTCTTGCTTTCTAGTTTGCTAAGCATTTGTGCATTTATTCGTCACTTTCAAATAAACTTTTTTGGGCCTTTTAACCACTAAGTTTTAGAGTTTTTTCAGTGGTAAAAATATCATTTTGAAGTCCAAAATTGGAGGGGTTAGCCTCCCCTCCTTGTGTCTTGTTTGCATGCCTAATTAACTCCATGTATTAGCTTAATGTTTTAGCTTCTTGTGATTTAAGTCCAACATGTTTTAGACCATATTTAGGGCTGTTTTGCCTCTATTTTTGGTCATTTGTTTCATTTGAGCCTTGCATGGCATGGTTGTGGTGTTAATTCTTTCGCTAGCTTAGTGTTTTAAGGCTTTAACCCGCATTGGTGTGAGTTGGTTGCATGTTTTGGTGCTTTTTCCCCCTCATTTTCTGCACTTACAATCTCTTCAACCCCCCTTAATTCTTCACTTTTGATTTGCTTTGAAAGTGGTTTCAAACCACTTGCTTGCCTAAGTGTGAAATGGAGGTGCTACACCTAATGATTCAATCCCTTAGGGGGTTCATTATCAACAGTGTAATGCCTCTTTCATGCCCAAAGCAAGTTGTGGTTTGAGCCCTTTTTTCATTAGAGGAGAATCACCAATGGACTTAATGGATTAAGGAATGTTTTGGTAATTAAAATTAGTAACCAAAATTGGCAAGTAAAAGTGTGCAAGATAAGCATTCCTTGTGTTGCATTGCATGTGTTCAAATTGGACGTTAATTTGAACACAAGGAAAATGGGACATTTCATAGTCAAAGTGATAAAATTTGTCATTTACCTAGGTCACCATTACCCTTGATCACCTATGATAGGGTGGTAGTCATTTTTGGTCATGTTTGTGCATTTATTGAACTTGTACAAACTTGGTCCCTTAGCCATTATGAATGGAAATTGCTTGATTGATGGTTAGAGGGCCAAGAGTTTCTCTTCTTTGAGCTTACATGATGATAAGGAGGTTAAATAGTAAAAACAACTCTATTTTGCTCTCGGTTGCAGCATGGAAGTGTAAACCAACGGTGGCCGACAGCCACCACCATTGGCCGACTGGCCACCAATGGTAGCCGACTGGCCCCTTATCCCTCTTGTCGGCCATCGGTGATTTTTGCACAATGTGATCGTAAGATGAAGCAGAGGTGTTCTGGAGGTTGGCCGAATTTTCAATGATCAAATATACAAACAGAGGCTTGCAGGAGGAAGGTAGTCCCTTTTCGGGTGAAAACCAAGCACGTGCATGAGCCTCCCTTGCATTCCAAGTTTATTTATTGCTTAAATATCTAGCTTAGATACATGTTGTAATTAATTAGTGGTCGCTAATTAAGTGTTGTAAATAATTAGTTAGTTTAACTAGTTATTCGATATCGGTTTCTAATAATTAATTAGCAAGAATAGTTAATTAGTTTTTGTTTGTAATAATTAGTTAGCTTAATTAGTGTAGCTAGTTGGTTAGCTTATTCATTCCAATCCTTCTTTACGAGGGCGTAATGTTGTAATAAGTGTGCGTGCTTATGCGTATATCTTCCAACCCCATGTCTTTTCCCCTTTTATTTAATTGCTTTTGATGGTTAGATTAGGGTCACGTTTCAATTAGCATATCTCATGCTTGCATCCATTCATTTGTATTGCATGCACCGAGACTCGGCGCATCATTCAAACTGCATTGTTATTTCAAATATCTTATTTGAATACGTGTTTAACCGCATGTTGTTCAAATCGTTTCATATTCCATATTAGTAGCCAAGCCTATAATTGCATTATTGCATGTGTTGCATTAGGCATCTTGTATAGTTAGGATCATACATCTTTCTAACTAGTTTTTGTTTTGGCTTGGAGTCTAGGTGAGTTTTTGCGCTTTAGCATCCTTGCATAAGTGTGAATGTTTCCATGATTAGCATGTTTGCCATGAGGCTATGTGCTTAAATGCTAAACTGCTTGAATGCCTGTGGATGAAGGCTTGTTGTTTGAATTGGAATAATTCAACAAATGTGTATTTTAAGCCCACTTTGTTGAGTGGCAAATCATGTTTTAAGCCCACTATGTTTGGTGGCAAATCCGCAAACTTTAAGCCCACTTGAGGTGGTAAATTCAAGCCATTTTCGCAAACAAACATGAATTGAATTGTTCGAAATTGAGAAAAATAGTTTGTACTTGCTTCTGCGCATCATGTAGTAAAGCTACCTTAATAATCGGAACAAGGGCACATAATGTTTATAAAAAATCATATCATGATTAGTAAAGGTCGATCTTTGATCGGGTGAGTAGGGGTGCTCAATTCATGACCTTCCCCTCTCGTACCTAAGTTCCCGAGTCGAGGGAACTTTATTGATGATGGACACATGGCCTTTGGCACGAGTCATGGGTTTTCTAAATTTCTCCAAAATAAAATATTTAGGTGACGACTCTGTATCTGGCAAAACAGTCCAATTTTGGCACTTTTTGATTCAAAATCAATTTTCCAAAACGATTTACCGGATTTGGACTCTTTGGTATTCATCAGTTTCACATTGCACTTGTGAGATTAGATTCAGAACCACGGGAGTCCGAACTATGAGGCCCTTTATTTCAAACCTTTCCAAAAAGGGGGCCTGGCGACTCTGTTGGGGATTTAGAGAACTTGACTCGAACTCATGATATGATATTTTATCTACACTTACGTGTTTCTTTGCATTTGCATTTGCATTGGTGCGCCTAAGTCATAGTGTTTGCCATCTGCTATTCCTGAATGGTTTGCCGGAGGCTTGCATGGAAAAGCTTGCCAAAAGGCTGACCAGTTGCTAGCTCTGCCACGATAGGAACACAACCCTTGGATCTGGACTACCGTTGTACCGTTTGATCCTCCTTTTACTTCTCGGTGTTTGGTGTGAGAGGTATATTAGGTGGTCTTGTTGAGGTACCCTTTTTGACCAATCGACCTAGTTACATATCGGAAACCATAAAGATTGTTCCAAACTAGGATAGGTTGCTTACCCGAGTGCAGGAATTGTGTGAAACCGCTTGTTTTGCGTAGTGAATCCCTAGCTCCTGACGAAATTAGGACAGGGTAACCCTACCCCATCATAGGGGTGTTTTGGCTGTCACTTGCTTGATATGTGCTTTTAGAGCGAAACTCTGCAGGAATGTATGTATCAGTTACAAGTCTAGGTATTAGTTTTAAGGCAGAAATCAGTGTTGAGTGCAGTTCTCCAGCTTATGATTGCATCTGTGTGTTATTTGTTTCTGAGCCAAGGTGTTGTGCGGTTTCTGATTTTTGTTTCTTTTTGCTTTATTTTCTTTTTGCAAGGTAGTTTTTCACCATTGCTTCAGACGATTCTATTACCCCCCAAACACTCTGGACCCGAGTTAGAAGGATTTGCCGATCCAGGGATCTTGTAAGAGGACAACCAGTGTTTGCTTCACTCTCACTGGTTACTAGACGGAGGAGCGGTCAGGCATAACTCACCTGTTCAGCAGTCACCAATTCAGAAGTCGCATTTTCAAGCCCAGTCGTCTACTTCTACTCCAGAAAGAGAGTATTCACCAATTCTGATAACTCAACATCCCTCAGTCAGCATGGAAGATATGCTTCGTCAGCTCCAATAGACTATTGAGAACATGCAGCTAGATGCTGCCCAATAAGCTGAGGTCATAGCCCACCAAGCTGAGATCGTAGCCCGCCAAGCAGAATTGGTGGACAGGCTTCAACAACAGCAACCCCAACTAGCAGTGGCCTCTGCGTCTCATGCACCCCCAGGAATTCCAGTACCCGGGGTCACAATTAATGTCTAAGAAAATGCGGGCATTCAGGCAGATCCGATCCCACTTCAGACCTCCAAGGCACCAGTTTACAAAATGGAGGCGCCGTTTGAATTCGAGGTTGACCCCACTGCATTAAAGGTCAACAAGTTAGAAAAGCTCTTCAAACGGGCTCAAAGCGTGAATTCAATCCCTGATATTGAGAATGAATACACAGATTCCGCAGTAACTCTGCCGGATAGATTCAAGATGCCACATATAGACCGGTTTGATGGCTCTGGGGATCCTATGGCCCATCTATAGTTATTCGCTAACATCCTACGACCAATGGGTCTCACCAAACTATAGAAGTTGTCGCTCTTTGGCCGGACCCTTTCAGGTATAGCGGCCATCTAGTATGCTAAGCTTGAAGACTCTATGAAGAGAAACTGGGAGGAAATGGCCGAGGCCTTCATAGTACAGTACTCGTACAATACCCAAATCAAGGTCACTACTCGTGATCTTGAAACGACCCGTCAATAGGCGAAGGAGGATTTCTCAGATTTTGTGACTCGATGGAGGGCTAAGGCCTCCATGATGACTATCCGGCGTTCTAAAAAGGACCAGATTAGAATGGTGGTCCGTAACTTGCAAAGAAGACTATTACAAAAGATGATAGTCTTATCTTTGTTCAGATTTACTGAGCTCCACGATATAGGGGTAAAAATAGAGGACGCAATGAAGCAGGGTCTGATAGACCACAAGAAGGAACAGCCCAAAAGGCCCTTTACACACAGTTCCAATGTAGCCACGGCTGGTGGTAATTCTGCACGGCCTTCGGATATGAGCATGGTCACCAGCACACCCAAAATGGCTAACCCCTTTGCCAGTACATCCAACACATCCAACCCGACCTCACAAACCTCAAGTCACCAGGCCCGAGGCCGGAGGGTCTTCACCCCACTTTACATGTCCCTATCCGCAGCCTTGAGGGTCCTAATTGGAAAGGGACATTTGAAGCCATTAGAACAGCACCAATTACCCAATCCCCTCCCACCTAAACACAACCCGGCCAAATACTATTTTTTTTATCAACAGAATGGTTATGACACTGATCAGTGCTTCAGATTGCGTCATGAGATTCAGGATCTCATTAACAATAAGGTGATAGCACCTCCCGAAAAACCCAACGTCACTACAAATCCTCTCCTACCACATAACCAAGCCCCTCCACCCCGGCAAATAAACCTCATCCACACACTGGCCATCCCTTATGACCCCAATATTTACATCACCCCTTCCCACCTACCCAAACCGGCTTTGTTCATCCCTGAGAGCACAAACTTGTGCATGATGAGCACGTTTTCATTCCTACCCAAACCCGTGGTGGTGATAGTGGAAGATGAAGGGAGATCATCCTTGGTAGAGAATACCAGTTCGTTGCCCGAAGGCTTTGAGGATTTATCTGATGGGATGTACGACCTGAGCTGTTATGTTGTGCCAATCAATCAATCCAAGCTGGAAGTGGTGCTACCAATTGGGATAGAGGTCAGTGTAGTACGAGAAGATGGACCAAGTCGGGGATTACCTGGAGGAGGATATAGACAATTTGCAGTTCTTTGATGAACATGATCAAGGGGACGTGCATATTAATTGGTTTGATCTAAACGGGTCAACCGATAATTTAGGGTGGCTAAGTGATGAACCTAATGTAGATGAGGGAGTTGAACTGAAGCTGGAATAACAAAAAGCGGGAACCGCAGTAGTGGCCGTAACGACCGATAGAAAGGATAAGCTACTGGAAAGCACTGGTAAAGAACAATTGGCTCAGGAATTGGGCATTGCTAGCACTGTACATACAGAACAAGAAACTGTGCTGGAGCGGTTTGGGCGAGAAATGAGTGAAAGTGAACAGAAAGCTAGAATAGCTCAACACCCTGCGGGGAATGTTTCTGCTGAGAGAACACTTCGACCGGAACCGAAAAATTGCTTGTCAGTTGCCGAAGGTATATGGTGGGAAGATGATGACCTGCGTCTTGCCCACACTGATGAGGATTGGAGTGAAGGCCTTCTTGACAATACTTGGTATGTGGAAGAAGTCGACCACATGACAAGAAGTGGCCGATATTTCAAACCCCCACATCTAGACCAACTCGAGGCATCTGGGAAGGACAAAGAAGTAGAGAAACATAGGGGCAAACTGTTAGAGGAAAAGGTTGTGTTGAAACAGTTGAAGAAGATTCAAGCTGACATATCTATCTGGGGGCTGCTTATGGCTTTGTGAGCACCCAGACTGGCTGTACTGACAGCGATGGATAAAGCCAAGTTGTCCATTGAAACTACCCTGGAACAATTGGTGGGATTAGTCTTCCCAGGAGGCGCTGTGCCAACTTTGACCTTTTCAGACAAGGAATTGCCACCGGAAGGTTCTGTACACAACAAGCCTCTATATATATCCATAGAGTGCCGGGAAAAGTCGGTACCAATGGTATTGGTTGACACTAGCTCAACGATCAATGTTTGTCCATGCCGCACAGCTTATGCTATTGGCCTGAAATTGGCATATTTTGTGCCTACGGCCCAGGTGATCCGGGCGTATGACAATACAAGCAGAGAAATAATGGGAACAGTTCAGATTAGAACACAGGTTGGTCCAGCCTAACAGGACATTGAATTTCATGTATTGGATGTGCCAGTCACTTTCGACGTACTACTTGGGCGACCCTGGCTGTATCAAGTAAAAGTTGTTTCTTCCACTCTCCACCAAATGCTGAAGTACCCCTATGGAAAAGGGGTGGCAATAGTCTTTGGGAATTCATCTATTCATCCTCCACCGGAGGTTACTACACCTGTGTTGGAGATTGTGCATGGCGAAGAGGATGTTTTCCTTTCTGGGTTTACCTTGGTTGAGGCCCGGGTAGTGCAGAACATCTTGGCTATTGATGAGGGCTTTTATGTCAGTGCCTAGTCTGTATACCTTATGAACAAGCTACAACGCATGTTCGAAATGGGATTAGGCAGGAGTGGCCGGAAAGGCGTCGTCGCATAGGCCGACATGCCACATAACCCTCATGCCTTTGGTCTTGGCTATACGCCCACCAAAGAGGGCTGGGTGAGAAAAGGGAAAGAAATGGTTGGAAGAGCCAGAGCAAAGCAAAGCGGGAAGCACTACGAGCTTATGCACCGATCAATCCGGGGAACACTGAATGGTTATTTTGTTTGGGAAGGTGAAGACTTCACATTCTGTGGTTTCCCCGAGCCCTGGTTCAACTCTGAGAAGCAGCGAGTTCCCGGCTTTGAGATTTTCTTTGACTTGCAGCTGGAAGAGAGCGACACAGAGGAACATACTTAACTAATTCTTGAGGCTACAAAGAGTATAGAAAGTGATTCTAACAGCAATGAACTTGAGATAGGAGCAGCACTGGCATGCCTCCTTTCGGATCCTCAAATCAACTCAGAGAGTTTGGGGGATGACCTAACCGTTTCCATGATCGGACACCAATCAAGTGTGGACCCTTCCGGTGGTATCTTGAATGTATCTGACACACCGTCCCTCAATTGGCAGCTGGAGGAGGGCTTCCTGTGTAGTAGCTCTGAGTTGGGTAGTGAGTCAAAATCTGATTCCACAGAGTCTGTGGAGTCAGAATCAGATTCTAGTTCCTCTGAGTTGGAGTCTGGTATTCCTAGGGTTGATAACCCGGATGCCGAAGTTTTGTCCAGGTCGTCTTTTCCCTTTATTTTGAGTCAGTTGTAACCGAGGAATTTGATGAGCTGGACTTTGTGAATGAGAATGCCACTGCAGGTTTTCAGTACTTCTCTATGCCACTTGTATATTGCATTGATCATAACTTTCAAAATTTTGAAAAAAATGACGAGGAAGGTATTCCTCTAGTTTAGAAACATTTGATTGATCGAGAGAATGAGAGGTTTGTAAAATCCCTTGTTGATGAAATCATTCCAATTAATGTGGGTACTAAGAAGGATCCGCATCTGGTCCAAATCGGGGCCACGTTGTCTTCGGAGGAGCGCGAGTGCTTAGTCGCTTTATTAAAAGATTTTGAAGATGTTTTCGCGTGGTCCTATGAAGACATGCCTGGAATCGATCCTGAGATTGTACAACATTGGATCCCTCTTGACCCCGAGGCCTGACCCGTCAAACAGAAGCTGCGGAGGATACACCCAGATTGGGCTTTGAAGATTAAGGAAGAGGTCACTAAGCAGATAGACACGGGGTTTTTGCTAGTATCTGAGTATCCAACTTGGTTGGCCAACATTATTCCAATGCCAAAGAAAGATGGCAGAATTTGGGTAAGTGTGGATTTCAGAGATCTGAATAAGGCCACTCCGAAGGACAACTTTCCTCTACCGCACATCGATGAATTGGTGGACTTCACCGTACGCCATGCGTTGATCTCCTTTATGGATGGATTTTTCGGGCATAACCAGATTCTGATGACACCCGCGGATAGAGAGAAAACCGCCTTCACTACGCCGTAGGGAACCTACTGCTACAGGGTGATGCCGTTTGGGCTGAAGAATGTCGAGGCTACCTATCAACGGGCTACAACCACAATTCTAAATGACATGATCCATAAAGAGGTTATGGTGTACATGGACAACATGATTGTCAAGTCCAAGGAAAGAGAGGGCCGCTACACCGCCTTAAAGAAATTCTTCCAACGAATCAGAGAATATAGATTGAGGTTGAATCCACAAAAATGTACCTTCGGTGTAACAGCAGAGAAAATGCTAAGGTTCTTGATCACACAGAGGGGCATCGAACTAGATCTTTCCAAAATCAAGGCCATCTTAGAAATGCCACCACCAAGGACTGAAAAGGAGGTGCGAGGCTTTCTAGGTAAAGTGCAATTCATAAGACGGTTTATTTCAAAATTAACCTTGACTTGTGAACCACTATTTGGACTATTGAAGAAAGGAAAGAAATTACAATGGGATGACTGATGTCAGTTTGCTTTTGAGCAGATCAAGCAGTACCTACAAAACCCGCCTGTGTTGTCGCCACCAGAGCCAATAAAGCCCTTGATTCTGTATCTGTCAGTAATGGACACAACGATGGGATGCATGCTTGCTCAGGAATCTGAGGATAGAGTGGAGAAAGCCATCTACTATTTGAGCAAGAAAATGCTAGACTATGAGACCCGTTACACCCCGCTGGAGAAGACTTGCTTAGGCATGGTATGGGCTACCAAGAAGTTGAGGCACTACTTGTTAGCTCACTCTATAATTCTGGTTTCGAGATTAGATCCCATCAAATATCTCTTTCAGAAACCAGTGCTTACGGGTAGGCTAGCCCGTTGGTTGCTTTTTCTCTCCGAATTTGATTTGAAGTATGTTACTCGCAAGTTTATTAAGGGGAGAGCGGTAGCAAAGTTCCTAGAAGATCACCCAGTGGAAGGGGATGAAGCGATAGAACACCTGTTCCCAGATGAAGCTATTCTATAAGTCAAGGAGGAGATTTGGACAATGTAATTTGACGGAGCGTCTAACTAGTACGGTTATGGAATACGAGTGTTGCTGATAGCACCCGACAATTCCCATATACCCTTAGCCTTCAAACTCCAGTTCAAAGTATCTAACAACGAAGTAGAATAAGAGGCATGTATCGCTGGTTTGGAAGCCACCCTAGAATTGGGGGCAGAAAGGTTGGACATCATTGGGGACTCGAACCTAGTTGTGTCTCAAACAAAAGGAGACTAGAAGGTCAAAGAAGAAAAGATGAAGATCTATCACCAAACCCTGGATGTTCTGATTCCTAGGTTTGAGAAGCTAACCTTCACTGATCTACTAAGAGAGAACAACAAGTTCGCTGATGCCTTATCAACTCTATCTTCCATGATAGACATCCTGTTTGGAGTCCTAATGCATCCAATTATTATTTAGCAGAGATATACGCCAGCTTACGAGACTATTGCTGCAATACATGAAGTGCAAGATCAAAATCCCTGGTATTATGATATCTGGAAATTCTTGGAAAAAGAGGTTTATCCACCAGCGGCAAACGCCAAAGATAAGAGGGCAATACGGCGAATGGCCGCTCAATTTATCATCTGCGGGGGTAAGTTATATAAGAGGGGTCATTTGGGAATGCACAAGCTATGTATTGACGCAGAAAAGTCGAAGCGCCTAATGGAGGCAATCCATGGAGGAGAGTACGGAGCACGCATAAGTGGAGTAATGTTAGCCCGAAAGATTCTTAGGCAAGGTTACTACTGGTCTACCATGGAGGAGGATTGTATCGGTTTTGTTCGGTGATGCCATAAATGCCAAATCCATGCGAATTTTATGAATATCCCGCCGTCAAAGCTGTACAACATGACTTCACCATGGCCTTTCTCAGTCTGGGGAATTGATGTCATTGGGGTAGTTACACCAAAAAGGTCAAATGGGCACGAGTACATTCTGGTGGCAATTGATTATTTCACGAAGTGGGTGGAAGCCCAGTCTTATGCAGTGCTGAAAGTAGTGCATGTGGCTAAGTTCATCCGAAACAACATCATTTGTCGTTATGGAGTCCCGAATGAGATCATTTCAGACAATGACTCCCATTTCAAGCAAGAAGTGATCGACTTGTTGGAGATATACAACGTGGCTTTTCATAAGTCATCTGCATATCGGCCGCAAACCAACGGAGCTATTAAGGCCGCCAACAAGAGCATCAAGCACATTTTACAGAAAATGGTTCAGACCTACAGGGACTAGCCAGACAAATTGCCATTTGCTCTCTGGGGCTACAGAACTTCAATTCGGACATATACTGGGGCAACTCCTTACTCTCTTGTTTATGGGATGGAAGCTGTTCT